>CM060305.1:100289250-100294250 GCA_030674185.1 Monoplex corrugatus | reverse complement strand
TTTTGCATTACCAGGAATGTTAAGATGAGAGATGTTTGATGTGTTTCAGTCTGGTGAGCACACTGCTCGCTACAGATTTCCTTCTGAAAACATAACAACCAAGTGTATGGTTTATTGTCAGCTGGCTGGCTTTCAGAGATCCCGTTGTCATTTTAGAGCACATATGGTTTCCATCTTACGGGACCAAAGAAGGCGAAGCCATAACTTAGGACATGGTCTGTCTAATAAATATGTTAATCAAAGGCAGTGCATTAAGAAAGAAAATGGTCTTTTTTAGGGCAGCATATTACATACATAGTCAGCAGCTGTATACAAAGGCAGACAAATAAATCAAATAATCAAACAGAGTGTGGAGAATATGTCCTTAAAAATGAGTCCTTTTTTCTCTTTGATGCCAACATTCAGCGTATGTCTTGGTTCCTTGCTTGACAGTGTCTTTGTACGTACATCATTAAGTGATATGCTTATCAACAGCAACATTTTAGCTCGTCTGTTTAAATTTTTGGATCCGCATGCGCTCAGAATTTCTGCTCTGTACACGGCATTCTTTGTAGTAGGCTTGATGCCATAGTCTTGCCACACAAACACACAATATGCCATAGTCTTGCCTCACAAACACACAATATGCCATAGTCTTGCCATACAAACACACAATATGCCATAATCTTGCCACACAAACACACAATATGCCATAGTCTTGCCTCACAAACACACAATATGCCATAGTCTTGCCACTCAAACACACAATATGCCATAGTCTTGCCACACAAACACACAATATGCCATAGTCTTGCCTCACAAACACACAATATGCATAGTCTTGCCACACAAACACACAATATGCCATAGTCTTGCCTCACAAACACACAATATGCCATAGTCTTGCCACACAAACACACAATATGCCATAGTCTTGCCATATAAACACGCAATATGCCATAGTCTTGACAAACAATATGCCATAGTCTTGCCATACAAACACACAATATGTAATAGTCTTGCCACACACACAGACTTCAGAGCTGGCCTTGGAGATGTGTGCAATGTCACCTCTGCACCAAGAGATCATTTGCTGCTCACCGTACTGCCATAGTAGCAGAATGCACCTATAGTCTTGATCTCATGGTTGTTGGTAACAATCGGAGAGGATAAAGCGCCAGAAGCCTGATATGATGTTGGTTAAAACCCAGCCTCTGTCTTGTTGAGGCTTACCACCGATGTCAGAATTTTAGTAGGTTATAGCAAACCGGTCTCGAGTGTGCTGTCAGTGCGCAGGCATATGCGAAAAGATATTCTTACAGGACACCTTCAAGCATTTTGGGCTTGTTTCTAAATCTCCTAAGGTTACAGAGATATTTTTTCTCATCTGAACAAAACGAGATGTTCACCCCTCCCTATCACAGTTTGTGCAATACATCGATGAGCATTGACACAAAAAGGATGGACAAGAGTGTGGGTGCGAGAACGTATTCCAGCTTCGTTGTATGTTGCACATAGCTCTTCATTCTCTTGCACCCTGGCCAGCATGCCATCGTGAAATGAAGCAATCAGACAAACGTTTGAGCATCATAAATTTTCAATGTATCTGCGACATGCATCTGTGGTTTACAATCTCAAAGCTCTTGCGAGATCTAGAATACCACGTGGAGCTCCTAATTTTGTTCCCGTTACAGTTTTCTTACAAACCTATATGCAATCGTACACACAGATTCGCGCCACACACACACACACACACACAAACACACACACACACACACACACACACACACACACACACACACACACACACAAACACACACACACACACACACACACACAAACACACACACACACATACACACACACACACGCATAAACAGGCAATATATACACACACCACACACACACACGCACACACCACACACACGCACGCACATACACATACACACACAACACACACACACACACACACACACACACACACACACACACACACACACACACACACACACCCCACAGATTATAATCATAGGATGGCTCGTAGAAACTCCTAACCGTGCCTCACGAAACACTGAAACTTTGATTAAAAAAGCGGTAAGAATGTGATTTTATATTCTGATGAATCATCTACTACACTTATAGTCTGTTCTATTCTGCATGGTTGGACTCCTCCATATTTGCGTGACCAACAAATAGTCTGAACGTGGGAGTGTTTAATCTGAATCTCAGCCACGCAGCCGACTGCACTGGTAGATTTAGGATGCCTGAAGACTAAGAGGCGAAATGGCTTAAGGTGATTGACAAGACAGTTCCTTATCACTTCCCCCTATTTACTTTTCCATTCCCCCTTCATTACCATGACCATGGAGCCGCAGCACGATCAGCTACCTTTCCTGCCCAGTTCATTCATTAATTCTTTTTCTCTTCCTTGGGGAGAGAGATGGGGAAAAGAAGTCGTTTGATTCGACTGTAATGTTTATCTGTCTGTGTTTCTATGTTTCTGTCAGTCAGTCTCTTTATCTGTCTCTCTATCTCTGTCTGTCTCTATCTCTCTGTCTCTCTCCTCTCTGTCTCTTTCTCCCTGTCTCTCTTCTCTCTGTCTCTGTGTCTCTGTCTCCTCTCTCTCTCTCTCTCTCTCTTTCTCTGTGGGGTTACCTTTCTTGTATAGTTGCCCACAAGGTGCACACTCAGCGACTGGTCAAAGAAATTGCCATGTACAGTGAGAATAGATCTCACCATGCAGATGCAAGGACTGCCATTTACACTAGAAAACATGTTGAATTCACTACTTCAGGAAATGTCTGTCTTCTTTCAAAATTGAGGGGCAGGGGTAACTAGTCAGTAGCCATCCTGCGTTTGAGTTCTGGCCAGCCTTCTGTCACACAGCGTCACACTCAACATGCCCTGTACCCCTGGTATAAAAGGGCCAGTCAAAAAGTCGACAAAGACCGGAGAAGGGCCGAGGCACACAGACAGAACCGTGATCCACCCAAGGCAGCTGAAGATTCGTGGTCCCCATCCAGCCTGTTCCTACATACTCCACTCAGTCTGTTTTACTAACTGATGCTGACACAGTTTGTAAACCGACATGTTCAATCGTGACAACTCCGGTGCTACCCCGTATTCTACACGTGAGTCACAGCTTGTTGTATATATCAGTTGGCCTTACCTCATAGTTATACAGATACACACACAGTGACAGTTAGACCTGACAGCTGTTCCCAAAAACAGTGAATCGGGCAAACATATAACTGTTGATAAAGATGAAGAAGAGGAGGGAGGGGTGGATGTAGGTGGTGAGTATAAGGGTGCAACGAAAACTGACACAGACAGGGGATATAGTTTGACATGTGCTGTAGGTGTGACTGATGTTGAACTCAATGACAGCAGCGGAAATCTTTGCAAGACAACACATTTGCCTGGTGACGAGCCAGATATTCGATATCTTACCTAATGGCGAAAATTCAAGAATTATGGAGGAAAATGGACAGAAATCCTGAAAGCTCCAGCCCATGTGTTAAAGACAATGGCGTTGAGAGTGACAATTATCTAGATCCACCATGAATGTCATGACTGATGTGTGTAAAACCTTCCACACCACTATATCTCTTGTAAATAATACCTCTTTGGTGTGCGAATCTATTTATGTCCATTTGAATATGTAGTGATGATCTACATCCTCATTGCGTTCTTGAACTACCATTATAATTATGGTTCCCATGTTGCGAAGCCAGCCCGTCCCTCATGTCTCAGTGTAAATGAGCCTTATAGCCTGAAACATTAAACCACTCGTTTTTGTATTCTCTGTCTGTGTCTGTGTCTCTGTCCGTATCTCGGTGTCTCTGTCGCTGTGACTGTCTGTCTGTCTGTCTGTCTGTCTGTCTCTCTTTCTCTCTCTCTCTCTTTCGTGTCCGCGCATGTGCTCGCTCTCTGATCGCCTGGGAAAAGCCGAAAGTTAGCCTACACTACCTGACGAGTGAAATCATCCAACAGGGGATAAACGAACATAAATCCTTTTCTGATGAACAATATCTAATAGCTATTAGATCTTGTTTAAGCATCTAATTCAGTACAGTTTCATTCATGTCAGTATAGATCATTCTTCCATTTTCATATTATTTTCTATCAAAATCAATGTTTTCACAACTGTTGTGATTATTCAGCAAAACGTCATATTATCCTAAAATGTGTTTCCAGTGGTCTGACTATTGCCAATGATTGTATGCTTTGACTATCTTTTTGACGTTATCTCCCACTTTGAGTAATTGTGAGGGCTTGATAACGGCAATCATCTATATGAATATGTATACATTCATATATATATATATATATATATATATATATATATATATATATGCGAAAACATCACGAGAAACCTAGAGGAAGAGAGGAAGACCCTGGATTAAAGGTTGGAAGAAAAATGATAAACAACATTCGATACGCAGATGACACCGTGCTAACTGCAGAAAATGAAAGGGACCTACAAAACCATGTGAATACACTTGAAATAGAAAGCAAAGGTAAGGGGTTGGAACTAAACAACAGGAAGACTGAAGTCATGGTGATCAGTAATAAATATGAAATCCTCTCATGCAAAATAACAGCAAACGGCACAACTTTGAGACAGGTTGATAAATTTAAATATCTGGGAACGGTCATTTCACCAGATGGCAGATGCACATCAGAAATAGCCAGCAGAATCGGCCAAGCAAAAACAACATTCAAGAAGATGGAGCCATATGATACACATACAAACATTAAATCACCTATAAACATTTCAATTCTTGTTATTATCATCATTATTGTGTATATTCCTATTATTATTATCATAGTAGTATCATTTTATTACAACTATTATCGTTATAACAGTCCTCCTAAATGAAATTTCCGACACTGGAAAAATCCCCAAAGGTATGTCAAATCAATTTTCATTGCACTTCCAAAGGAGACAGGGGTTATAGAATGCGAATTCCATCGCACAATCTGTTTGATGAGCCATGTAACAAAAATCCTGTTAAGAA
>CM060305.1:100271750-100284250 GCA_030674185.1 Monoplex corrugatus | reverse complement strand
CATCCATCCATCCATCCATCGATTCCATCCATCCATCCATCCATCCATCCATCCATCCATCCATCCATCCATTCATCCATCCACGCATACATATAGACAGACAGACAGACAGACGGACGGACCTAGGGACGTACGGATGTGCATACGTACATACATACATGCATCCAAATGTACAAACATACATACATACATACATACATACATACATACACACATACACATATACATGCATGTATACATATATCCGTATGTACGTGCATACTTGCATATATACGTACGTACATACATACATACATGCAGACAGACATACATACATATGTACATACATGCATCCATAGATACATACATGCATACCTACCTACGTACGTACCTACTTACATACGTGCCTACATACGTGCGTTCGTACATACATACATATATGTAGGTACGTACTTTTCATACATACATATATACAGGCAGACAGTCAGACAGACAGACAGACAGACTGACAGACAGACAGACAGACAGAGGCATACATACATGCATACATACATACATACATACATACATACATACACATGAGAGAAAGGTTGATACAGGGAAAAGAGAAGGAGAAAGAGACAGGATATACATAGATGGAAGCTGGGATGGGGACATAGAGACGTAAGCAAGGTTTCAACCAATCTGACTATTTTTAGACATAAAGATACGCAAAGAAACAAAGCAATTGCTCGTTCCTTTACTGCTACGCTGCTTGCTTGTTTCTTTCGTTTCAGTACGCATGCCATGTGCTAATTTCAGGGTTCCTGAACAGACGGCATTTTCTTGGCAATGTGGCTGGCCAATGCTTACATTCGAACCAAATATCCATAAATCATCGACGGTAGAGAAGATTTTCATAGCCACTTGGGGAGATCGGGGGTGGGGTGCTTCTGTTTTATTATCTCATCACAGATATCATGATTGAGGCTCCATGGGCAACTTCCTGTCTGTGCCAGTGATAAATGGGGAAACCATTTCATGGCTTCAAAGATGTAACTCACTCTGAAATATCAATCTGTTCTTGCTATCTAAAATGATGGTTTCGGTTGCTGTAGAAATTAGGCCATACATGAAATAACGTGCATAATTGAACATATGATGTGTTCACTGAATTCTGTAGTTGCTTCTGTAGAAAAAAATGGTGATGGTTAGAATGGACTTTCAAGTGGGTGAGCTTTTGTTTACCTTATGCGAAGACGTGTTTGAGCGTTTGTCTGTTTAATTAATTAATCATTGGGTTATTGAGTCAGTTGATTATCTCAGATTGTAGACGTGTTAATAGTATTCATTGCAACGAACACGAGGTGTAATTTTTAAAGCGATGTGATCCACAGAAAATAACAATGTTTGCCTTGTGCGTCATGGCGTGCCACGCGTGTTGATTTTACTTTCTATGCAGCCAGTGATAGAGGTGTGTGTATGTGTGTGTGTGTGTGTGTGTGTGTGTGTGTGTGTGTGTGTGTGTGTGTGTGTGTGTGTGTGTGTGTGTGTGTGTGTGTGTGTGTTACCATCGCTCAGCGCTGTGCTTTGTATAGATGTGTCGGTAAGTTCTTTGACAATAATCCAAAGTACGCAGTTATCTCAGAAATCTGTGGCAGGAGGATTGGAATATACAGACAGATAACAAACCTTTCCGCCTGAACCTGAAAAATGAATATCTCCCTTCTGCTGCAGGGAAACACAACAAAGAGTCAATTGTATACCATGTGACGAGCCATTGAGCGTCAGACACCTTCTTCTTAATTGTTGGGACGTGTAAGAAGTGAGACATAAGCACTTAACGGCGGACTCCTTAAGAACCTCTTCCGAGACGTCCCTCCTGATGCATTTACCAGTTTTCACAAGATTTCACCTGATCTGATTTTACGTCTGAGTATGTTTTTGTTTAAATACATTTTAGATGTGCATGTTTAACGGTGAGCATGTTTTTACGTGTTGTCTTTTATATTAACCTTCTTGTCATTAGCCTTGATATGGCTCTTGTAGTCTGAGCTAAAAGCAATAATCATGAAATTGGCCTAGACATTTTGTAAATAGCAGAGAGAAAGAGAGAGAGACACACACAGAGACAGAGACAGAGAGAGAAAGAGAGAGAGGAAGGGGAGGAGGGGGCAGACGGACATACAGACGGACGGACAGGCAGACAGATGGACAGAGAGAGAGAGAGAGAGAGAGAGAGGAGAGAGAGAGAGAGAGAGAGAAGAGAGTGAGAGAGAGAGAGAGAGAGAACTCTTTGTGCATGGCACTTTGAAGATTTGGTTTCGTGAATTTATCCAACAGGTCTGACGCCACGGAGATAGATGACATTTCTATAATCTTCTAGCATCAATACATTCATCATCATCAGGTGCCTTGCCGCATGGCGTTGGCGATCATGGACTTCCATCTGTCTCTATCTCTTGTTGCCTCAAGCATCTCTTCCACCCACTTTGTCCCCAGCCATTCTGCAAGTCCGTCCAGCATTCTCTCCCTGGGTCTACCTGGTGCTCTCTTCCCTTCCAGCTTTCTCGTTGTGACCAGGCGCTTCAATTCCCCTTTCCTCACAAAATGGCCTATGAATGTTGCCTGCCTTTTCCTAATCTTCCTTATGAATAATCTTCTCGTGTGTGCCTCCATCAAGACTGTCTCGTTTGTTTTCTTAGCTGTCCATGGAATCCTCCACAGTTTTCTTAGAAACCACATCTCGGCTGCCTCAATCTTGTTCTGGCTTTGCTTGTAGACTGTCCACGCCTCACAACTGTATAACAGTATTGGTTCTATATAACATTCAAGAACTCTTTTCCTGATGTTAATTGATAGGCATTTGTTGGCAAGAATACTTTTCATCTTCTTGAATGCTGTTTTGGCTTGGCCGATTCTGCCAGCTATTTCTGATGTGTATCTGCCGTCTGGTGAAATGATCGTTCCCAGGTATTTATCAACCTTATCAACCTGTCTCAAGATTGTGCCATTTGCTGTAATTTTGCATGAGGGGATTTCATTTTTTTTTACTGATCACCATGACTTCAGTCTTCCTGCTGTTTAGTTCCAACCCCTTACCTTTGCTCTCTATTTCTAGAATATTCACGAGGTTTTGTCGGTCCCTTTCATTTTCTGCAATTAGCACGGTGTCATCTGCGTATCGGATGTTGTTTATCATTTTTCCTCCACTTTAATCCAGGGTCCTCATGTAGGTTTCTCATGATATTTTCGCTGTAAAGTGAAAACCGATCTGGTGACAAAACACAACTCTGTCTGAATCCTCGTTTGATGTTTTGGAAAGAGCTTATATCGTTTCCTATTCTCATTGCAGCTGTTTGTTCCCAATACATATTTCTGATTATTCGTAGATATTTTCCATCAATATTGAGTGTTTCTAGTTGGTTGATCAATTCTTCATGTCGTACCCGGTCGAAAGCCTTGGTGTAATCAACAAAGCGTAAATATAAATCATTATTCATCTCGATTGACCTCTCTATGATAGTTCTCAGGATGTATATGGCATTAATAGTTCCTTTCCCTTCCACAAATCCACACTGTTCATCTGCTATTTCTCTTTTGATTCTATTCCTGTCCTCATCATGATTATTCTTAACAGGATTTTTGTTACATGACTCATTAATCTGATCGTGCGATGGAATTCGCATTCTATAACCCCTGTCTTCTTTGGAAGAGCAATGAAAATTGATTTTGACATATCTTTGGGGATTTTTCCGGCGTCGTAAATTTCATTTAGGGGGACTGTTATTTTTTTCTATACCAAATTCCTCCATGGGCTTCAGTCACCTCTGTAGTAATGTTGTCTGGTCCTGGGGCTTTTCCTGGTTTCACATTTTTCAGTGCTCCTCTAACTCATCTTTCATTAAGGGTGGTCCTTCAAAGTTCTTTCTTATAATGTGTTCTTCGTTTCTGTCATCTTCAAAAAGGTCTTTAATGTACTCTCCCCATCTGTCCAATACTTGTTTGTCTTTTTCCATGATAAGCGTACCATCTCTCGATTTTAAGCAACCAGTTGATGTGCATGTGTTTTTCCTGTGGACAATTTCTTCAATTCGTCTGTACATACCCTGAGGATCTGTTTTGTGTTGGTCTTCTATTTCTTTGCATTTTGTTTTCAACCTAGCTTCCTTAGCTTCATTGCACCTATTCCTGATTTCTTTGTTTATCTTCCTGTATATCTCCTTGTTTCTGTTTGCCTTCCTCCGTTCCTCTATCAAGCCCAAAATTTCTTTTGTCATCCATTTCTTTTTTGCTTTTCTATCTACTTCAGGGATTTCTTCACAAGCTTCATTTATCGAATTTCTCAACTGTGTCCATTGTTCCTCACTATCACTAACATCTTCCAGAACACTGAACATATTTTGAACATGTACATTACATTGTTTTCGTATCACTTCATCTGTCTTTAAGAGTCCAAGATTTAGTTTGATGTTGCTTTAGGTCTGTTTCCTTTTCCTTAATTTCAGCCTTAATCTTCCCACTACAGGATTGTGGTCACTGTTGCAGTCTGCGCCGGGTAGTGTTTTTGCTGACAGTAAAGAATTTCTAATTGTCATTTACATTGGGCCTTGGCCATCTCTAATACTTCGTAAAAGTTGTCGATGTCTTCCTGAATACTTGCAGATGTTGGTGCATACACCTGAATCATGTTGATATCAAATGGCCTGCCTCCCAATTTAACCAACAAAACTCTGTCGGACACAGCCCAGTATCTTTTGACTGCTTTTGTTTTGTCCCTGTCCATTACAATGCCTACTCCTCTCTCATGTGAGTTTCCACCAGAGTATATTACTGTATACTCTCCTGATGTTATAATGCCTACCCCCTTCCATCTCACTTCCCCCAGTCCTAATTTATTAATGTTAAGCCTTTCCATCTCCATTTTGATATTGTCTAATTTACCTTTTTGTAACAATGTTCTGATGTTCCATGTTGCGATTTTGGTATTTTTGAGGTTTTTTTTTTTTATAGGTTGGTCGCAGTAGCTTGCTGACGGTCTTGTGTCACCTGCGCCACATGACGGTCCATACTGGACGAAAGTGCTCCATAGGAGCACCAATTTACGTCGTTATCTTCATTTTTCTTCTTTTGTCTGTCCATGAATTTGCTGGGGAGAATACGATGGTGGTTTCCCCTTGCCTTCCATCGGTTTGTTTACAGTCTCTCCGCTAGCCTTTGTCGTTCCCACGACAGCCTACAAGGCAGAAGGGTGATTTTTTTCAGGGTTAATGTCCACAAAGCAGTGGAGCTATTTAGCCATAGCTTGGGAATCTGGTTCCTGGGCACCAGGGCATATCCACACGCCGGTGGGCCTGCGTGCCGCACGTCTGGGGGCCAGACCTCATCCGTGTCCCTCGAGATTTAGCCTAAGTCCGTGAGGTGCTCAGTTACCGCATGTCGCCACGAGGAGGCATAACGTAGGGCTTGTTGATGGAGAGGCTATGTACTGACAGGAAGAGACTTACGCATTCTGCTCTTCTTTTCGCATAGCTTCAAACAACAGCGCTAGCCAGCGGTGCAGGCTGAAAGTGAGAGGTGACAAGCACGCAGTCACTAGCTGACACACTAGACGCATCACATCTGCCTTTGACATTAGTATTGAAGAAATCGAATCAGTGAGGCAAAGTGAAACGGAACACATTTTAAAACCACATCAAGTCTGTTCAGTACATTACATCCCGATGAATACGTTTGGTATAGTCATTAATTTTGCTCATACGTGCATTCCATGGATTTATGCGCGAACACGTGAAAATATGTGCTCATTCCATTCTATTTTGTAACTGATATTGCATGTAGGCAGCAACAATCAGTGTGACCATCCGACAAGACAACATCATGAACTCTTCATTAATTTGTGCAGTTTCGTTGAATATGAGTGGCTTAAGCTTATGCTTGTTTCATCATCATTATCATCATCATCTTCATTATCATCACGTACATTTCCGCGCGGCGTTGGCGTTAATGGCCCTCCATACCAATCTATCTTTTTGAGCCCACCCATTCTGCAAACTAATATTTTCTCCCAAGGTCTACCTCGTGCTACTTCCCTCTGGCTTCCCTGTTGTGAATTGATGCTCAAATTGTTCTTTTGTTTTGTCATGTCTTCATTCATTTTCTGCCTTGCTGGTCCATTCACCTGTACGTGTTCGATAAAATCTTACGTACTTTTTCTTAGGAATGATAATTGGATACATGTATCAAATGCATTTTTTGCTCTAGAGAAATGAGATATGTGGAAGCAATTTTAGATAAGTCAGGCCCGTTTTTATATACGTTTTAGAGTCCTTAGTTATGTTTAAATTTGCAGTCATGTCTATCTTTTTAAATCCCCCGTGTGATAAATTGGACGGAGTGGTCAACGCCAGCCTTAGATTATGTATGTGAATACATCCATATGTGTACTCAATTTTCTTTTCCCTTTTTTATTTTTTTGTCCAGTTGAAGTGTTCTGTATGTTTTGGAACGGTTATAGCTCTGATATGGCTCTACGCAATCGGCTGTGCTTTAAACAAATAACAATAGCTATAAGCGTCTGCTACATATTTCACAAATAAAGATAAACATGTTTAGATGAAAGGATCTCAACCGTTCTTTGCCTATCTGCAACTTTCGACCTTCAATGTTGTGCATTTAAATCATACATTGTCTTATCCTTTACAGTTGAGCAAAGAAATGAATGTACTTCGTCTTCATGTGGTTCAGGACATAAGAGACACACATCTACTTTATCTGCCACTGGGTCCATAACAAACTAACAAGTGTGTCTTCAGCCACAATGAATCTTACAAGCGTGCATCAGCGTCATAACTGTCAAGTACCATTCCGTCTTCAGTATGTCTTTAAACGTCTGTTTCATTAACCCACACAAACACGATATACGCACGTTCCTTTTGGAGTCATCATCATAAAACGCCCTGCCGCATGGCGTTGGCGATCATGGCCCTCCATTGGTATCTATCCCTTGTTTCCGCAAGCACATTTTCCGCCCTCTCTGTCCTCAGCCACCCTGCAAGTCCGTCCACTATTTTCTCCCTGGGTCTACCTGTGTTATGTTTCCCTCCAGCTTTCCTGTTGTGGCCAGGTGCTCTAATTCTCCTTTCCTCATAAAATGGCCTATAATTGTCGCCTGTCTTTTCCTAATCTTCCTTATGAATGATCTTATTGTGTCTGCCTCCATCAAGACTGTCTTGTTTGTTTTCTTTGCTGTCCATGGAACTCTCAACATTCTTCTTAGAAACCACATCTCGGCTGCCTCATTTTTGTTCTGGCTTTGCGTGTTGGCTGTTCACGCCTCACAACCGTATAACACAATCGGTTCTATATAACATACAAGAATTCTCTTCCTGATGTTAATTGATAGGCATTTGTTGGTAAGAATGCTTGTCATCTTCTTGAATGCTGTTTTAGCTTGGCCGATTCTGCCAGCATTTCCGATGTGCATCTGCCGTCTGATGAAATGACCGTTCCCACGTATTTGAACTTATTAACCTGTGTCAAAGTAGTGCAATTTGCTGTTATTTTGCATGAGGGGATTTCATGTTTTTTGCTGATCCCCACGACTTCAGTCTTCCTGCTGTTTAGTTCCAACTCCTTACCTTTGCTTTCTATTTCTAGTATATTCACAAGGTTTCGTAGGTCTTCTTCTAGGTTTCTCATGATGTTTTCGCTATATAGTGAAAACAGATCTGGTGACAAAACACAACCCTGTCTGACTCCTCTTTTGATGTTTTGGAAATATCTTATATTGTTTTCTATTCTCATTGCAGCTGTTTGTTCCCAATACATATTCCTGATTATTCGTAGATCTTTTCCATCAACATTGAGTCTCTCCAGTTGGTTGATCAATTCTTCATGTCTTACCCGATCGAAACCCTTGGTATAGTCAACAAAGCATAAATACAAATCCTTATTCATCTCAATCGACCTCTCTATGATAGTTCTTAGGATGTATATGGCATTAATAGTTCCTTTCTCTTCCACAAATCCACACTGTTCTTCTGCTATTTCTCTTTTGATTCTATTCCTTGTCCTCATCATGATTATTCTTAACAGGATTTTTGTTACATGACTCATCAAACTGATTGTGCGATGGAGTTCGCATTCTATATCCCCTGTCTTCTTTGGAAGTGCAATGAAAATGGATTTTTCCAGTGTCATAAATTTTATCCAACCCATTATTTTTGCTATTTCCATTTCTATTATATTCACGAGGTTTTGTAGATCCCTTTCATTTTCTGCAATTAGCACGGTGTCATCAGCGCAACGAATGTTGTTTACCATTTTTCCCCCAACCTTTAATCCAGGGTGTTCTTCTAGGTTTCTCATGATGTTTTCGCTGTAAAGTGAAAACCAATCTGGTGACAAAACACAACCTTGCCTGACTCCTCTTTGATATTTTGGAAAGAGCTTATATTGTTTTCTATTCTCTTTGTAGCTGTTTGTTCCCAATACATATTTCTGATTATTCTTACATCTTTTCCATCAGTATTGAGTCTTTCTATCTGTTGATCAATTCTTCATGTCTTACCCGATCGAAAGCCTTGGTGTAATCAACAGGGCATAAATATAAATCCTTATTCGTCTCGATTGACCTCTCTATGATAGTTCTTAGGATGTACATGGCATTAATGATTCCTTTCCCTTCGACAAATCCACACTGTTCTTCTGCTATTCCTTTTTGAGTAACTGACCAGTTGTATGATGATCCATTGAACATATTTGATGTGGTTTTAAAATGTTTTCCGTTTCACTTTGCATTACTGATTTTACATGTATATCGTCATTACTCTTTTATTGATGCTAGAAGACTAATTATAGTATACAGATAATTGGATTAACCAGTGCTTATAGTTATCAAAATCAATGTGTGGTAAAATGTTATCTGAAAAAATGATAAATAAACGAAAAACGAAAATGACCAGGCAATTACCGCTGTTGTGTCAAAATAAGTTAGCCGAGGCTGCTTGATAAAAATGACAATGCAAGCTCCAGTTAAAATTGGTTGAAATATTCGATATTCACATAAAACTATACACACTACGTACAGTATACTTAAAATATCACATGGAAAGAATTGATTAAAGACATGCGCGGTGTACTGATGTGGTACCTGCCCGTAATCAAACCTTACCTTAGGGGCTGCGTCGTCTCCATTGAGAGAAACGAAAGGGTTTCCTGGTTATTGGCGGACCTAACTGTTTCGGTCATGTCCAAGACTGGGCGGGGGGTAGGGGAGGTGGGGAGCACATTTGACAGAAGACAGACTGTTGTGGTTTTAGTTTCATCGGAAATACGGATGCCTCCGCAATGTACTCAAAAACAACGACGTACCATAATCAGTCCAACACTCGCCATTCTATCGCCTTCAAAAATTAAAAGCAGACAGCTTTGCACACGAATCGGATCAAACCCATCGCGTTACCTGCGTACGCGTATGCGTCGGTGAGAATGCTTTGTATCACTATGTATGGGTTTTTCCAATGTTTATTGCCCGTTTCTATAAAATGTGTTGACTGTTCACAAACTAATTGTAGAGGTGAAGCTGATTCGTACATATGACAAATGGTCAATAAAGCAGTCGGTGATCTTTCATGTTTGCATTTTAGTTACGAATTTAGAACTTAGTGTACAAATGTGACAGAATTCTGTGTTTAGCTATAATTCACTTGCATTTTGGAATAAGAACTTGTATAAATCGTGGCCACTATTCTCAATCACCTAACGGGAAAAGGCTTAACATTACCTGCATTTAACGTTTTTATGATGTTGAATACGCAGATGACACCGTGCTGGTTGCAGAAAATGAAAGGGACCTACAAAACCTTGTGAATATACTAGAAATAGAAAGCAAAGGTAAGGGGTTGGAACGAAACAGCAGGAAGACTGGAGTCATGGTGATCAGTAAAAAACATGAAATCCCCTCATGCAAAATAACAGCAAACGGCACAACTTTGAGACAGGTTGATAAGTTTAAATACCTGGGAACGATCATTTCACCAGACGGCAGATGCACATCAGAAATAGCCAGCAGAATCGGCCAAGCCAAAACAGCATTCAAGAAGACGAAAAGCATTCTTACCAACAAATGCCTATCAATTAACATCAGGAAAAGAGTTCTTGAATGTATATAGAACCAATACTGTTATACGGTTGCGAGGCGTGGACAGTCAACAAGCAAAGCCAGAACAAGATTGAGGCAGCCGAGATGTGGTTTCTAAGAAGAATGTTGAGAGTTCCATGGACAGCAAAGAAAACAAACGAGACAGTCTTGATGGAGGCACACACAAGAAGATCATTCATAAGGAAGATTAGGAAAAGACAGGCAGCATTTGTAGGCCATTTTATGAGGAGGGGGGAATTGGAGCACTTGGTCACGACGGGAAAGCTGGAAGGGAAGAGAGAACCAGGTAGACCTATGGAGAAGATACTAGACGGACTTGCAGAGTGGCTGACGACAAAGAAGGTGAAGAGATGCTTAAGGCAACAAGAGATAGAGAGAGATAGAAGTCCACGATCGCCAACGCCACGCGGCAAGGCAGCTGATGATGATGATGATGATGATGATGATGTTGAAATAAGATAGCTTGTTGGAAAACATTTTTTTACTGGGGTTGCCTTGCATACGCACTGAAAAATATCCAAGAGAACTTTGAAAGATTTTTTAGTCTGGTGTAAAATCACTGTGTGCTTGAATCTCTCCTCTGTGTCTGTTTTCCCTGTTCTGTCTGTCCCTCTCCCTCCCTGTCTCTCTCCATTCCCTCCCCCGCATAGTGAATACACACCACACACACACACACAAATATATATTTACATATGTATATATATATATATATATATATATATATATATATATATACTGTATATGTATATATATATATACCCTACACACACATATATATATTATTATATATATATGTATATATATATATATATACATTATATATATATATAGTGTGTGTGTCACTCACTCACTCACTCACTCACTCACTCACTCACTCACGCACACGCGCATGCGCTTACACGAACACACATACATACTTATACGCAATATCCCCTGGATGAATACTAACAATAAAACGTTACTAGTCTCAACATGGAGAGTTTGGTTAGATAGGGAATTAGACTTTTTCTGGTCGGGTATATAGACTCCGTTGAATCCCTTCTTTTCTCCCTGTAAATTTGACGAGAGAGAGAGAAAGAGTGAGAGAGAGAGAGAGAGAGGAGAGAGAGAGAGAGAGAGAGAGAGAGTCAGAGAGACAGACAGACAGTGAGACAGACAGAGAGAAAGAGAGAGAGAGAGAGAACGCCAGTATTTTATGTTTTTGATAATCTCATTGCTTCCAGTCACCAATTATCCATGCTCGCATGCATGCACAAGGTAAAGTAGCATCACACGCACACACTCACACACACACATACATGTAAACATACACATAAACCAAACACGCTAACAAATACAAATACTCTGGGTCCTCTTTCCGCTGATGATAACAATGGCGATAATGTTAAATAGATATCAAGTGTCTTACATATCTGGAGCATTTTTGAGCGAGCATGTTCAGGCATCATGCTCTCTTCTCTTTAATAAATGTCAGAAACTCAGCCAAGTTCCTGTGCATCACATGTCATCAGCACATAGATGCAACCCTCCACCCCTACACTCTGCGTAACTCAAACATAATTAACTGCCAAAAAGTCAGCGACTTTCCTCGTTCGCATAGTTGTCTAAGCATGGAAGAAACCTTTGTGTGACAGCAGCTTGCTGGTGTTTCACGCCTACGGGCTACAGGCTTTCATTCCATGACGAAAGGGCAAGTTCGTTATTTTCTTTATCACAGACGTTTTTGAGATTAAAACCACTTTCCTAACTAGCCAAAAGTGTTATTTCAGAGGGCTGGAGACACTGATGTTAAACCTTGATGTGTGTTGGGTGAGGGGCGGGGAGGGAGAGGGGATGCATGTATGGATCTAGCAAAATAGGTCATGAAGTCTTTCAGCTCTTTAGCTCACTCGCATTCCTTTACAAATGGCCGTCATGACTACAGAAGTGCTAACCAGAATGACCGCCTTTCATTCAGAATATCCCTGATGGCAGTTTGGAGTTTATATTTTGGAATTGTTCAAGAGGGATTCATTTCACTTGGACAATTTCCTGAGCGTTCCACCCTAATCTGCCAGCAATCATCAGGTAGATACCCTGAGCCAGCACAAAGCCCTGCGTACTGACAAGATCTTAAAATGGTGAGAGTGAGGTGTAAGAGAAGGGACCTATGAAATACTTAGTTAACACCACCAGATTGATGGGAACATTAGGATGGACAGCGAACATGCCTGGTTTTAATGTTGCCGGCAGGGATTGAAGTCGAAATGTCAGATCTTGAGTCTATCAAAAGAACGAATAGTCCAAAATGGAAACGTATGTCCAACATAAGTAGCAGTTTTTATGTGGGAAAGATCAGTTGTAGCTTGAAAACAAGTAAAAGCGACCACTGAGTCTA
>CM060305.1:100251750-100266750 GCA_030674185.1 Monoplex corrugatus | reverse complement strand
TTGTCCAGCACTGATGTCCCCCTCCATGCACAGACCCTTTCATCCCACACAACTCCTGTCCTCCCCATCCCAGTATGCATGTGCATTGTACCCTTAAGTTTTTGTCACTGTGAGTGAATGTCTAAGTGAGTTGTGAGAATGTATGCTTTGATTTGATTTATATATCATCATGACGATGACGTCGTTATCATCATCATCATCATCATCATCATCATCATCATCATCATCATCATCATCATCATCATCATCTCATCATCGTCGTCGTCGTCGTCGTCGTTGTTATCATTACTATTATCATCATCATTATCATTACTATACTACTATTATTATTATGATGATTACTATACTATCTACTACTATATTATTATTATTATTATTGTTATTATCGTTTGTTTTTTTTCGACAGACAGTGGAGGAATGACATATGAGTTATGAAATAATGCTACTTGTGTGCAGAAGTTGAATGAAGAAAGGTGCAGGGTTGTGTCAGAACCCTCTGCTGACTACGCCATACACAAGACGCAAACATTCGTGTTTACAGACTGTACTCTGCTGCATGACAGCTATTGACAATTCTGAGTTAATGTTCTTCTTCTTCTTCTTGGCGTACGCTGCTACACAATCATCTGAGTCCGGGCGATGAATGCAGCCGTCTTTTCCAGCTCCTGTCTGCAGCCATGGTTGTCAGCGGAGTGAGTTAATGTTAAAGTTATCACTTTTTTTTCTCTGCTCATTTCAAAGTAAGCTAAATTTCGAATGGCTTAGGATTGAGTTAAACCCGAAGTTTATTCAGTATGTGGTTGAGAAAACTAACCAAAATGCCAATGGGGCCATCCTAATACACATATTGCACGAAAAAGAATAAAACCGGCGTGTATGCTTTAGTGAGTGGTGGAAATCAGACAAGAGGAAATGATTACCAAGCATTCGGCAAACTGCAAGAAGACGGAAAGTAGAACTGAAGATGATAAAGAGACATGTCTAAAAATGTAAACTCTCCACATTTCTTCATTGAACTTGTGCGCACATACAGCATTGTTTGAAAGATATGTATGAATCATTCACAGTGACAGATGTGTAAACTAACAATACGGTTCCATCATTGTTCAAGCTGAATGAGCTGCAGTGCTGTTGATTATATCTATCACATCAAATGTGAATAATATGCTGGCAGTTGCAACATATTTTAAGCATTCCTTTTCAAGAGAAGGATTATTCATGGTGATGGAAGGGAGTATGTGCTTGTCTATGAGTTAACAGTATGTTTCACAGCAAAGATCTCTTGGCTATTCGTCTGTGGGGGGGGGGGGGGGGGTCATCAAATTCGGATGGTAGATATATTTCAATAATAACTCAGGAATGCAAAAGTCAAACTGTGGGCCTGACTCATTTCTTTTGTCACTATGATTCAAAAGGTAAAATAATGGTGGCATTTTTTCATGACGGTTTAGTCTTCTTGTTCTGTTTATTGAAATTGACAGGTACATCATAGCAGATAAAAAAAAGTTAACAGTCAGCAATGAGCTTAAAAGCCTGAAGTGGAGAAATGCCGTGTGACGTCAAGGTTTCTTTGACGCCATCAGTCCGGGTGGATCTTGGTCTGTCCGTCGTTTTAAAACCACATCTCCCCCATTGGATGCCGTGGGTTCTTTCAGTATAAATAGTATCCCCACCTTCTGGAAATTCTGTGCCAGAAATTTCCTCTTTTCTGTCACTCTCTTTGTTTCTGCCTTATTCGTTTGCTTTCTGTTATTTCTTCCTATCATTTTTTGCCTTGCTCGTCCATTCACCTGTATGTGTTCAATAAAGTCTTTCGTACTTTTTCTTAGGATTGATGATCGGGTACATGTGTTAAGTTCATTTTTGGCTATAGGGAGGTGAGATGTGCGGAAGTAAATTGAGGTAATGTTTTGGTGTCCTTGGGTATGCTTAAAGTTGCATTCAGGTGTGTTTTCTAAATCCCCTGCGCGATAAATTGGACGGAGTGGTCAACGTCAGGGACACGTCCTTAGATTATGTGCGCGAATGCATGTGTCGGTGAAGTCTTGACAATTATTGATAGATGATAATGTATCACTCTTGGCACAGGGACGTACAAAGACAATTTTAGTGATACTTACTTTACTTTTTCCTTCCGCTTGTACCGGTGGGCGTCGCGGGGAGATACAGTCGTCTGTCAGCAGCAAGGCGGGTGGCCTGGAGAAGGGACATCTCGTGAGCTCTGGAGGTGTCTGCCACGGAGTCGCTCCATCGTCGTCTTGCTCTTCCTCTGGCTCTCCAGCCAGAGTATCTGGTGTTGTATGCCCGAAGAGCTGAATGGTTTAGGTGTCCGAACCACTTGATCCTCATATGTTCGATGTGTTGTAGGATTGGTGTTGCTCCTACCATGTCTCGTATCACCTCATTTCTGATCTTGTCCCGCCTTATCTTGTTTACTGCTTTCCTCAGGCATTTCATTTCACAGATGACCAGTTTTCTCTCGAGGACTTTAGTTAGGGACCATGTCTGGCACTGGTATGTCAGCGTTGGTAGAAAAATGGCGTTGATGAGTTTCGCCTTAGTGCTGGTGGGAATGCTGGGGTGTTTCAGGAGAGGGGCAAGTTGGTAGCTGACTGCATTGGTTTTCTGGCATCTGGTCTCGATTTCTCTGTCTAGTTTGCCAGTTTCAGTGAAGATGCTGCCCAGGTATTTAAATTCACTGGCTTGCTTCAACTGGGTTCCGTTGATGTTGATATCCAGTTTGTTTGGTCTCTTACTGACAGTCAAGATCTCGGTCTTGCTGACGCTGATCTCCATGCCGTATGTCTCGCAGCTTTCATTGAGCTGGTCTGTGTGCTCTTGTCATTGTTCACCATTGCCTGGTCGTCCGCAAACATGAGTTCATTGAGTGCCTCAGGGTCTGGGTTTGCCTCTTTCGTAATCTGATCCATATAGATCACGAAGAGAAAGAGGGGAGAGATTACAGCCCTGCCTTACTCCCGATGTCACTGGGAACCAGTCAGATGTTCCACTGGCGGTGCGGATTGCACTCCTGCTGTTAGCGTAGATGGCCCGAATGTTGTCTAGCAGCTGGCCCTTGACGTCGTACTGCTCGAGGATCTTCCATAGCTTCTCTCTGTTGACTCGATCAAAGGCCTTTTCTTGATCAACGAATACAAGATGGAGATCTCGGTCATATTCGATCGCCCTCTCGCACAGTTGTCGGAGTGCAAAGATTGCATCGGTGCACCCTCTTCCTTTTCTGAAGCCAAATTGGGCGTCACTGAGGAGATGTTCTGTTTTCGCTCGAGTGCGCTGCTCCAGGATCTTTGCGTACATTTTCCCTACATGGCTGAGTAGTGATATGCCTCTGTAGGTACTGCAGTCTTTCTTGCTGCCCTTCTTCTTCCATATTGGCACCACTATTGCATTTTTCCAGTCTTCTTGTACTTTTCTCTCCTCCAAGCTTTCTGAAAGATGGTGGTGAGCCACTGAATTCCGGTTTCACCGCACACATGGATGGCTTCAGTTGTTATGCCGTCGACTCCAGCTGCCTTGCCTTTAGGACTGGTCTTCACTGCTTTTTTTACTTCACTCTCTAGGATGGTAGGTTCTGAGTGGTCTGGGTGGCTGGGGGTGAACCGGGACTGTGTGTCTTGTGCCCGTACTGCTGATGGGTTGAGTAGGTCTTTGAAATAGTTTTCCCATCTCTTCACTATTTTCTCCTCTTCATGCAATGCTTCCCCATTTGCATCGTTGATGATAGTGGTTGGATCGAAAGGTTCATCTCGCACTCTCATCGCTTTCACACTCTTGTAAAACTCTCTTGGGGAAGCTTTGCATGTTTCACAGAGTTTTTCACCATACTGGATCCATGATTTTTCCTTTGCTGTTCTCACAACTTTCTTGCTGTGTCTTCTTGCAAGTCTGTACTTGATGTAGTCCTCTTCATCCTTTGACTTGACCCAGATCTTGTATAGTTTCTTCTTTTCCTTGATAGCATCCTTCACTTCTTTGTTCCACCAAGCTGTTGCCTTTCTGTTTCTTCCTCCTGTCTTCTTGGTGCCACAGGCTTCTTTCATAGTGTCCAGGAGGACTGTCTTGAAGATGCCCCAAGCTTCCTCTACGTTTAGTAATGTAGGGTCACTACAGTCCAATTTTTCACTGATGGTGCACCTGATCTGAGTCTGCACCTCTTCGTCTTGAAGCTTGTGCATGTTGAGTCTTTCCGGCTGTTTCTTCTTTTTGGTGAACTTCCTCTTCTGATTGACCAACGTCGTGATGATTGGCCTGTGGTCTGTGTCCAGGCCTGCGTTGGGGATGGCTCTTGAGTCTCTGATGTTGCTCCGCATTCTAGATCTTGTTAGTGTGAAGTCGATTTGAGATGAGACGTCGATATCGCTCCATTTGTACCAGGTGTAGATCTGAGTGGCTCTGTACTGGAAGAAGGTGTTGGTGACAATAAGATCATGCTCTGCACACAGTTCCAATACATGGTTGCCGTTGTAGTTGCATGGTGTTTTGTGGTCACTGTGTGGACCAAGGTGTTTTGTCCATGGTGTTCTTCTCTCTCCGACTCTGCCATTGAAATCTCCCATGACGTACAGGTCTTCTTGGTCCGGGAATTTTTTAGTGATAAAACATTGCAATTTGGAATACATGTAGTGCAGACTTTGGTTCACGGATATTCGACACAAAATGGGTCCTGTCAAAGTGTTCATTCGTTATGAACAAATTAAAACCAAACTTTCAACAATTCTGCAATGTGTGTAAACTGAAATATCGGAAGACGATTAACAAACTAATGAAAATCAACCGTTACTACGATGTTATTATCAGTATGATTTAATTATTCTAGTAAAGTAACAGCTCATAATGGTAACTATTTGTGTGAAGTGTCATAATTTATGCAAAATCATAAAACGGACGTAGAGCATACATGTGCATACCCACCGACACACGCACACACAGACACACAGACAAACACACAGACAAACGCACAAACACACACACACACACACACACACACACCACTGACAGATAAGATACACATGCATGCATACACAGACACACAGACACACACATACACACACATACACACACAAACACACACAGACACACACATACACACACAAACACACACATACGGACACACACACACACACACACACACACACACACACACACACACACACACACACACACACACACACACACACACACACTGATGTTATTTGTTCATTTCAATGCATAACAGTTTTGTAATTGATTTTTTCCAGTACCTCTCCTATCATGTTTCGGTATTACCCACAAGCTCATTTCTTGCTGTGTCCGTCACAGGGTCCCAGGGGAGAGGAGGGGAAGGGAGGCTGGACGTAATACCGATCCTGTTCCTCTTTATAACCACCACAACCATGGCTCCCTAGGGCAAGTCTGATGTCACAGAGCTCAGAGCCTAATAACATGAAGACTGCTCCATCGTGCTATTAGGTTCTTTCACTGGTTTATGGTTTTAATGCTCTCTCTGTCTGTCTCCCTGTCTGCCTGTCTGCCTGTCTGTCTGTCTGCCTCTCTCTCTCTCTTTCTTCCCCTGTCTGTCTGTCTGCCTGCCTGCCTGTACCTCTCTCTCTCTCTCCCTCCTCTCTCTCCCCCCTCTCTCTCTCTCTTTCTCTGTCTTTTTCTTGCTCTCTTAGTCTCTCTTTCCAAGAAGAGGGATACTATTTCATACTGATCGGAACGAAAGTTACGTTTGCTTATGTGTCTGTGACAAAATTGTGTTAGCACAATATAGCAATGGATCTTTACCAAAGCTATGTCAAAAGTATGGACTGAGGACGAGTCGCGAATGCGTACGTTTGGATGTCATGGCGCCAAGGCCAAGGTCGCAGAAGTCCCCCCCCTCAAAGTACCATAAAATAGCACATTTTCATGAATGTGTGTGAACAGCACTCTATCACAAATCTTTCACAATATCTGCATTCTACTTCACTGTTGTGAGGCTATCATTCTCCTCGCTTTACATCAAGTTGCATTTCATTTGTTTATTCAAGATCATATCTGTCTGTCTGTCTGTCTCTCTATTCGTCTATCTGTCTGTATATCCATGTATCCATCCATCCATTCATGCATCCATCCATCCATCCATCCATCCATCCATCCATCCATCTATCCATCCATCCATCCATCCATCCATTTACATTATGAGAGCACTAACCGCAGTGCCACCGAAGGCAGTCTACAATGTAATTGCAACAAGAGAATCAAACGTTTTTGCACAATCATGAAAGGAGGAAAAGGAAGTGTGAGGGAGTGTTGAATTTAGGAAAAGAAGAAAATGGCTTCTAGGTAATGGGCGAATTGCAAGAAGACTGAAACTAGAATTGAACACGAACAAGGGACAATCGAAGACGGCTCAGCTGATGGACCTTTAACTGCTCCCCATCACAACATCTGGGACAAAATCGATTCACATTGTTTAGTCGTTTTTCACACGACGGCTGCATTGCTGCAAAGAACACTTCATATGACATTGAAAGTGAGAAGTACGGAAATGATTAGACAGACATGCATGTGTCGTTGACAGTGAAAGATGTACACATTATTGAATGTCTACATTTTTTCATTGTTATAACTTTAAAGAATTCAGTGCTGGTGGTTTTACATCATGTGAGACATGATACATGTGCTGGTACTTATGACACATTACACTTTATTTTAAAAGAAACGAGTGTTTTATATTGAGGGAAGGTTTGCACCCATCTCAGTATAACAACATGTTTCAGCAATAACTTTCGTACACAGACTTTTACAAAATTGGGTTGCAAGGCTATTTCAAAGTTTAACGACGAAAGCAAAATTTGGAATTGATTGTAGTCGTTCCTCTTTTTTTCTGTATTTTTCTCCATTATTTTTCACCGACGATTTGTACGTACAATCATTTCAGCACTAATTTTCAGCTTCACATGGCTACATCTAAATTATTCATAGATGAATTTCTTCTAAATGGTAGACATACATAATTATCAAACATAACCACTCGTATTATACACATTCCAGTGCATATGATTCAGTTTTGAAGTTACTTTGGTCACATGAAAATGTGTTGCTAAGATATTCTGGGCTTTTCATGGACAAATAGGCACCACATTTGGCCCAGAGATATTTAGAGACACAACATGGAACATAGGGCTTTTTCTTTCTTTTCAAATTTGTTCCTGTGTTGCCCGATTCGTAGAGATTAAACTAAGAACAGGCCAGCATAGATTTCTTGATTATTTACGAATTCTGTATCAAACTTGGTACAGAAGTACAACACAGAGTGATCTTACCGCAAGCATATGAATGAAAATTTTGGAGTCAGGATTATGAAAATTTATTTAATCATACAACTCAGTCAAGATAATTGTATGATAATATGGTTTGGCTGTTTTTTTTTCAATGAGAAGTAGCCGTAAGGATAAAAATAAGGATGACGTTATCATCACAGATTCTGGCCTGGTGCATGACGTGATACACAGACAGTAGGCCATAATTAGAAACCATTTGAATTGAATACCTGTTTTATTTTAGAAACATCACCACGCTATGATTAAATTAAAATGTATATTTATACATCTTGCTATGATTTACATAGAACAAAGACACAGTCAACAGAGAGAGACAGAGAGAAAAGGAGAAAAAGAATATTATCACTGTTTGTTCTCAAGTTTTTTTCAGACCCCTGCTTTCCATATATCGGTAATCCACACACAAGTTCCTTTCTTGTTCTGTCCATCACAAGGCCCCCCAGAGAGGTGTGTGTCTGCATGTGTCTGCGTGTGTGTGTGTGTATGTGTGTGTGTGTGTGTGTCTGTATGTGTGTGTGTGTGTGTGTGTGTGTGTGTGTGTGTGTGTGTGTGTGTGTGTGTGTGCGCGCCGATATGTCTGTGGTGAGGTAAACACCATGATAATGGTCTTGTTCCTCTTGATAACTACCACTACCAAGGGGATCTAACATTACATGGCTCTGGAAGAATACCCCATTGCGCTGTCAGACCCATTCAGTAGTTTATGGTTTTAATGCACTATCAGCCTGTCTGTATGTCAATCCATCTGCTCTCTCTCTCTTTATCTCTCTCTCTCTCTCTTTATCTCTCTCTCTCTCTTTATCTCTCTCTCTCTCCTTTCTTCTATTTCGCACTTTTCCTGTCTTTTACAACTTCGGTGTTTTTTAAGTCTCTTTAAAGACCAAACTTAAAATGAAAAAAGTCATTTCAAGGGGCGTAGAAGACAGAAATAGAAAGCAAGAATGCATTGCAACTAAGGGTGACCTCTACTTCAGTTTATTATGCTGCGTTCAGACCTGTGATAATTTCACAGAAAAACTATCCTGTTAGTGGTTCATGGAGCACTCCTTAGGGTAAAGACAGCAGGGGATGAACATAAATGTAATGGACATGATGGGGAACCAAAATGTAACATCACAATGGGGTGGAGGTGGGGAAGAAAAAAAACCTTCAGACAGAAATAAATAACCAAACAAAGAGACAAATAAAAACAACAAAAGCAGGTCAACATTCAAACAATATAATTTAAAACCAAACAAACAAACGTTATTGATTCTGATCGGCTCGTTCCTCTTACCGCCTGTCTTTTCTAATCAAAGCGTATTAATGATTACATAACATCAGAAATTGAGTATTTCATGTTTCTTTATTTGCTTGTGTTGTTTTTATTGTTCGCTTTAAGGGAGTGACGTGTATATGTTTAATGCTTCAACAAAAATAATCATGGACATTTACAAGCATAATGGTGGATAATTACAATGGTGACAGTAAACATCAAGGCATCGTAGATGAAGATGAAAATGTTTTAAGCCCCTGTACTACACTTCTATTTTTCCCATCAGTCTTTGCATTGATATGATCATATGCTTAACATGAGATTTTCTTGTTTGTTAAAAACATGTTTTGTAATTACAATGCTGTCTTTATTGTGCAAAGTCCTACAATATTTGCACCACCACAAGTCTGTTTTTACATACAGTCAATTTCCCAACAAGTGCGGTAAAATTGAATGAACGACTGACCGATTTATCCATTTTCAACAACATAATATATTAATCGCTTTAGCCTAAATTGCGACGTGAGATATTATTGATTGACTGATTTATCTTATTTTCTGCCTTCGTGTTTTTGCTTCAACAATTATTATAGTTTACCAATTGCATGCACTCCACAGGTAACTTCACATTCATTTTGAGCATGTATATTCTGAGGATTTGATCAGTTTCTACTATAATATCACTTTGCAGATATGTATGTTTATATCTCCAGATCCCAATGGTAGATTATTATAATCCACAGCCCCTAAAATTGTCAACCTAGCCATTTTGACAGTGTGCATTATTTGATAAACTATAATACATTAAAAAAATTGTTAAAAATTCAAATACAAATTCATGTTCTTCCGTGACAATGAGGTATTAATGTCAATTAAAAAACCCCGTAGGAGTCACAGTTTCCACATTCCAGAGAATTACACATACATAATTATTATATTCAGCTGTTTGTTGCCAACAATGATTTGTATATTTTATTGTATATGTTGTTTTCCAATGTCCATTTCCACTTCGGACTATGTAGGACACAGGCCAGTTCCCATTATAGATTTCCTTTACCAGATTTAGTTTTTGTGTTGCAGTGGTGTATCGCTGACAATGTTGTATTTCAGATCAGCGATTATGTGTTCTACGTATGAACAAATCAGACAGAACTGCACACGCTAATGATGAACAAACGAATAGAATTGCACAGGGTGTGTACTGCCTCGAGGCTTGAACTCATCCCAAGGTCTGCTTTTATCAGCGTGCAGTGATCTTTAAAATTAAAAAGAAAAAACCAAGACACACTCTCCTGCAAATACAGACACACAAACACACGCACGCGCGTGCACAGACACACACACGCACAGACTCACACAGATACAAAGATACACACACATCTATCTATCTATCTATCTCTATCTATCTATCTATCTATCTATCTATCTATCTATCTTTCTATCTATCTATATATATATGTATATGTATGTATATATGTATATGTATATGTATATGTATATATATACATCATGTGCATTCCTACATGCCGTTGACGATAATGGCTCTCCATAAGGGTCTATCTTTTATTGCTGCAAGTATATCTCCTACCCTTTCTTTCCTCATCCACTCCGCAAAACCATCCAATATTCTATCTCTGGGTCTACCTGGTGCTCTTTTTCCCTCCAGCTTTCCTGTTGTGACTAAGTGCTTAAAATTTCTCTTGCCTCAAAAATGTCCTATAAATGTTGTCTTTTCTTAATCTTCATTAATGTTACGTAGGGGAAGTTTCAACAGTTGGGGGGTAGACATAATGCTACCAATTTTGAAGAACAAAGTCTCCCAACAGTGCAAAAATCGCTACTCACAGTTCCGTAGCTTTCGATGGCGTTCTCGCCATCTTCGTCAGCGCTCTAATGCTGTCTGCGTGAATCTCTACTCAGATCTCGCGAACTTGGGATGAACCCAGTTCACGAGATCGAATCAGAGAATGGTACACCGGGGGCAGGGTGTAACGGCCCCGGTCCCTGTTGAGCGGGGGGTTGGTGGCTGCGATGTAGATGGCCTCCTTGACTCCTCGCTGGAACCACTTATTTTCTCTGTCCAGGATGTTGACATTGTCCGCACTGAATTGAAACTTCCCCTACGTCTCATTCGCGATTACGATCGGACGATCATCACTACCTTTCGTGAATCAGAGAAATTACACCGCTCCCTAGCGAAGTTCAGGAACCATCTACACTTCACACTGCACTGCAAACATCACGGCGTCTTTCCCACCAGCCTAAAAATCAAAACTTCGATGAAAGGAACAGCAGCAAATAATATCATCAATCAGGCACAACGAGCACTCATGAACGAACGCATCAAGCAAATCAACACCCGCATCACTTGTCTGGAAGGGAAAATCCAAGACCTCGAGGAAAGACTGAGCTCTAGCACACTACCAGATGCTATGCTCTCCGAAATCAAAGAGTGGCTAAACAACACACGACGAATAGAATGGGACAAAGTACGCCAACGCCATCGAAAGAAATTCGAACTTCTAGCACCAAAAAACAACAGGAGACAACAGAATGACAAAAGCGAGATTACACCTGTACCGGAAGAAACAAAAAGAAAGACCAAAGAGAGGTGGGTGATCAATCTATCAGATCGCCAACTCACTAAACCAGAACAGGAAGTACTAGAGAAAGGACTAAATTTCGCCGTAGCCCCTAACAAGCTTCCAGTGGTAGACCTCATCACAAGCATTGAAACAGCTTGCAGGTATATTGGCCCTAATTCAGAAGAAGCCACACACTTAAGATCAGACTGTGTCAGAATCATGAAACAGGCCAAACTACCGAAATCCAACTTAACACCGGACCAAAGACGGGCTCTGGCGGATTTAAAGAACGAACACGCCACGATGATCCTACCAGCTGACAAAGGTCGTGCCACAGTCATCATGCCTAGACCCATGTACTATGAGAAGGCAAGCAAACTTCTGGAAGATACTACAACATATGAACGCCTCAAGAAAGATCCTACTTCCAAGTTTTCCAACAAACTGAAAGACACACTGAAACGCCTGAAAGAGACGGACCGCCTGTCATTAGAACAGTACAGGAAATTATACCCAACTGTGTCCGACGTCCCCAAGTTCTATGGTCTACCCAAAGTCCACAAGAAAGAAGTCCCCTCCGTCCCATAGTCGCATCCAGAGGTTCCATCATGTATGAGACGGCTAGATTTGTGGCGGACATCCTATCACCTCTCGTAGGACACACAGATCATCACATCCACAACAGTGCTGACCTAGTGGAAAAACTGAGTAACTACACCCTCGCTCATGATGAACTCCTTGTGTCATATGATGTCTCTGCCCTATTTACCAGCGTACCAGTGAAAGAAAGCATAGAGATCATACGCCGAAGGTTACAAAACGACCAAACCCTCCACCAACGTACATCTCTCACAGTGGACGACGTATGTGAACTCTTGTCCTGCTGCCTCACCACCACCTACTTCACCTTCCAAGGTGAATTCTACCAACAAAAAGAAGGAGCAGCCATGGGCTCCCCAGTAAGCCCAATAGTAGCCAACCTGTTCATGGAGGATTTTGAAGAGAAAGCATTGGCTTCTTTCCACTCCCCACCACGATACTGGGGGCGCTACGTAGACGACACCATGACTATCCTCCCCCAGCAACTGGTCGAACAGTTCACAGAACATCTGAACAACCAACACCCAGCCATCAAATTCACGAGGGAAGTGGAACAGAACAACTCCATAGCCATGCTGGACACCCTCATCACCAGAACTGATGGCATTCTATCCTTCTCGGTCTACCGTAAACCAACTCATACGGACCAATATTTACAGTTCGACAGCCACCAGCCCCTTGAACACAAACTGGGAGTGATTCGAACCCTTACCCACAGAGCTAACACCATATGCAGTACCCAAGAGGCAAAAGACAAGGAGACAAACCACCTGAAAAAAGTGCTCACCATCTCGGGCTACAAAAAGTGGGCCTGGAACAGCCCGGGAGGCAGGAAATCCAACACCGCATCCCAACAGCCAGTGAAACAACACCAGCACAAGGGACACATCACCATCCCATACGTAGGAGGTGTGAGTGACGCTCTGTCCAGAAAGATCAGAAAACTGGGGGTGGCTGTACATTCCAAACCTTCCAACACCATACGCAGCCAGCTGGTCACCCCCAAGGACAAAACCAGCAAACTCGACAAAGCTGGCATTATATACAGAATAGACTGCCAGGACTGTAACCAACATTATGTCGGTGAAACTGAACGCCCCCTTCAGAAGAGACTAACAGAACACAAGAGGGACTCTTCTCCAGTAGGAGCTCACCTACACGCCGAAAAACATCAATTCAGTGCGGACAATGTCAACATCCTGGACAGAGAAAATAAGTGGTTCCAGCGAGGAGTCAAGGAGGCCATCTACATCGCAGCCACCAACCCCCCGCTCAACAGGGACCGGGGCCGTTACACCCTGCCCCCGGTGTACCATTCTCTGATTCGATCTCGTGAACTGGGTTCATCCCAAGTTCGCGAGATCTGAGTAGAGATTCACGCAGACAGCATTAGAGCGCTGACGAAGATGGCGAGAACGCCATCGAAAGCTACGGAACTGTGAGTAGCGATTTTTGCACTGTTGGGAGACCTTGTTCTTCAAAATTGGTAGCATTATTCATTAATGTTCTTTTTGTGTTTGCATCCCTCAAGACTGTCTTCTTTGTTTTCTTTGTTGTCCATGGAACTCTTAACATACTTCGTGGAAACCACATTTCAGCTGCTTCAATCTTGTTCTGACTTTATGTGCTGTTTGTCCACGCTTCAAATCCGTACAACAGTATTGGTTGTACATAACACTGAAGAACTCTTTATGGTTTCAGCTTGGCCAATTCTGCTGGCTGTTTCTAATGTGTGTCTGTTGTCTGGTGTGTTCTAGATATTTTAACTTATCAACTTGTCTCAATATTGTGCCATACGCTACACCTAAGAAACACCTATCTGTCACATTGTACCAGTTTTTTTTTGCCTTCTAGTCGTTTGGAATAACTGCCAGTCGTAAATTTATGGTGGTTGTCTTGGAGACGTCCATTAGTTGTAAACATTTTATTAAGACAATTCACAGGTTATGTGTGTGTGTGGTGTGTGTGTGTTGTGTGTGTGTGTGTGTGTGTGTGTGTGTGTGTGTGTGTGTGTGTGTGTGTGTGTGTGTGTGTGTGTGTGTGTGTGTGTGTGTGTGTGTGTGTGTGTGTGTGTGTGTGTGTGGAAACAACTTCCTTACAAGAAATCAGAAAATCTCACCGATACTTCCTGAGGAATTGTTAACGTTTCAATAACGCAGATAATGCTGTAAATTCGCATGTTGCATTGTCTTGAAAAACATTTTGTTTTAATGCTGATATTTAACTAAGTCACGCTAAAATGTTATCAGTCAAGCGCTTTCGTAGTCTGAAGGAATCAGCAAACTAGCATAACATTGTGCCAAAACAGTGATTTATTTTGACATATACATATTTTACCCTGTCATGACGTCTGCGCATATGTTTTCAAAAAGAGAAACGGTGAGAGATGGAGAAAAAAAGAGAGAGAGCGTGGAATGGAAAGTGTTTGAAACAGAGATAAAGGAAAAGCGTAGAAAGGGAAAAGACAACTGGAGAACGGGCAAGTTTGTTGCGCTGTGTGTGCGGTTGTGGTCTGTTTGTTGATTGTTGTCATGTGTCTGTAAGTTTGTCATGATATTTGTCTACCTTCTGTTTCGTTTTATCATCGGCTGCATCGATCTTGGTCGGTGTATATGTGAGCATTTTATTATGTGTGTGAGTGTTTCCTTTTTGGTGTTGCTGTTGGTGTTGTCATTTTTGTTGTTGATGTTATTGTCGGCCATCGTGCTGTGTGGATATGAGTGTGTATATATGAATGTACATGTGTCTGTGTGTGTCTGTGTGCGTGCGTGTGTGTATATGTGGCTACTGTTATTTGTTATTTCTCATTTCTTACTTGTTTATTTATGTACACACTCCTTTATTTATTTATTTATTTATCTATTTCCTCTTTTTTTCCTTCGGAAGTGGACAACAGGCTGACGGGGCTATGATTAAGGAATATTTGTTTTCATGTTATTGATAGACAATGGAGGTTCTGTGCATCGACTGGGAGGCTCTTCTTTGATGTGAGACAAGTTTATACTGAGTGGCTAGTTGTTCTGTGATTTAGATCTTTAATTACCTATTTACGTGTTCTTTTCTTTGCAGATGAGAAACACAGACACACATGTCAAGATTGTTCCAATGATAGGCTGATATGATACTAGTATAAACAATGCAGGCGAGGTAAAACAAAAGCTACGCAGGACCTCAGGACCTGGCCAGCTCAGAAGCTTACGTGCAGGCTTAATTTAATGCTTTGCCATGACCACCA
>CM060305.1:100219250-100241750 GCA_030674185.1 Monoplex corrugatus | reverse complement strand
CTTACTATTTTCATTTTTTATTAATGAGTTAGCGTTAGAAATAGCCAAAAAAGGGAGACATGGTGTACAGCTATTGCCTGGTGCTGTTGAAGTTTTTTTTATTGCTATTTGCTGATGATGTGGTGCTTTTGTCAGACACTGTCATAGGGTTACAAAATCAACTAAATTCTTTAAAACATGAATCTGATAGGTTATTACTGTCTGTGAACCTAGAAAAGACGAATGTGATGATTTTCCGTAAGGGAGGACATCTTTCGGCTCGAGAAAAATAGGTTTATGGTGAGTCTGAAGTTAAAGTAACAAACTCATATAAATATCTAGGTATTATTTTTACAACAAAACTGAGTCTCCAAAGCGCATGGGTGGAAAGCAGCAAAAAAGGGAAAAGAGGAACGATGGAAATTTTAAGATCTTTAAGAAAATTGAACTGCACTGACTTCTCGATTTTTTGGAAACTTTTCGACTCACAAATTGAACCTATCTTAACGTATGGCTCAGAAATATGAGGTTTTTCGAGCAATCATAAAATGGAAAAGGTACATACATTTGCCATCAAACGCTTCCTTTCGGTACCATTGCATTCATCTAATAAAATGTTATATGGAGAAACTGGCCGTTATCCTTTGTTTTTGAAAACTCAAATGAAGTGTATTAAATACTGGTTGAAATTAACCCAGCTCCCAATGTCAAGATTGTGCAAGCAGGCATATGAGATGTTACTGAATCAATTAGACTCGGGTAAACAAAACTGGGCATATTTCGTTAAGAAAATGTTAACCACACATGGATTTGGTATTGTGTGGATGTGCCAGGGAGTTGGTTATGAACAAGGATTTATTTCAGAATTTAGGGATAGACTAGTTGATTCGTACAAACAAAACTGGCACGCTCAAATGGAAGAATCTGAGAAATATGATTGGTTCCTTTCCTTTAAAAGTATATTTCAAACCGAAAAATATATAAAGGCCGTAACAAATAAATGGCACAGAAGCAATCTTGCTCGTTTTAGACTAAGAGCCCTTGGGCTAAATGCAACAACAAGATGGTTTTACTCAAATTCATCGGCACACTCTATTTGTCCCATGTGTAATGTAGAGACAGAAGATGAAATGCATTTTTTGTTGTTTGCAAGTCGTATGAAAGTATACGACAAAAATGCATAATCTTTGATGAGGATATTTCGAGTCAAAGGGTCATTACCAGAATACTCATGACTAAAGATGAAAACTATCAAAAATCCCTCGCGAAATTTATCGCCCTTGCTTGGGAAAGTCGGAGAAAGAAAACAACACAGTAATAAATTAATGTAAGTTTATCTCCAGTGAAGATATCACTTTATACTATTCTTATGTTTATTTGCCGGATTTAGGTCTTCCTTTTACTTATATGACTAATTACGTCGGGTGGTCAACTGTTTCTTCAACTTTTTGTTCAACTTTTTAATTAATGTACGTTTATCTCCAGTGAAGATGTTACGTTATATTGTTTTTTTTGTTTGTTTTCTGGATTTGGGTCTTCCTCTTATATGACTAATTATGTCAGGTGGTTAACTATTTAACTTTTTGTTCAACTTTTTAAATCAATGTAAGTTTATATTCAGTGAAGATATTACTTTATACTGTTCTTATGTTTATTTGGCGGATTTGGGTCTTCCTCTTACCTATATGACTAATTACGTTGGGTGGTCAATTGTTTCTTCAACTTTTTGTTCAACATTTTGTTCAACTTTTTCCGTTCAATTTTTTCTTCATCTTTAGGGAATAAATTCAAATGGATGTATTATCAGCCATGACTATATTTATAAATCTTTGTTTCGAGAAAACGTCGCCGAAAAATTTAATGACTTTGTTTTATGCTCCTTGCCACAAGGACAAAAATGTCCATGGCAATAAACCATTTTCAGTTTCAGTTTCAGTTTCAGTTTCTCTCTCTCTCTCTCTCTCTCTCTCTCTTTCTGTCTCTCTCTGTTCACACACACGCACACGCACACACACACACACACACACACACACACACACACACACCACACACACACACACACATATATATATATATATAATATAATTATATAATCATACATATATATGTATGTATATACATGAATGTGTGTATGTATGTATGTATATATGTATGCACATATATTATATATATATATATATATATATATATATATATATATATATATATATATATATATATATGACAAAGATAGGAGGAAAAAACTTACAAACCCGCGCTATGCCGATGATGCTGCGGTATTAGCAAACAACATTACCAGTATGAAAAGAATTCTATACAGGGTGTATGCAGCGGGCAATAAGGTTGGCCTTCACTTAAACGCCAAGAAAACAAAAGTGGTACATATCAAAGGCAAAGACACTGAAAACATCGTCTAATATCACTTACAGTAAAAAGACGTTAAATCAAAGAACGAACGAACGAACACTGAAAACAATCAAGACATCTTAATTAATAAAACTCCTATAGAGGAAAAATAGGATTTTCAAATATATTTGTTCTGTACAAACTGGTGATGGAACCTGCTCCAATGACATTAAACTAAGAATTGGAATAGTAATAGCAAAGCAAAGAATGGTCCAACTCAACACTATTTGGAAAGACAGGGATATCAAATGGCCTGAGAATTAGACTTTTAAAATGTTTGATCTGGCAAATTATGATTTACGGCTGCGAAGCTTGGACATTCAGAAAAGCTGATTGCAGAAGAATTGAGGCAGCAGAGATGTGCTTTCATCTGAGACTACTATGTGTCAGATGAACAGATAGAAGAACTAATGGGAGTGTCCTGGAATAACTTGATACAACCAGAAAACTACTGGCAGACATCAACAAGAGAACACTTAAATAGATTGGTCATGTGTCACATAGCAAGAGTACGGATTTGATGGCAACCATTTTGCAAGGGAAAACAGGCAAAAGGAAAGAAAGGAAGACCTCCAATCTCATACATCGAGAACATAACTAACATCAGTGACCTAAATATTCAAGAAATTGTCCACAAAAGTCAAGACAGAGCGGCCTGGAGGAAGATGGTGGTTTCAAAGAGTACAGTGGTCAACACTGAACCCGGTGAGGCTGAGAGGTGAGACAGGTGAAATATATGCAAATGACTCATGCGCTTTTCAAAAGCATGCCAGACAAAGCAGACATATATACTAAATGCATGTTTACCCTGAACAATAACAACAACAGTAAAAAAATAGACATAGCAGTTGTAAGAATATTCTGTCAGAAAAAAATGTAAAACACAGATATTGAATCAAAGGAACAGGAAACAAACAAAAATGCAAACATAAGTACAACAACAGGAACTGGTGATGCAGGCGACAAACAAGAATGTGGAAACTACAGAACGATAGCACTGACAAGCCACACAAGTAAAATGTTGCTACATTAATTTGAACAGACTCGAACTAAGGTTGAAGCTGAGCTAGCAGAAGAACAAGTGGGTTTTAGACCAGGATGAAGAGCCGGAGACATGATTTGCACCCTACTAGGTACTCATGGAAAAGATCAGAGACTCAGAAGGAGGGTCACAACATCTTTGACTACAGCAAGGTCTTCGACAATGTCAACTGCCAAAACTGTTTGTTACCCTTCAGACAATGGGCTTTCCAGCACACCAAACAGCCCTCATAAAATCTCTCTACAAAGATCACAATGCCAAAATCAAAGGGAACAACAAAACACTGAGTCATTTAACATCAAGAAAGGTGTACACCTAGGATGTATCATGTCACCACATTTGTTCGGTACATGCACGAAACAAGTTAGGGGGATTCCAGCATGGAAGAATATGGCATAAAACCAGGAGGTAGAAAAATCTCAAACCTCATGTAGGCTGACGACACAGCACTATATGCAAACGATCACCAAGAGGCATCATCTATGATCAGTGTCCTGAATAAGATCAGGGATGAGAGTAACCTCAAACTGAATGCCAAGGAAACCAACATTTTACACATTGGTCCAAGTCCAGCCAAATCCATCTACATGGGTCAAGATAAAGTGGAAAAAGTCCGCCAGTTCAAATATTCAGGATCGATCAAATCCAACGATGCAGACTGTTCCACCGATATCAACGTCAGAATAGGCATAGCAAAGAAACGGATGATAGACCTCACAAACATCTGGAAAGATAAAACAACAGACACAAAACTAAAAACAAAAATCATTAGTTGTCTGGTTTAGACCATCATGACACAAGGAGCTGAAGGATGGAGTCTCTTAAAGGTGAGCTGGAAAGACAAGAAAAGTGAAAATAGTACAAGAGCATACTTGATTAGTTGAAAACCCGAAGAAGACTTGTACAGGTCATCCTTAGAAAAAGAAATGGACTTTTGGATATGTATGCAGAAAGATGTCATTCAGGTAAAAGTAGAAGGTAAAAGAGGAAGGGGAAGACCACGAACAAATTACCTGGGAAACATCAAGGAGTGGACAGGTCGTAACAGTCCAGATATTTTCAACCTGGCTGACAAATGTGGGAGACAGAAACCCTGAGAGCAGTACGGGCAGCCAACATTCCAAGGAGTGATGCTGTAAACTGAATCAAAGGAAAAGAAGGAAGTGAAGGAAGCATAAAAAAGAAATTAGGGAAGGGTTGTAGTGGTGAAGACATGTCACCTAACGCAACGATGAAAATAGATTAAATATGATATATGCCACGTCATAGAAGATATAAAAAAAAAAGAATATGAATTTCCATGTGTATGTCAATCGATCAAGTGCATCATAAAAGCATGAGACAAAGGCAGATACCTGTACAGCAAGTACATGTCAACCCATAACAACAACAATGTGTATTGTAAATACTAACGTAAACGCACACGACAAGAAGAACATAAAACAAACAGTAAAAAACAAACAAGGAGGGGAAAGGGTGGTGGGGTGACGTGTCTATCAAATTAAATGAAAAGCAAGAAAATAGAAGAGACATTTAGTATTTTTGACGCAGAAAGATGACAGCATAAAAGTGGGATAAAAATGACTGACAGAAAGCTTTAGTTGATCTAGAACATATTTTTTATTAGAATGACTGTTTACAATATTTCAAGCAGATATTTTTGAAGCTATTGTCTAAAGACGGTTAAATTATGAGCATGACTTGAGGTTGATGAACAATGTAATGTATTAAAGAGATACGTACGAGAAAAGAAGATTCTTGCTTTGAGTGTCTAATCTGGGTCTTGAAAAATAAAGGGTATGTCTTTAATTTGTGTAGTGTGTTTGGTTTGGGGTAAATGGGAGAGACAGACAGACAGACAGACAGAGATAGAGACAGAGACAGAAACAGAGACAAAGACAGACAGACAGACAGACAGACACGCAGAAAGTCAGACAACAAACAGACCAACAGACAGAGACACAGTGAGAGAGAGAGAGAGAGAGAGAGAGAGAGAGAGAGAGAGAGAGAGATACAGACAGACAGACAGAGGCAGACAGACAGACAGAGACAGACAGACAGACAGACAGAGATAGACAGAGACAGACAGACAGAGACAGACAGACAGAGACAGACAGACAGAGACAGACAGACAGACAGAGAGAGAGAGAGAGAGAGAGAGAGAGAGAGAGAGAGAGAGAGAGAGGAGAGAGAAGAAGAGAAAACGTGAGTTCATCTGTTAATGCCCCAGTGATTGTGTGAAGATGGTTAACTGATTTCGCTTGATTTCTCTTAGCTAAGCTCTCGTTTCTTCCTAGGGGAAGAACAAGACCAGTCCATTCGTGGAATATTCAATCGTTATCAAGTGTTCATCCAGTCATGTAGGGCTTTAATATGAAATCTTTAAGGTAAAAGAGCGAAACAATGTGTGCGTACATGCGTGTGTGCGTGCGTGCGTGTGTGTGTGCGCGCGGGTGTGTGTGTGTGTGTGTGTGTGTGTGTGTGTGTGTGTGTGTGTGTGTGTGTGTGTGTGTGTGTGTGTGTGAATGATGAGCAACAAAGCATGGGTGAATTATTTAATTTCTAATTCATGATTCATAACTCTTGTTCATAACTCATATTTCATGGGTTTTGATCAAAATATTCATTGACTGACACATTATTTTCTCTGCTCTCTCTCTCTCTCTCTCTCTCTCTCTCTCTCTCTCTCTCTCTCTCTCTCTCTCTCTCTCTCTCTCTCTCTCTATCTATCTATCTATCTATCTCGTGCTCTTCCTTGTCTGGGTCCCAGCAAGACGCGCTTTCAACAGTGGGTCAGTAATATTGTTAATTTTACAAAATATCAAAGTAACCATGCCAGTTGAAGGACTTCCATCCACTCTGGAAGGCAGGCTTAATGCTGTGATGAAAGAAATGTGCGTTTCTTCTTTTAAGATAAAAAACCGAGGCCAGCAGACCATTGTTGTGCTATGACTGACAGCAGACACCAGTCAGCCCCATCATGTCACACAAGGTCACAGTGCTAGCTATCGCTGTAAGTGTCCTGCACAGGTAAACAGAGATAGGAGGAGGGCGGAGGCACACAGGTTACATCAAGAGCAACAGAAGGCGAGTAGAAATTCTTCCTTTCCCACACGTTTATTTTTCCCAACGCCACCAAGCTTGTTTTATGACACTAACAATAGTAACTGTTTCCATGTTGACACATTTCAACCTGACCACCCAGCATTCTACTCCAGGCGATGGCACACTACATCCACCCCTGATCTAGCCTTCTGCACCGAACACATTCACAAGAGTGTCAGGATGGAGGTTGGAGAGCAACTGGGAGGCAGTGACCATCGGTCTGTGTTCCTGACAACGAATCTTGGAGCCAGCACAGAAGCCACCTTCCCACGGTGGAATTACAAGAGGGCCAATTGGGCTCTCTTTGCACACCGCACCAGCACTCTCGCCAAAGACATCAGGGTCCAAAGCAGAGACGTCAACATGGTGGTGAAGGACTTCAACTCATGTATACTGCAGGCAGCCCATGAAGCCATACCAAGAGGCGCTAGAAGGAACTACAAACCATACTGTAGTAAGGAACTGCAAGATTTACAGGACGATTTGTCAGAAGCCAGAGAGGAAGCAGAAGTCAACCCGTCTTCCGAAAACAACACCAAGCTCCTGAAAGCCAAAGCCACATTTCTCAAACAGAAGCTTCAGGCAAGTCGCAGAAGCTGGAGGGAGAAGACAGCCTCCCTTAACTTCGAGAGAGATGGCCGAAAGCTGTGGAGACTTAACAAGCAGCTCAACGATGAAGACAGTACCAGAGCGAAAATAACCTTGAAAGATGATGGGAAGATGCTGACTGGGAGCCAAGTGGCCGGTAAATTTGCAGACAGTTATGCAAATGAGAGCAACATCCCAATCAGCTCAGCAAAACAAAGAGAAGCAGGAAGAGAGCTAAGAGACAGAGCAACAGAACACCAGTGGAACCCATGAAGCAGCCTCTAAAACTAGGAGAGCTTCAATCTGCTCTCAAGAAGCTGAAGCCAAGGAAGTCTCCAGGACCAGACAGTATCAGTAATGAGATGCTGACACATTTAGGCAGTGCAGCAGTGTGCAAGCTCCTAGAGATTTTCAATCACAGCTGGGAAGAAGGGTCTCTACCACAGATTTGGCGGGAAGCGACCATGATTCCCATCCTTAAGAAAGGAAAGGATCCAAAGAGGGCTTCTAGCTATCGACCAATTAGCCTGACCAGCTGTGTGGTGAAAAAATGGAAAGAATTCTGAATGAGCGCCTCCGTTGGTACCTAGAAACAGAGAACATCATTGTGCCAGAACAAGCAGGATTCCGACAGCTCCGCAGCACGGAAGATCAGGTTACTTACTGTCTCAGGAAATTGAGGATGCTTTCCAGGAACAAAAGCTGGTCTTTGTCACCTGGATTGACCTCCAAAAGGCCTTTGACAAAGTCTGGATGGAGGGACTCCTTGTCAAACTGCTGAGGAATGGAGTGGCAAACAATATGTTCCAATGGATCAAGTCCTATCTCTTCAACCGCAGGACAAGAGCCTCTGCAGACAGAGTACATAGCAAGAAGTTCCTGTTGCATCATGGCGTACCACAAGGAGGAGTCCTCTCCCCCACACTGTTCTTGCTTTTCATTAATGACCTTGTGTCTGAACTGCCCAAGGGGATAAAGGCTGCGTTATATGCAGATGACTTGGTGTTGTGGTGCAAGGAAGAGCATGCATAAACTGCTACATACCGAATGCAGATGGCAGCAGACAAGCTCAGCAGTTGGGCTGAAGATTGGTGTGTTGCTGTCAACAAGGACAAGTCTTCCACCACCCTGTTCACCTTGTCTCCAAAACAGAAGCCTGGCATCATCTCCCTTGGTAGAACCCTTCTGAAGGAGGATGAAGAGGCCACATACCTTGGCGTCACCTTTGACAAGAGGCAGACCTGGAAGCTGCACATCATGAAGGCAGAGGCAAAAGCGAGGCGCAAGCTGGCAATTCTTCGTAAACTTGCTGGCACCATCTGGGGAGCAAATGAGAGAATACTGAAGACAGTATATCAGGGAACAGTCAGACCCCATCTCGAATACGGCTCTTCAGCGTGGTCAACTACGGAAAAGACGAACCAGCAGATGCTTAGCAAGGTTCAGAACCAGGCCCTCCGCATAATCACAGATGCAATGCGGTCAACACCAATCAAGGAGATGGAAAAGCTTGTAGAAATCCAACCTCTCAGTCAGAGGACAGAAACCAAGGTCTTGGTGCAAGCAGAAAAGTTCAGATGTTTACCAGACCATCCCATGAAGCAGAAACTGAACAGCCTCACCAAAACCCGACTGAAAAGGAGCAGCTTTGTCCATGAGAGCAAGAGGCTGACTCGCCAGTTCCAAGAAAGTCTGCCCAAGGACACGCTCCCCCTTTGCCCAACAGACATGCCAGAATCCTGGACACTAGACCAGCCTGATATCAAGATCCACACCACCGTCCCATACCTCATACCGGGAGACACACAAGATGACAAGGTGAAACACTACCTAACAATGGCCATGATTGCTGAGAGGTACCCACAGGAGGCATGGATACATGTATACACCGACGGGTCAGCAACCAACGCTGTAGCCAACGGGGGTGCAGGCATCCTTGTCCTTTTCCCAGGAGGACAAACAACAACAGCAAGTGTCGCCACTGGAAGACACTGTACAAACTACCGTGCTGAGACAGAAGCACTCATGCAGGCGGCCTCCATGATTCAGGCTACAGACTGTGACTGCAGACAAGTTGTCTTCTTGTCTGATGCCCTCTCCGTGCTGCAGGCATGCCAGAACAACACGCTCCCCCTCCTGTCTAGAGCTCTGCACCAGGTTGCCACAACCAGAAGAGCAGTTCTGCAGTGGATCCCAGCCCACTGTGGAGTCTCCGGGAATGAGCGAGCTGATATGCTTGCTAAGGAGGGAGCCAGAGAAGAACAACCTAACAACAGCGTGAGCTACAGTGAGAAGAGGAGCATCATCAGGGCGCTTTCCATGCCGAGACGATACAGGGATGACTACCACTTGTTGTCTAGAGAGCAGCAAGTTGCCCTGGTGAGGTTGCGCACTGGTCACAATAGGCTGAACAGCCACATGTACCGCAAACTGAAGCTGGCGCCCTCCCCAACCTGTCCCTGCGGTCAAGAAGACCAAACCACGGAGCGTATACTCCAAAGATGTCCCCTTCACCAGGTGGCAAGACAGGACGTGTGGCCGACAGACACTCCGCTGACAACCAAACTCCATGGCTGCAGACAGGAGCTGGAAAAGACGGCTGCATTCATCTCCCGGATGATTGTGTAGCAGCGTACGCCAAGAAGAAGAAGAAGAAGAACCTGACCACCATTTCCCTTGTTATGTAAGTCAGCCAGCATGCAGTGCACGACCAGTTGAACTATGGAACGATACACAATGTCACAGCGACACTGACCCGCAGAAAGTGACGATCATGCATGAAAACGGCGTGATGTTAGAAAGCGGGTCATGCGCATCCTCTGATGATAATGGCGATGAAAACATTGGTGAAGAAGTTTGTGAAGTGGATGATGCTGCTGTACAAACTACGACACAGTCTTTGACAGGACAGACAAGTGCAACAGTTGAATCAGTGTCCTGACACTGAGCAAGCTGAAGAAAACAAGCACAGTGTTGAAAACATTCAGTGTCCTGCACACGAGTCACAACAGCCATGTGTTAGATATGGAGGGAAATACGGTGAACTGATGACCTGTGTGATGGAAACGGCTAAAAGCATGGATGCGCTCCTTGCCTCCGTCCGTCAGCATACCGATGTCACCACCAGCACCAGTGATGGCCATCGTGAAAAATCATCATCAGGATCCACCTTAAAGACATTCTATAGCAATATTATCAATGACTGTTAAAACGATGTCGTTGATCGGTCGGTGATCAGACAGTAAAATCAGCACTATCCTGTACATAACATTGAACTGTTCGGTACCGTGATCGGGATTTCCATGTCACGAAGAACTATTGAGTGACTTGTTGTTAATGTTATTTTCCATTGGTTGTTTCATGTCGCAACCCCAACCCCCATGTGTCCTATGTGAATGGGTGTAGAGGCCTAACACATTAAAACATTTCGTATTCGTATTCTCTCTCTCTCTCTCTCTCTCTCCTCTCTCTCTCTCTCTCTCTCTCTCTCTCTCTCTCTTTCTCTCTCTCTCTCCCTCTCACTCACTCTCTCTCTCACTCTGTCTCTCTCACTCTCTCTCTCACTCTCTCTTAGTTTGTGTGTGTGTGTGTGTGTGTGTGTGTGTGTGTGTGTGTGTGTGTGTGTCTGTGTGTGTGTGTGTGTGTGTGTGTGTGTGTGTGTGTGTGTGTGTGTGTGTGTGTGTGTGTGTGTGTGTGACAGAGAGAGTTTTTAATAGGAAATTGTTTCAAAACCAATCAGAGGGCTGTTCAGTTTGTGTGTCACTTCGAGTAATGCTGAAAATGAGAATCGGAAAGACATGTATGTGTTATTCGCAATGAGCAATGTGCAAACTATTGGCTCGCCATGTTTTTTCACTGTTATAAATTGAAATGCCTTCAATGCTGCTGTTTGCCTGCCATTTTAGATAAGGCAAATAGCACATTACACTTTAAAAAAAGATGAATTATTTCATAATGATCCTAAGGATTGTGTGCCTATGTGTTCGTTAATAAAATATATCAAAAAAGGTTTTTCATCCATTCATACGTAGACGCTGATCAATACGACATTACAAGTCACCTTCAGTGACATGTCGCAAAAGCAAAAGTTACAATGGTTGTGCCTCCGGATTTTGATTGGCTGGTTGGTCGGCGGTCGGTTGGTTGCCTGATTGATTGGATGGTTGGTCGGTTGGTTGGCTGATTGCTTGCTTGCTTGCTTTCTGGCTGGCTTGCTTCTTTACTTGCTTCTTTTGTTTAAGTGGTTGGTTGTTAGTTAGTTGGTTGGTTGGTTGGTTGGTTGGTTGGTTGGTTGTTTGTTTGTTTGGTTGGTTGGTTGGTTGGCTAATTGATTGATTAGTTGGCCAGCTCAAGGGTTTATGTTCAGGGTTAAGGCTTGTTTCATGATCATTTTGGATCTTCTCCATCTCATGGCACCATTGGCGTCAGTGCATATGGAATTTATTCCGAGCGCGGAAACGTTATCTTGTGAGACTGAACATTGTGACCCATCAGCAGCAGCTGCAGTAGTAGTAGTAGTAGTAGCAGCAGCAGTAAAAGTAGTTGCAGCAATAGTAGTAGTAGTAGTAGAGGAGGAGGAGGAGGAGGAGGAGAAGGAGTTCCTTTATAACATACTGCAACATCTGTTGGAGTGTGTGGCTAGTGGTTTCAACACTTACGGAGGACGCCATAAATCCGGGTTGAAATCACAGATCGGACATGGATGTTGTTGCCCATTGGACTTCATCTTAAGTGGTGGTCTGGGCGCTACTCTTTCCGATGAGGCAATAAACCGATGTGGCGTGTACAGTACGCAGTCAACGCACGTTAAAGATTGTATGACAACAAAGAAGGTGTCCCTGATACCATTCTGTAGAAAATATCACTTTTACATTATGTAAACATAAATACACAAATACAACAAACAGAACAAACACAACAAAACTGTAATGCTGCATGACAATGATGGGCTGTCCACCAGGGAAATGTGGTTTCTAAAAAGAATGTTAAGTTAACAAGAAACATCACGAGAGTGCGGATGGGACCCGGAGCACTAATGCCTCGCCACTCCAGGTCCAGCCCAACCTTCGAACCAAGAGAGAATGGACGACCCCTCCCTCGCATAACTCTGGTCTTCATCTCTCTTTCGGCAGCCCGCCCTGCCACCAGCGCGCTCCTTTCCCCTTATTATAGTCTCGGAATTAGCGGTCGGAAGCTCCCAATGTTGCCTTACATGTACTTTAACCAGGGTTTGTTTGAACGGCCGCGAAAGTGGCCAGGCATGATGCTCCAGACACAACCCATTTTGCTGTTCAGCAAGGTCTGGCATGCTTCGAGAGGGATCCCAAGTTTGCCGTCTTTCCGAGAATACATCAGGTCCTATGATTCCCTGAAGTCAGCGGAACGCAGAAGTTTCACAAGAAACACCACGAGGGTGCGAATGGGACCCGGAGCACCGATGTCTCGCCACTTTCCGGACAGTTATCTCCCAAGCTCCTGACGCAACTCGATAGTCATTTCATTAAGAAAAAAAGGTAGGGGGCGGGTGCTGTCCTTGCGTTGCATGACCCATTCGGACCCAGTCGTCAGTTACCTTGTTTACTAATCGAAGGGCAAGGTGGGGAGATGACAAAGCCCGGGACACAGCCACACAACGCGCACTGTTCAGGTCAAACCCAGCCTCGGAACCAAGAGAGAATGGAAGTCCCCTCTCTCGCCCCATTCTGGTGTCATCTCTCTTTTGGGCAGTAAAGAAAACATACGAGACAGTCTTGAAGGAGGCAGACACAAGAAGAACATTGATGAAGAAGATTTGGAAAAGACAAGCAAAATTTATAGGACATTTTATGGGGCAAGAGAAAGTAGAGCACCTTGTCACAACAGGAAAGCTGGAGGGACAAAAAAAAGCACCGGGTAGACCCAGGGAGAAAATACTGGACAGACTTGCGGAGTAGATGAAGACAGAGAGAGAGACTGGGAGATGCACTTGCAGCGACAAAGGATAGATTCGTATGGAGGGCCATTATCGGGGTAGGGCAACATGATGATGATGATCACTGGTAAATTTTGTACACACGCACTTACACATACACAAACACACACACACACACATACACACACACACACACACGCACGCACGCACGCACGCACGCACGCACACACACACACACACACAACACCACGCATGCACGCACGCACACATAAACGGAGGAGAGAGAGGAGACAGAAAGAGAGCGAGAGAGAGAGAGAGAGAGTGAGTGACATACTACCCAAACATGCATGCACACACACACACACACACACACATGTGCTTGCGCGTACACGCGTGCATGCGCGCTCACACATACTCATGCACAGAGAGAAAGAAAGAGAGAGAGAGGGGGGAGAGAGAGACACACACACATGTACACACACACACACACACACGTAATGCCTTGTGAGCACAGCTGGTCATTCATCATACGCATCATGTCAAAAATCTGGCAAGGGTCATGTACTATATTGAAACATTCCCAGAATGTCCTCTGTGTAAGGTAACTGATTGTCGGGTGAGTACTTCATTTGCTTTTATGCTTTATTTCGTGACTTGGGTTATATTGTTTGTCTATTCTTCTGTCGACAAAGGCCAAACGAATTTGCGTTTGTCTTGTTTCATCCAGTAAATAGGCCTAAGTGTTCGTATTCTATTAGCATGTGCCTTTGTTTTTGTTGTTTGGGGCACTAAATTTGTGCCAACCACGTTTTGGAGAAAACCTGACTTGCATATGATACAAACGGTGCATGACCTGAGTAGAAGCAGATCTGTTATAGGTGCCTGGAGATGAGTTACACCAACCTTTTGTGTTCATAGCACACTGATTGTCTGAACACGTAAACTAAAAATAAAAAAATGACTGTTGCGACTTCAGTAGGTCTGCTAACTCTGGCTCTGACGTCACAGCACCAGTGATGTGGCCTGCGATCAGAGAAGCCGGTATGTACTGCAGTAGTAACAGTACACCATGATTTATACACGAGTGCGCGCACAAACCCACGCTTACACTGAACATGCACGTAATGGAGTTTATCCGTCTGCTATGGCATTATACAGTTTGCAAAAGCGAAGATGAAGCGAATAGAACCCGTGACATTGTCAGAATGGGAACTCTTTAATTTAAACAAATTCATCCATTCTTTCGTGTTACAGCCATGCACGGTTGCATATCGCAAAAGCACTAACTGGGGGAGGGGGATTGATTTACTTGCGGCATGTACGTACATCATATGTGGGGTAAGAGGGCTAAGGTATTTTGAGTCAAATAGTGTGTTCAGGAATGTGACATATAAACTGAAGAAGGAGTGCTACCTTTGCGCGCTAGTTCAATGAAGAAAAGTGCAATTTGTTAAAACATTTTCTGGCTGGGCTGAGTTAACGTAATGTATCTCCAAAGCAGCAGGTTTAGATGAAACAAGTAGTCATTTATGAGGATGTCGTTGACAATTATGGGTTACCTTAACTTTACGCCATGCTAGAGTACGAAAAAAATTAATTTGTATTATTTCAAACATACACTAACCGTGTGCATGGGTATTAATGTATTAGCCCGCTGATCGACACACTCAAATTCAGATGGGTTAGAAAAGATTCAAAACTCAAGCTTTACTATTGCATGTTTGATTGAGAGCACTAGCTACACAGCATTGGTGACGGCCTACTATTTCGTTCGTATCAAGAGCATAAAACCAATATTAGTGTTCAGTATCATGGCAGAGGGTGGGTGAACTGTTGACGTCAGGGGAAGAAGAAAAGAGCTGCTAGACATTTGGTAAATTGCAGGACGATGGAATGCAGGATTGGGGACGACAGAGACAGTCAATGACGGCTCAGCTGACGGGGATTTAACCGCTCCCCACCACAACAACCAGGCAAAAATCGATTCACAGTATTTGGCAGTTCTCCACACGACGCTAAATTGAAACCAATTTTGTTTTGATTCTCGTTCTAGCGTATACGTCACCACCCTGAAAAAAACTTGATTGCTCGGTTCAAACTTATAACTGTTCCTATCCACCATCGTGGCCATACTCTTGACTGGCTTATTACAAACTGTCAGACTGACATAACTGACCTTTCAGTTATTGACAAGCTCGTCTGTGACCATGTTGTGATATCATTTTCCCTACGAAGAGCAAATAAAGAAATGAAATCACGTAACAAAAGCAAACCTCTTTACAAACCTCTACATCCAAAGCTCGCCTTGTCTCAAGCCCTTGCAAATTCACGATCAGACTATTCAGATCTTGCGACCATTACAACTCTCAGCTCAGCAATCAACTTGCCATTCATGCCCTTGTAGTCACGTAGCATTACAAATCGTACCCAGCGCTGTAGATGCCCCTTGAAATCAAACAAGCGAAACAACGGCAGCGTCAAGTTGAACGACGTTAGTGCAAAACTTGCTTGACTATCCACAGACGAATATGTGCCCAACACACAAACTTGGTCAGTAGACTGACTTTTAAAGGCAAACAGCAATATGTAGAATACAAAGTCACTAGCTCAAATTATTCTAAGAAACTTTTTCAATTGGCTGGCCAGATGATGGGTTCAGTTCAGTCCAGTCTACAGCATCACTCCTTGGAATGTTAACTGCCCGCACTGCTCTCCGGGTCTCTGTCCTCCACATCTGTCTTTCCTCAACCAGGTGGAAAATCTCTGGACTGTTGCGACCTGTTGGCTCCTTGATGTTGCCTAGTTAATCTGCTCAGGGTCTTCTCCTTCCTCTTTTGCCTTCGACTTCTTCCTGATTGACATGTTTCATGAGAGTGCATTTTTTTGTTTCTAAACACATGTCCAAAGAAGGTCAATTTCTTTTAAAGGATGACCTGTACACGTTTTCTCCGGGTTTTCAGCTCGTTGAGTATGCTCTTGTACTTCTCTTGTCTTTCCAGCTCACCTTTAACAGACGTCTTTAGTACCACATTTTACATGTAGTTGAATTTATTTCCATTATGTTATTCGTTTGGAGGGTTCAGCCTGCAGCCCCTATGTCATGATGGTCCAGATTAGATATAGGACTACTACTACTACTGGTAGTAGTAGTAGTATAGTAGTACTAGTAGTAGTAGACAGATAGACATACTGCTGTTGCTGTTTCTACTGCTACTACTTCTACTATTACTACTAGTACTGCTGCTGCTGTTGCTGCTGCTGCTGTTGTTGCTGCTGCTACTACTACTAATACTACTATTGTTGTGTCATTATTGTTATTGTTGTTTGCATTGTCATATTGTTATTATGAGGGGTTGACATGCGTCTGCTTCATATGTATCTATCTCACGCTTTTGTAATGCATGTGATCTATTGATATATATTCAAATCGATATTTCAGTAAAATTCATTTTTATTTTTTTTTGACGTTGCATTGTAGAGCTTTATCTGTTTTCATCAAGGCATTAGCGCCCCCACCCCCTTGCTTATTCTAACTGCTTCCTGTACGTTCTTGTTTTACTTCCATTCTATGTCTGAGTTTACCTTTTTAACAAAATATTACTGCAAATATTGGCTAAATTGTAGTCTTATTATCGTTTTGTTTTTATTGTTAAGAGTTCACATTTGTTTTGTTCTTGGTTTGATGTTATTGGTTTTTGTTTGTTTGTTTGTTTTGTTTTTTTGCTTTGGACGTGTCTGTCTTTGTCTGTCTGTCATACTGTATATAGCGCATGACCTATTGGCGTGCATATACGAAACTCACTACTTCATTACAATTCATTTGTGTAACTTGTGTCATATAGTATGTGCTGTGTTACATCTGTTTTTACTATGCTTGTGTTGTGTGTGTAGAGTAGCATGGACTTGCTGTAAGGTATGACCATGGGCACCTAATGCTGCTAATGCTTGAGTAATAAAGTATTCTGAAGTTTGACATCTGATCTCTCTCTCTCTCTCTCACTCTTTCTCTCTCTCTCTCCTCTCTCTCTCTTCTATCTCTCTCTCTCTCTCTTTCTCTCTCTCTCTCTCCCGCGTCCCCTGTCTCTCTCGCTTTGTTTCTTGTCATATCGGTTATAAATGAAAGATTGACGCCGTGGAGGAACAAAGGGTGTGTGGATATGGGATGTGCATGACTTTCTGCCAACAGTTCCTGACTCATCAATGGGCCCTCCATGTGGTATCGAACTTCTTCACCACCTACGCCGTGAGTTCAGCTAGAACCTCACCCTAACCCTCCCTATTCCATTTTTGTGGTCTCTTGACATTTTCAGTCGCATGACGTTTACAGGCAATTGTACTGTTTCCATTTCATTTTTTGAATTTATTTTCATTTCATTTCATTTTATGTCACATTCAGTTTACTTTCCTTTGTCTATTTGGTGTTGCGTTGGGGTTTCCATCTCTTTCTTTCTTTCTTGTTTCCGTTTTTGTTTTTGTTTTGTTTCATTCTGTTATGTTAAATTAATGCTCCTCGCATATCTGCTCTAACTTCAAGTATTTGGATTGTGTACCAAAGCGCTGTTTTCCCGTGCATCAAGTATGGTGTGTGTGTGAGAGAGAGAGAGAGAGAGAGAGAGAGAGAGAGAGAGAGAAAGAGAGAGAGGAGAGAGAGAGAGAGAGAGAAAGAGAAAGCGAGAAAGAGAGACAGAGACAGAAAGAAAGAGAACAAGAACACAAAATTTATCGTACAAGGCCAACAGCAGTTTCATAAACGCACAAAGATTAGGTTATTGTAATATATCAAATATCAACCATATATGGGCAAAGGTCATATTAAAACCAACATCGTTGAAGAATTGAATCATGCCTTCATTTATACTGAATAAACGCACACGTAAGTGCACACAACACACTCGTACCACATTTAGCTTTCAGAATCATTCACAAACATTTAATCGTTTTCGCCTTCCAACTGCATTATTAGACAAAACAACAAATTAACTAGGCAGGTCAGCCAACAACTTACACCGTTTATATATACATGAAATGAATAAATTTACTTTAGTTGAAAATGACATCCTCATTTTTACTAGTAAACAGTTTAGTTATCTGAATGTGAAATTGCATAATATGACGGATATTTAGGAACTTGGGTCCCAGATCAGTATATTGAGGACAGAGACATACGACGTGGACCTCGTCTTCTGGTTCAGACAAACAAAATAGACGACATCTTTTGTCAAGAATGGGAGAATATTTGAACCTATGACAATTTATTTTCCGAGACCCTGATTCGAAATCGTGAGAGCGCTGTTCTGCAGCTGATCATACTGATTGATTCAATGTATTTTTTTTTCTCAAGAAGACTTTTATACTCACTGCATAGGTCACACATTTGATGATTTTCAAGATGTGAAACCCATTCTTGACAGAAACAGTCTCTTAATCCACGTTTAAATTCTTGCAAAAACGCCTTGACCAAACATGATGAAACCCATTATAGCACAGCAAATTTTGTATGTAAGATACGCAGATTATATGACCTACTTTAGCAATTTCTAATAACTTGTTGTACGCACATTTTGTGTGTTGTTTTAATAGTCTGAACCAATATCTAATACAACTAATTACAGAATTTATGTACAGTGGATGACGTCCCAACTCCACGTATACTACATTATTTGAAGCTCTTAACGAAAACCTTCTGAAATCTCCAGTGATTTATACTTGGTATGTCCCCATATTTCTGACCCATACAATAACATTGGTAGAATCTGGGCATCAAATAGTTTAAAGAAAACTTTCGCAGAATTACAGTATAACTTTGAAAGAACATTTGACAATTCTATCACTCCTTCCTTCGTGTCAGTTATCCTATCGTCAGTGGCAACATTCAGTTTTGTTGACACGATTATACCAAGGTATTCAAGATGTCTTGATTGTTTTCAGTGTCTCTGCCTTTAATATGTAGCCATTTGTTTTCTTGGCGTTCAAGTTTAGGCCAGCCTTTTTGCCTGCTGCATCCACTCTGTATAGAATTCTTTTCATGCTGGTGATACTTCTGCTAATAGCACAGTATCATCGGCATGGTGCAAGTTATTAAGTTTTTTCCTCCTCTCGTTGTATCCATGGCTTCAATATCAGCATCTCTTCATGACTTGTTCCGTATAGACGTTAAAGAGATACGGTGAAAGGATACAACCTTCCCTGTGGATGTTGAAAGATTCACATTTCTGACTATTTCATCAAATTGCAGCCTTTTTATGACTTTATACAATGGGCAAGAAATGAAATGAGATGTTCAGGAAAGCCCATGTTGACCATTGTGTTGAATAGGTGGACATGGATGGTTTTCTTCTTTTTTTTTTTTTTTTTTTTTGTCTTGCCTAACTTTTCTTCTCTTTCTTCAGTGTAAGTCTTCTTCATATCTGCCCAAATTTCTTCTGGATATCGGTCATTTAATGTCCAGACCTGGATTAAAGCCTCGAAACGATTGCTGACTTTAATCTTAAAATCAGATGCAATGTCTTGATTTTTCAGTTTCTCTAGGTCAAACGTAGAGGCCGGTTTGGCTTTGTTTTGTTTATAGACTTTGAGTCTAACTTTTGTTGCGACTAGATGGTGATCGCCGTTGTAATCAGCTCCTGGTTTTTGTTTTGGAGCTTAGAACAGTGGTTCTCCATATTCTGTCTATCATGATATAATCTCTCTGATTTCTGATTTTTATTTTATTATTATGATTGTCTGTTTTTTTCACGTTTCCGTGTATATAGTTTGCGATAACGCTGTTTAAACAGGGTATTAGTGATGTCCAATTCGTTGGGCCGGGAGACAGATGCCAACATGTGTCTTTCATTGCATTTTCCAGGCCCATAGCATCCTCTCTGTCCTTACCTTCACCTACTTGGGCATTCATGTCTCCCATTATTGAGTAAACTTCTCTTTAAGGTATTTTGTACTTTGCAGTTTGAAGGTCATTATTACATTTTCTATCTCTTCATTTGCGCTGGTGGACGTAGGGGCATAAGCCTAGATGACATTTAAGGAGTTATCAGTCGGTCATTAATTGTGTTGTAGCTTTTCAGTGCTGTAGTGTGTTGTTTGTCCAATATAATGACGACCCCATACACGCCTTTTTTCTCCACAATAAATGATTGTGTGTTCGCCAGTGGTGAACTTTTCCTCACCACTCCACCTGGTCTCACACAATCCTGTGATGTTCATACCTATTTTTTCAAGTTCTGGTAAGAAGAGATGAAACTTTCCTAGTTCTAACATATGTTGAATATTCCATGTGCCAATTTGATGAGCGTTTCCTTCTTCTTTTTGTTAATTATTATTGAAGAGTCTCTACAAATTCGCTCCCGACAGCTGCTGTCAGATACATACGTATCGTCATCATAGCTGCCTTTCACACCCATGGATTCTCTCTCTCCAGTAGCCAATGAGTTGTGTTCTTCCCTGGAGGTCTCAGAAGACATATAACTATGTCGTTTTCCTTCTTCCTGTCATTCAGTGCAGTTTTTGGCAAAACAAATATCAGGTAGGTTACTATTGCTTTCCCAAAGCGCAATGCAGGTGTCCTGGCCATTGTTTCTTTGGAAATCCTCTGCCCATGACCGTGATTTACCCAACTGCATTCAGTATGATTTCAAAATGGTCAGACCATGTCTCTTTTGAAATTTAAATAGAATGCATCACTTTACGTCTGCGTTTCTTTATTTCCAACCAGAAATATTTTGGATTGTCTATTGAAGTCAGCAAAGTCTGAACTTGCACATCTTTGTACTCTGCTGTTTAGACTTCAAAAACTTTTATATTCCCTTCTTTTTTCTTGTAGCAATCTTTATCCCTGTCACTTTTAGTTCTACAATATTTCCGTCATAATTGTCTGGCAGTTAGACAGAGAGGCAGAGAGAGAGAGGCGGGGGTTGATTAGGCCACTAACTCCTGGCACAACTTCACTGGCTCCCTGTATCAAAGCGCATACAGTACAAACTAGACACCATCTGCTACAAAAGCCTCAATAACGCAGCTCCCGATTACCTGTCGAGCTTACTTGAGATCTATGTTCCCTCACGTACCTTCCACTCTGCCTCCGATCCTCTCACTTTTTGCTTTCCACGCACTAAAAGCTCAATACCTATGGTCCACGAGCCTTCTCTGTTTCTGGTCCACTCTCCTGGAACAAACTTCCTCTCTCAGTCCGTCAGCAACCTACTTTTGTCTCCTTCAAGTCCGCTCTCAAAACTCACCTTTTCTCCTCTGCATAAAATCCTGACCTCACTCAACCCTGTCAACCATGCCCACCTGACCCTTCCTTCTCTGGCATACCTCTTACTACTTTTACCCCAGTCTCACAAGAAGAAATTCTCAACACAATCAGATCCATATCGTTCAAAACCTGCGAACTGGATCCTCTTCCAGGTTCTCTCTATTCCGACTGTCTCCCTACTCTCCTCCCATTCATCACTGACATCATCAACACTTCTCTTCAAACTGGAACTGTCCCAGATTTTTTCAAGTCTGCTATTGTTCACCCTCTCCTCAAGAAATACAATGTAGACCCAAATGAACTGAAAAATTACCGGCCTATCTCTAATCTCTCTTTCTTGTCAAAACTCCTTGAAAAAGTTGTCCTCAACCAGCTGAACTCTCACCTGTCTGCCAATAATCTCCTCAATCCTTTCCAGTCAGCCTACGGCCAGTGCCATAGCACTGAAACTGCCCTACTGCACATTCTCAACAATCTCCTCCTTGCAACTGATACTGGCAAAGTCTCTCTCCTCACACTCATTGATCTGTCTGCAGCCTTTGATACCATTGATCATGGTATTCTCCTTTCTAGATTCCATCATACTTTTGGCATTCTGACACTGCTCTCTCCTGGTTCACTTCATATCTATCAAACAGAAAACAAACTGTTCTCATCAATGGCACTTACTCTCAATCTGCATACCTGACCTGTGGTGTTCCACAAGGATCTGTGCTTGGCCCTGTTCTTTTCACTCTTTACACCTCCCCCCCTGTCCACCATCATCAGCTTCCACTCTATAAAACACCACTTCTATGCTGATGACACCCAGCTTCAAGACAGTGACTCACCTGACAATATACAGCGCCTCTTGATTGCACCATTGAGTGTTACTCGGACATTAAGAACTGGATGACATACAATAAACTTCAGCTTAACGACGACAAGACGGAAGCTATCCTCATTGGCACCTGTCAGAAACTTTCTCAGCTGCCTCCTCTTTCTCTCCCATTATGTAACACATCAGTCCCAATTTCTGATTCAGCTAAAAACCTTGGTGTCTGCCTTGACTCTACTCTCTCCATGAACAACTTTGTTTCTCAAACTGCCAGATCTTGCTACTATCACCTCCATCGTATAAGCCTGATCAGGAAATATCTCTCTGTCGAAACAACTGCAAAACTCGTTCTCTCCTTCATAATGTCTCGCATTGACTATTGCAATTCACTCCTGTCT
>CM060305.1:100191750-100214250 GCA_030674185.1 Monoplex corrugatus | reverse complement strand
TACCTGGGGACTCAAGTGTAAACAGACAACCAATGTTCAGCTTGCTTTGCAAGGACAGCATGCTGGGAATGGTCACTAGTGACATTCACTGCTTTTTGCTACTTTGTAATTTGTTTGACTACATTTTTGAAGTTTTTTTTTTCTTGATCAAACATGTATATCTACTATTGTCACATGTGAAACTCACCGAAGTTACACTCTAAACAATGTGCACTGGGTTACCTTTACACGGTACACGGTACACGAACAGACTCTGGCTATACTGAAAAGTTGGGTTTAATCTTCTTTAAATTTAGGACCACAGTTGGAGTACGCCAAGGATGCCTGCTCTTCCCCACTCTCTTTAACATCTTCTTAGAGAGAATAATGGCTGACGCACTTGAAGACCACGAGGGAACAGTCAGCATCGGAGGTAGAACAATCACAAACTTGCGTTTTGCCGACGACATTGACGGACTAGCTGGGCAAGAGCAAGAGCTGGTCAGCTTGATAAAACATCTTGATGAGGCCTCCACAGCATATGGCATGCAGATCAGTGCAGAGAAAACTCAGCTGATGACAAATAATACCAATGGCATCAGCACTGACATTACCACAGACAACAAAAAACTTGAGACCGTCCATAGATTTAAATATCTGGGAGCTATTGTATCAGATTAAGGATCAAAGCCCGAAGTACTTTCCAGGATTGCCCAGACCACAGCTGCAATGACCAAGCTAAAAGTCATCTGGAACGACAAGAATATCGCAATCGGCTCCAAGATCAGACTGATGCGTTCCCTGGTCATGTCAATATTTTTGTATGCATGCGAAACATGGACCATAACAGGAGACATTGAAAGAAGGATACAGGAAATGGAGATGAGATGCTTCCGCAAACTCCTTGGTATCTCGTACAAAGATCATATAACCAATAAGGAAGTGAAAACCCGAATCGAAAACGCCATCGGCCCGTATGAAGACCTCCTGACCTCAGTGAAAAGACGCAAACTGAGATGGTACGGGCACGTCACACGATCATCTGGACTGGCCAAGACCGTCTTGCAGGGAACAGTTCAGGGAGGGAGACGAAGAGGCAGACAGAGAAAAAGATGGGAAGACAATATCAGAGAGTGGACTGGCCTTGAATGGAATATCATTCTGCGGAAAGCTGAGGACCGTGAGGAGTGGAGGAAGTTGGTTGCAAAATCTTCAGTGGTGCCCCAACGGTCAACCAGACTACGGGACTGATGATGATGATGAAATTTAGGACTATAACTTTCAGCGTATGTCTCATGCTAGCTTTCAATTGTTTGCAGAATAGGATCAGAGCAGCTAGGGACCGGCTAGGCACAACACATACTCTAGAGACTGCCATCTGTAAGACTTTACTTATTAAAATATATTAATCAGTTGAAAGCACGGCGTGGTTTCGATGTCTAACCTTTTCCCAGTCTCCGAGGCGAGCTTTCGCGTGATGGACTAATGAATGAAGACACTGTGGTATGCTGAATACAAGCTCCGGATAACAAGGAACTGGACTTTGTTGCCACACATTGGCTTTTCATGCGAATGAAAGTCTGTCCTATTGTGTTCCTTTTTCTTTTCTTTCTTTTGATCTTCGAAGAAAATAGAATGCACGCGTACGCCTCTGTGTGTGTGTGTGTGTGTGTGTGTGTGTGGTGTGTGTGTGTGTGTGTGTTGTGTGTGTGTGTGTGTGTGTGTGTGTGTGTGTTGTGTGTGTGTGTGTGTTGTGTGTGTGTTGTGTGTGTGTATGTGTGTGTGTGTGTGCGCATTTTGTGTGTGTGTGCGTGTGTGTGTGTGTGTGCGTACGTGTGTGTGTGTGTGCGTACGTGTGTGTGTGTGTATGTGTGTGTGTGTGTGTATGTGTGAGTGTGTATACATGTGTGTGATATTTCTTGATTCAGTGCTGGTGATGGTGTGTGCATGCGTGAGTGTTTCCCCTACCACCAACTCTGTATGTGTGTGCATAAGAAGTGTATGCGTGTGTGTGCAGTTTTTGAACTTGGTGATGTGTACAAGTACACCGGTATCCAGTAATGTAAGATATATGTCAGTTCTTAAGGATCTCAAAGAAAAGGAGCTTTGTGTGTCTGTCAAAAGGAAGATAACTAGTTAAGTCCAACCCCGGTCATCAAAGTGTCGCCCATCTCAGTGGCCTTTTCTCTTATGTCCACCTGCTTCAATAACAAAATGACTGTGGACACAAGCGTGCACAAATACACATATATGCCGCCTGTTGCCAACTTGACATGATCAAGTCAACATTTACGGTGTTGCTGCCACAGTCAAGAGGGTATATTGTTTGTTTTGTGAGAAACTGCTTCTGGAATAAAATAATTCCAGGGGTGATCAGCGCTATAAAAATGGTCCAAGAAATGCCAGGTGGAGTGATAGACAAATACGGAGGTTATAATTGTTGCTTCCTTGTCTCTTGTGCCATGTCTTTCTTTGCTGGAGCATAATGTAATGGGGTCAAAGGCCATTTTCGATTTTGTACGAGAGTGACCGTCCATCCCTTTATGTCATAATCATGTGTGTCGAAAGAGAAAAAAATGTCCTCTTCCAGTAATCTGCTGGCCACAGTCCACAAGGCACAGATCAAAGGGCTTTACATGACGTCTGAGATAGTCTAAAGAATTAGATTTTGAAATTGCTATAAGTATGATTTTGAAATTGCTATAAGTATGAATCTTATTACAGTGATTGCGTAAATAGAAGCCTCAGGCTGTGCATCTAGTATTTGTTTTTTCTTTTCTGTTGTGACGGTGGATCTCTCTCTCTCTCTCTCTCTCTCTCCTCTCTCTCTCTCTCTCTCTCTCTGTCTCTCTCTGTCTCTCTCGTCTCTCTGTCTCCATCGATCCGATATCGACTGGAATGGATCTTCGTGTGGAATATAAGAGGCACGTTTTTCCAGTGGCGGTGCATAGGAAGGGATCCTGCAGGCTTGGGTTGTGCTTCTGCCGGTCCCTCTTCTGCTGCCTAGCAGTTGTCCTGCGCTGTTTACATGTCACTGTATCCTGTGTCCACAGCTGTCGCCAGCTTAATTTGTTGCAGAAAATATTCTCTTGATGGTGCTGATGCCACAGCTGATGACATGACCTTTAGGGTAGATCCATGTTACTTTAATGGTCGTCCTTGGTCACGGTATCCTGGCTTCAGGTCTCAATATAAGAATATATTTGGGACGCTGTTATCTTCCATGGACAACGTGTCCTGTCTTTGTTCAACTATGTTGATTTTGTATCTAAATGAATTGACACGACTTGATCGTGTAGTGGTTGTCACAGTATAAACTCTTGCTTTCATATATTTTTGCTGGAATTATGAAAGGAAAATTTAAATGGCTTGACCGTATCAAAGGCCGTGTATGTCACAATCTTATGCTTTTACTTGCTCAAAGTATGATGAAAGCATGTTGATACTGTTTGGATGTGGTAATGTTTGGTATTGGCGACAGCAAAAAAAATCTTACACAGGTTTTAGACGTTCTATGAATTAAACTAGCCTAAAGGATAAGGACAGCTTTTTCAGTTCTGTTTTTATTTATGTTTTTGTTTGTTTGTTTCTCTGTTTCTTTATTTGTTTGATTGATTATACTGTAGAGCTGACTGACCAGCAGACGTGGCTATCTGTCTGCACATATGAGACAGATTTTATTCAAGGTTCCCACCCCATATAGACCTCTTCTGGAAATGGATGCTGTGTCGTTAGGGGAAAATATGAATACCACATCTGCCTCACATCTCCGAAGGACGACCGTCACCTCACAACGGCCTACGTGTTGAATCATAGCTAGAAACCTGCAGCAACATCTTCTGCCTGTCCCCGTCACCACTTCTCCATTGCCACAGGGCTTTGTCATAGATGGTGATTGAATTCCTCGTTGTTTTGATACAGGGAATTTACTTCAATGTGGAGAGGGCGCGCAGTCCTTTCTCTATGCATGTACATATAGTGATCAGTTAAAAATTTCAAAGCCTTATGAAGGAGAACGTCTTCCTAGATTGCTAAAGGTCAACGGTATGGAAAAGAGGAATGCTCTCTCTCTCTCTCTCTCTCTCTCTCTTCTCTCTCTCTCTCTCTCTCTCTCTCTCTCTCTTTCTCTCTCTCTCGCCAGGTGGAGTGAGCTGTTTTATCTTGAGTTCATGACTGTGATATTTCAACCAAGTTTCTGTGATAAAAACAAGATCAAAATTATGTTCAATACATAATCAGCAACATAATCGGTTTTGTAAATAAACACACCGTAAAACTGTCAAAAGATGGAGAAAACTCAAGTGATGCTGACGAAAAATCACATTGCTGGATGGATGCTGTTGGAGAGGGTGGAGATGGAGATGGAGATCCGCTAGTTAAAGGCAGCAGCAAAGAAGGAAAGGGATTGTCTGAAATGGGCTTACGGTAACACGAACTTTCCTTGTGCCGCCTCGACACGATCTGCGGTGAGGAAGATTTGTGCGTGTGTGACCGTTCTTTGTTGTGCTTTGAAGGCAGTCACATTCCGTCTTTGGGGAGCTAAGGAGAAGATTTGGAAGACCTACAGACTATTAGTGCTGCTAGGAGATGGAAAAGATCTTTTCTGCCAAGAGGCAGAAAAGTTCACACACACACACAACACACACACACACACACATGTGCTGTCGTAAATGAACTTCCAGCCTACACAGCCAGTGCCATCAGGTGAACAGGGGTGCACGAGTACCTAACGTGGCCTGTGTTTTGTAGCGTGGTGGAAACGAATCACTGACATGCAGCAGAGTGACGTTGACCTGGGTGAACGTACACTCGAAGCAGTAACAGCAATGGTGGTAGGATAAAACGGTCGAACGCGTTCAGGTTTTGAGACAGGTCGAAAGTCCGTAGGCCACATGATGAGCGAGTGCCTTACACAAACACAGGACAATAATCAGACACTTAAGTCAAGGGGAATGTAGGTAACACATACACACATTGTTATGGAGACACGAGGCCGTGCCTGTTAAGCAGCTGAAACAACACTCACCCTTAACGAAACCCAACACCACACAGGGTCCGAATGATTAACACTAGCTTATGAACGATACAAAAATGAAAAATGAAGAAAAATAGGTACACGAGCATGGTGTTTATAAGCCATAGAGTCAACCAGTGATCTGTCTGCAGTGAGGTTCTGCAGATGCAGAAATTAAGGCCCCTCCCATTTTGGAGCTACAGAGCTGTCTGGTTTGCCTTTAGATAGTTAGGGGTTCTTCTTTTCTGTCATGTTCTCTTTTCATCACAAGACTCTTTCTTATTTCTGCCTTCCAGATCAGTCACCTGTATTTCTTCCAGATCCTCTCCTTAGCTCCCAAAAGACGGAATGTAACTGTCTTTAAGGCGGAAGAAAGAGCGGTCATACACTCACAAATCCCCTCCTTCTGTTGGAAAGGTGGGTTTGTATACACATAGAGACGGCTCGCACCAGTTCTATTCTGCGTAAGAAGGAGAGAAGATAAAGAACCAGTGATCCTCCAGGCCACAACAACTGCACTTTCAAGTCTGTTCATCAGTCAAATGGATCCGACATGTCCCCCAACTCTGAGCACATTGACCAATCTCATTTGATATGAAAGAGGTTGAGGTCACCGAGACACAACTAATCTAATATGCAAGACTCACCACCAGTACACTTCAAAATATGTGATCCACTTATCTTTACAGAAAACACAAAATGGACATTTTTGCCAGATTGAGTGTTTGTGTTTGACCAGTATCCAGCAAACCAACCCTCTACCACGTATTCTGTACTTGCTGTCTCTACAAAACTCTGCTTACAACATCTTATCATCACATTTCGAGGATACTCAGTGTGGCAACCCCTCTGCACGATGGTTTGAACGCAAGCTCCAGAAAACAAGGAAGCAGAATCTGTTATAAAACACTGCATTTCACGCAAATCAATGTCTGCCCCATTAATTCCATCTTCTTTTTCTTTTGGATTGGAGGATTTCACACACACACACACACATACACACACAACACACACACACACACACACACACACACACACACACACTACACACACACACACACACACACACACGTACTGCAAAACTCGTTCTCTCCTTCATAATGTCTCGCATTGACTATTGCAATTCACTCCTGTCTGGTCTTCCTGCCTCCACCATTCACATCCTACAGCGCATTCAAAACAATGCTGCACGCCTTGTACTCAAAAAGAAAAAAGCTGACCACATATCTCCTCTCCTGGCACAACTTCACTGGCTCCCTGTATCAAAGCGCATACAGTACAAACTAGACACCATGTGCTACAAAAGCCTCAATAACGCAGCCCCCGATTACCTGTCAAGCCTACTTGAGATCTATCTTCCCTCACGTACCCTCCGCTCTGCCTCCGATCCTCTGACTTTTCGCTTTCCACGCACTAAGCTCAATACCTATGGTCCACGAGCCTTCTCTGTTTCTGGTCCACTCTCCTGGAACAAACTTCCTCTCTCAGTCCGTCAGCAACCTACTTTTGTCTCCTTCAAGTCCGCTCTCAAAACTCACCTTTTCTCCTCCGCATAAAATCCTAACCTCACTCAACCCCCCCCCCCCCCCCCCTCTGCAGCCTGTCTCCGCTCGGAGGGAATCACATGGTTATAATATATAATTGTATATGCTATGCTCTCTATAATTTTCCATTGGTTTTATTCTTGCTTTTATTGCTTTTATTCTTTCTCCCCATTTATAGCCATGCGTGTGTGTGTGTGTGTGTGTGTGTGTGTGTGTGTGTGTGTGTGTGTGTGTGTGCGTGCGTGTGTGTGCGTGCGTGCGTGCGTGCGTGCTTGCGTGTGTGTCTGCTTCAGCGCTTAGATTTGATTTTATCAAGATTTTGCGCTATATAAATATTGTAATTATTATTATTATTATTATTATTACACACGCACACACACACACACACACACACACGCACACACACACACACACACACGCACACACACACACAAATCAAATTTTGTTTCCTGTCATGGGGACCAGCAGATATGCTAGACAAAGTATGATTAAAGCATCTGGCTTTCTAGTTAAAGTAGAAATTATGGAGTTATTATAACATACATTCAAAGTCTGAAAGGACTGGTGTTCTTTAAAAGGATATTATTACACTTATCTCTAATGCTGTTATAAAAACAGATAACTCTAACAGTGCTAGACTGAAGAATGTTTGAAAAAAAAACACTTGTCCTTCATTGTACTTATGCTCATCCCTAATGTTGTAAAACAGATTTATACTCAAACTGTGCTAAACAGAAGAATGTTAGAAAAAGCACTTATCTTTCAGTGTACTTACACTTATCCCTAATGCTATTGTAAAACCAGATAGCTCTAATAGCACTAAACAGAAGAATGTTAGAAAAAGCACTTATCTTTCAGTGTTTCTTACACTAATATCCCCTAAATGCTATTGTAAAACCAGATAGCTCTAACAGCACTAAACAGAAGAATGTTAGAAAAAGCACTTATCTTTCAGTGTACTTACACTTACCCCTAATGCTATTGTAAAACCAGATAGCTCTAACAGCACTAAACAGAAGAATGTTGGAAAAAAACACATCTTTCGTTGTTCTTGCCCTTCTTGCATGTCACCACAGTAGAGAACACCAAATGGAAGAGACAAACCTGAATTCCTTTACTAATCAGTAAAAGACAAGAAATCCCCTCATGCAAAATAACAGCAAATGGCACAACATTGAGACCAGTTGATAGATGGAAGATGCACATCAGAAATAGCCAGCAGAATCGGCAAGTTAAAACAGCATTCAAGAAAATTAATAACATTCTTACCAACAAATGCCCAACAATTAACATCAGGAAAAGAGTGCTTGAAAGTTATATATAACCGATACTGTAGTATGGCTGTGAGGCGTGGGTCTTACAGCTTTACATAGAAAGTAGAGCACCTGGTCACAACTTGAAAGTTGGAAGGAAAGAGAGCACCAGGTAGGCACAGGGAGAAAATATTGGACGGACTTGCAGAATGGCTGAAGACAGAGAGGTGGGAGATATACTGACTGCGTTGTACAAGAGATAGATTCGTATGGAGGGCCATGATGGAGGATCATCATCATCATTATCATCATCATCATCATTATCGTCATCATCATCATGATCTTGTGTCTGATTTTTCTGTGGAAAAATCTAACTAGGATAGGCCTTGCCTTTTGTCCATTGTTTTGGCCTGCTCTGTGTGCCACCTCTATGTTAGTCGGAGAGATGGCAACACTGATATTTTGGTTGAAAACACAGCACCTTTTTTTTCGCTATTTTGTTCTTAGGATCATTCCACTCAAGGACGTTGCCTTAAACACGGCACACTTATGTATTGCAATCATTCACCTCCTCTCCCTCTGCCTCAGGAACCCGATAAGCTCTAATACTGGTAAAACTGCTGTAAGTCATTTAAGTCTCTTTCGTTTTGTTTCAGGTCCTGTCCTTTTATGACATTCAGCAGTTCGTCGCTTTTTTAAGCGCTGTTTTTTGTCTGCTTTAAATCTCGAGATCAAACACACAAGCGTCGATGTAACTTATCTAGGGCCTCCTGAATGTTTTCCATGGTACAAGTTTCTTCAGTAGTATTGTTTAAACGTTTCTTAGCCTGTTTGCCACAATCAGTAGATATCACACTGATATCACTATCTGAGGTAAAAGACAAGTTTCGTTTTCTGGAATTAGTAATGATATCAGTACCATTCATACGTTGTCATCACCCCAGACGAACACACACAATGACAGTTGACACACACAGTAGGAATCGTAACATACCGTAGTCTTCTATGCTAGCTGAATGGGTAGCGCAAACTATGTTAGATTGTAGAAGTACAACATGGGAGATAATTCTCAAGAGTTATGTCCTTTGATTGATTAATACCGTAGTCTTGTTAAAGCAGTGCAGGTGCAGGTCACTGACACATACTGAAATGACTAGCCGTCACCGTTGACTTGACATCGGTTGACTTAAAATCGAAAATCGTAACTACGTTCTACATGGCGAACACTTCACGCTTTGTTGTAGACTAGTAAACTGTTTATAGACCAGCTCTGCTTCTGACAACAATACAGTGTTGTCAGCTGGTAACAAAATGAATTCCTCAAAATAACCATTCACAAACAAGGTACCATGCTAACCTTCTTTTCTTACTTTGGTTGCATATCAATACATCAAAAATGAAAACCAGAACTGGACTGCAGATATCACCCTGCCTCGCATAATATGTGCAGCCAGTGTAATTTGTCAAGTTAGATCTGCATATAACTTAACGTATTATTACACATGCTTGTTAAATATTAAGTATAACTTTCACTTTATGCCATTTTTTTCAAAGGATGAGCCAAAGTGGTTTTATTTTTCGTTTTTTTTTTTCCATTATGGAATCAAAATTTTCTCGAAATCTATAAATGCAACATATAGTTACTATTTAAAAGAAAACTGTTTATGCACTAAAGGTAACGATGTGGTTACGATCTACAATGGAATAATTCCTTTTCAATTCAGGGTAATGTTCACAACTGATATTATGTTCTTTAGCCCATCCTTGTAATCAACCATTTTTTGTGCATTATAATTTTGGTATTGATGTAAAGAGAGAGGAGAGAAAAAGAGAGATTCGGATTCAGAGAGTTTATTCATTTTATTCATACGGGTCTTGAACCCCCAGAAAGGGATAAAATGAAAATGAGACAGAACAAGAAAGATAAAAACATTATTTTCGAGTGTAGTGACATGAACACATTGCTGCTTTTTTACAACCAGCCCTCATCCACACAGGGTTACACTCATAGAAGTATGCTGTAATGGTCCTAGAGAGTCTAAGATTAATACAAAACTAGTACGTTAAAAACTGAAAACAAACAAACAAACAAAAACATACAGTAGTATTAAGAGCGAAAGAGAGAGAGAGAGAAAGAGAGCAAGTGAGTGAGACAGAGAGACGGAGACAGAGAAAGACAGAGACAGCCAGCCGGCAAGCCAACCAGTCAGCTAGACAGACAACCAGCCAGACAGACAGACAGAGGCAGAGAGAGGAAGTTGAAGAGTTTGTTTTTGAAGTGCATCGACCCTCATATACAAAAGATTATTTATTTTAGTGATATGGTGTGTGTGTGTGTGTGTGTGTGTGTGTGTGTGTGTGTGTGCGTGCGTGCGTGCGTGCGTGTGTGCGTGCGTGTGTGTGTATGCGTGTGTGTGTATGTGTGTGTGTGTGTGTGTGCGTGTGTGCGTGCGTGTGTATGTGTGTGTGAGAAGGACAGAAAAACAGATAGACAGATAAGGGGGGGGGGGAGAGAGAGACAGAGAGAGACAGAGACAGAGACAGAGAGGAGAGAGAGAGAGAGAGTTATCTGGCCAGTTCAATGATGTTGAAATGCACATCCTTCTGCAGCGATGTAAAAAGCCTGAAGTCGCCATTTTATATCTTTGTCTCTGTTTCTCTGTATCTTTCTCCTCCTCTCTCTATCCTCATTCTTTCTCTCTCTGCTTTTTGGAAGCTAATGTGTGCATGTTAAGCAATTCAGAGAAGCTCTTTATGATATTCAAAGGTAAATATATCTTCCTTACAATGCTGTGCATCTATCAAAAGCAATAACATTTGTTAGATTCAGTCCCTGTAATCAAGGTTTCAGCCATTTGGCTGGTCTTTCCCGCATATCCCTTCACTTTATGACAAAATGACTGGTGATTAAAGCTTGTTAATAAAAGGCGCAAAAAGCCCTGCTGCAAATTGACGCGATTGAGTCAACTCCCATGAGTACTGGAATCACAGATATTAGCGGGCAAGTGTTTGTCTTGTGGAAAACTGCCGCTGGAATAGCAAATATCATGATGGATCAGCCCTGAACAGGTGGTCCATCATGGCTCCACTAACAAGGAAAATGGCTGTCAGGAATGGTGTCCCTTGTCGGCTGTCAGGAATGGTGTCCCCTTGTCGGCTGTCAGGAATGGTGTCCCCTTGTCGGCTGTCAGGAATGGTGTCCCCTTGTCGGCTGTCAGGAATGGTGTCCCCTTGTCGGCTGTCAGGAATGGTGTCCCCTTGTCGGCTGTCAGGAATGGTGTCCCCTTGTCGGCTGTCAGGAATGGTGTCCCCTTGTCGGCTGTCAGGAATGGTGTCCCCTTGTCGGCTGTCAGGAATGGTGTTCCCTTGTCGGCTGTCAGGAATGGTGTCCCCTTGTCGGCTGTCAGGAATGTGTCCCCTTGTCGGCTGTCAGGAATAGTGTCCCCTTGTCGGCTGTCAGGAATGGTGTCCTTGTCGCTGTCAGGAATGTGTTCCTTGTCGGCTGTCAGGAATGGTGTCCCCTTGTCGGCTGTCAGGAATAGTGTCCCCTTGCCGGCTGTCAGGAATAGTGTCCCCTTGCCGGCTGTCAGGAATGGTGTCCCCTTGTCGGCTGTCAGGAATGGTGTCCCCTTGTTGGCTGTTAGGAATGGTGTTTCCCTTGTCCCTTTTTTCCCCATTCCCTTTTCTGTCGGATTATATCAGAAACAAACATCTTATATATCGATCCTCTACAGTCGTGGTTGTCCACCCGTTCAGGTTATAATCGTGCGTGTTAAACGTAAACGGTTCTCACTCCATGCTGTGCTGGCTACTGTCCATAAGCAGATAAAGGAGCCATCATTGTGGTAATGATTAGTCACTCATCATCATCATCATCATCAGGTGACCTGCCGCATGGCGTTGACGACCATGGACTTCCAACCATCTCTATCTCTCGTTGCCCCCAGCATCTCCCCCACCCTCCTCATCCCCAGCCACTCTGCAAGTCCGTCCAGCATTCTCTCCCTGGGTCTGCCTGGTACTCTCTTTCCCTCCAGCTTTCCCGTTGTGACCAGGTGCTCCAAATCCCCTTTTCCTCATAAAATGGCCTATAAATGTTGCTTGTCTTTTCCTAATCTTCCTTATGAGTGATCTACTTGTGTCTGCCTCCATCAAGACTGTCTCGTTTGTTTTCTTTCGCTGTCCATGGTACTCTCAACATTCTTCTGAGAAACCATATCTCGGCTGCCTCGATCCTGCTCTGGCTTTGCTTGCTGACTGTCCACGCCTCGCATCCGTAAAACAGTATTGGTTCTATATAACATTCAAAGACTCTCTTTCTGATGTTAACTGATAGGCAATTGTTGGTAAGAATGCTTGTCATCTTCTTGAATGCTGTTTTGGCTTGGCCGATTCTGCCAGCTATTTCCGATGTGCATCTGCCGTCTGATGAAATGACCGTTCCCAGGTATTTGAACTTATTAACCTGTGTCAAGGTTGTGCCATTTGCTGTTATTTTGCATGAGGGGATTTCATGTTTTCTACTGATCACCATGACTTCAGTCTTCCTGCTGTTTAGTTCCAACCCTTTACCTTTGCTTTCTATTTCTAGTATATTCACAAGGTTTTGTAGGTCCCTTTCATTTTCTGCAATTAGCACGGTGTCATCTGCGTACCGAATGTTGTTTATCATTTTCCCTCCAACCTTTAATCCAGGGTCTTCTTCTAGGTTTCTCATGATGTTCTCGCTATATAGTGAAAACAGATCTGGTGACAAAACACAACCCTGTCTGACTCCTCTTTTGATGTTTTGAAAAGAGCTTATATTGTTTTCTATTCTCATTGCAGCTGTTTGTTCCCAGTACATATTCCTGATTATTCGTAGATCTTTTACATCGACATTGAATCTCTCCAGTTGGTTGATCAATTCTTCATGTCGTACCCGATCGAAAGCCTTGGTATAGTCAACAAAGCACAAATACAAATCCTTATTCATCTCAATTGACCTCTCTATGATAGTTCTTAGGATGTATATGGCATTAATAGTTCCTTTCCCCTTCGCAAATCCACACTGTTCTTCTGCTATTTCTCTTTTGATTCTATTCCTTGTCCTCATCATGATTATTCTTAACAGGATTTTTGTTACATGACTCATCAAACTGATTGTGTGATGGAGTTCGCATTCTATAGCCCCTGCCTTCTTTGGAAGTGCAATGAAAATTGATTTTGACATATCTTAGGGGATTTTTCCAGTGTCATAAATTTCATTTAGGAGGACTGTTATTTTTTCTATGCCAAATTCCTCCAGGGCTTCAATCATCTCTGTAGTAATGTTGTCTGGTCCTGGGGCTTTTCCTGGTTTCATCTTTTTCAGTGCTGCTCTAACTTCATATTTCATTATGGGTGGTCCTTCAAAGTTCTTTTTTTATAATGTGTTCTTCGTTTCTGTCATCCTCACAAAGGTACTCTCCCCATCTGTCTATTTTGCCTTTTTTGGCATAGAAAAAATAACAGTCCTCCTAAATGAAATTTATGACACTGGAAAAATCCCCTAAGATATGTCAAAATCAATTTTCATTGCACTTCCAGTTGATGTGCATGTATTTTTCCTGTGGACAATTTCTTCAATTCGTCTGTACATACCGTGAGGATCCATTTTGTGTCGTTCTTCTATCTCTTTGCATTTTGTGTTCAGCCAAGCTTCCTTAGCTTCATTGCACCTATACCTGATTAGTCACTGCATGTCATGAAATTGTAACAGAACAGTGAGCAGTTTCATAACAGTGAAAGAAAGACAAAAGTTATCTTTTTTTTTTTAAGTGTCAGATTTTTCTACCTAATTATTGCTTTCAAATTCACCCTTAGGTTTTGATACCGAGTACATCTTAAAGATGTCTTGTTAAGCCAGCAATGTTGCGAAATGCAAGCCTGTATAGGTTAACATTTTGGACTTGTGTTGCATCAAATGCATGTGTATGCACAATTACCAACAATACGCTGTTTTTAACTTAGGCCTTTGCTCCACATTGTCATATGCTGGGTCATTGATATCTCAATAAATGGAGTAGGCCCTGTTCGTTAGTGCCATTAGCTTCATCGTCGGGAGACATATAGCCTAACATTTCGTATAAATCATTTTGTAAACAAATGTTGCATCTACTCAGTTACATGTAAATACTTTGTTGACAAATACACGCAGACATACGTGCTCGTCTGCGCGTGCACCCACTAACACTCCCCTTTCTGTCAGACACACACACGATAATCTGATTCACGTTTTCTTTTCCCATTTATTTACGTATTTATTAATCTGTTTGTTTATCAAACCAAGCAAAAACAATCAAGGACACACGATGCGATTAATCTCAATGTAGGGATTGCAATGTTTCACATCTGACCATACCAGGAAATTGTAGACCTGGTGTCTGTCCCACAGCGTTCAGAACAACGTCCGGTGTAACACAGAGATCATGCAATGATGACACTTTGTGTTACATTTGTTCTGGCACAGCTGGTTGTAGAGTCTGGCCTGTGATATGTTCTCTAACGATCCTTAAAGATACGTATGTTGTTGATGTATAAAAATATCCTTTCCAGCATATTTTTCGTTTAATTATGATGATGATATATTTGCAGAATTGAACGAGAAAACTCTGAAGACCTGAAAGATGGCATCGTGAAAATAAGACTAAACTCATCATCATCATCAGGTGCCCTGCCGCATGGCGTTGGCGATCATGGACTTCCATCTGTCTCTATCTCTCGTTGCCCCTAGCATCTCTCCCATCTCTCTCTCATCCCACACACCCTCGTCCCCAGCCACTCTGCAAGTCCGTCCAGCATTTTCTCCCTGAGTCTACCCGGTGCTCTTTTTCCCTCCAGCTTTCCCGTTGTGACCAGGTGCTCCAAATCCCCCTTCCTCATAAAATGGCCTATAAATGTTGCCTGTCTTTTCCTAATCTTCCTCATGAGTGATCTACTTGTGTCTACCTCCAGCAAGACTGTCTCATTTGTTTTCTTTGCTGTCCATGAACTCTCAACATTCTTCTTAGAAACCACATCTCGGCTGCCTCAATCTTGTTCTGGCTTTGTCTGTTGACTGTCCACGCCTCACATCCGTACAACAGTATTGGTTCTATATAACATTCAAGAACTCTCTTTCTGATGTTAATGATAGGCATTTGTTGGTAAGAATGCTTGTCATCTTCCCGAATGCTGTTTTGGCTTGGCCGATTCTGCCGGCTATTTCTGATGTGCATCTGCCGTCTGATGAAATGATCGTTCCCAGGTATTTGAATTTATCAACCTGTGTCAAGGTTGTGCCATTTGCTGTTATTTTGTATGAGGGGATTTCATGTTTACTACTGATCACCATGACTTCAGTCTTCCTACTGTTTAGTTCCAGCCCCTTACCTTTGCTTTCTATTTCTAGTATATTCACAAGGTTTTGTAGGTCCATTTCACTTCCTGCAATTAACACGGTGTCATCTGCGTACGAATGTTGTTTATCATTTTCCCTCCAACCTTTAATCCAGGGTCTTCTTCTAGGTTTCTCATGATGTTTTCGCTGTAAAGTGAAAACAGATCTGGTGACAAAACACAACCTGTCTGACTCCTCTTTTGATGTTTTGGAAAGAGCTTACATTGTTTTCTATTCTCATTGCAGCTGTTTGTTCCCAGTACATATTTCTGATTATTCGTAGATCTTTTTCATAAACATTGAGTCTCTCCAGTTGGTTGATCAATTCTTCATGTCGTACCCGATCGAAAGCCTTGGTGTAGTCAACAAAGCATAAATACAAATCCTTATTCATCTCATTTGACCTCTCTGTGATAGTTCTTAGGATGTATATGGCATTAATAGTTCCTTTCCCTTCCACAAATCCACACTGTTCTTCTGCTATTTCTCTTTTGATTCTATTTCTTGTCCTCATAATGATTATTCTAAACAGGATTTGTGTTACATGACTCATCAAACTGATTGTGTGATGGAGTTTGCATTCTATAGCCCCTGTCTTCTTTGGAAGTGCAATGAAAATTGATTTTGACATATCTTAGGGGATTTTTCCAGTGTCATAAATTTCATTTAGGAGGACTGTTATTTTTTCTATGCCAAATTCCTCCAGGGCTTCAATCATCTCAAGACAAAACTAGGTCCATTTTTTTCGAATATATATTTTCGTGTCTGCCTTCTATTTACTCTCCTTGTCAGTCGTTCCGCCTGTTGTCTTTTCGCTAGTTTTGCTTGTTCCATGTACTACTCTCCGTTTCCTTTTCTCTACTCTCCGTCATGTATCCCAGACACCACCAATCAAACACCATGACCAAAACGCAATCACTCACACAAACGCGCGCGCGCACGCGTCGTCTTTTGCGGTCCTTCGTATCATCCAGAGCAGAGGAATTTCCTGATAGCGTGTCAGCTAACACCAGCTACTAACTCGTATGCTAATTTGCTGGCTGGCTGCCGCCCTGATAAAGTCGTATGCTGAGGGCCTGATGTCTTGTGTTCGATTCAGCCTGCAACATAAATAATGGTGTGCTGTCTGCATGTCTCAATATCATCTTACCAATCATGCTGGGGGTAATGTTATCACAGCGGCTGACAGAGATTCTAGGTTTTCCCCAACAATGCATAGGGCTGTGTGAAAACTGACTGAATCTCTCTCTCTCTCTCTCTCTCTCTCTCTTCTTTCTTATATTCAATTTTTCAGTGAGTGCATATTCATTTTGTGAGATGTGACTCTTTACAGTATGAATTATTTAAATTAGGTTGAAACAAGGCATTGGTTGACCTATGATATAGGCTTTACTAAATCAGATCGAGATTAAAATCCCCACAAAGTCTGACATACACTTTCCCAACATCCAGGCACAGGTGCACTACAGACAATTTAGATGATTTTCACCATCTCTCACTGTTCTTTGCAACTTCCTGAGTGCCTATGAAATCCAAATTCGTATACACTCCGAGGTTGTCCTCCCACCTCTTCTTTTGTCTGCCGTTCTTTCTGCCTCCTGATTCTGGGCTTCAGAATATTCCTTGCTGTCCTGATGGTCTGGTGATATATGGCTATAGGCCTACCACTTCTATTTCCGTCTTTGATAGCATTGAAGACATCATCTTAAATTCCAATGGCCTGTGATCTTACGGCGTTCCTCGTTCTTTGTGACATGCACGTACGGATGCATAGGAATTACTGATGTCATCTCATTGTCATGGCGTGGACTGTTTTCTGCAGATCTGTTCAGAAGCTCTATGTTTTATAGGCCTCTAAAAAGAATGACAAAATAGAAGAGACATCAGCCTCTTTTTAGGGATGAAAGGGCGTTGTCAGTAACTAATTTCTGTTGTTTTGGCTCAGTTGTGTATGGGCATGTGTTTGGGTCTTACAGCTCTACATATACCAATGTATCATTACAGATTCAAATATACCAATGTATTATTACAGATTCAGATATACCAATGTATCATTACAGATTCAAATATACCAATAAATTATTACAGATTCAAATATACCAATCTATCAATACAGATTCAAATATACCAATGTATCATAACAGATTCAAATATGCCAATGTATCATTACAGATTCAAATACACCAATGTATCATTACAGATTCAAATATACCAATGTATCATTGCAGATTCAAATATACCAGTGTATCATTACAGATTCAAATATAATGATGTATCATCATGCACTTCTCCATTTTATTTAGCTGACCTAGCAAGAGGCCTTGATGATACATTAAATGTCGTATGTTCCGGTCTTGTGTGAAGGAAACGTTTGATAACAGATGTCCCGGACACTTCAAAAATGTCGTGTATGTGACTTGATGTATTTTGTATGGCGTTGTTCTATTCTACATTCATTCCAATTTCATGACACGTGATGGTAAAGCTTTACGTTTATAATGGGAATGAATCTTTCATCTACGGCTTGCAGACAGTGACTAAAAGATTACTGGGAGGAAACTTCAACAGTTCGATCAGTCTCTTCTGTAGACATTAACAAGATTAATAATTACGATTAATGGAGAAACAGACAGAAAGAGAGACACGGAGGCCCAAGCCACGGCATCCATATTTCTTTATATCTTCTGAAGGGTACCTTAATTATTCTTACAAAGCTGATCGACGGGTTATCTCTTTCCAGCATCGGTTTTCCTACAAAGCAAACAGTGTGCATGAAGATGTCTGCGATCCTTTCTGTTTACACATGTGTATTGACCTGTTCAAGCCACGTTTTGCGGGAGACAAGCTTAGTGCTTGTTATAAGCGTACTAAAGCCAACTCACTGACGTTTTGTCATTGAAAAGAGGGTTATGAAGGGGAAGTTAGCGAGATGGATACACTTGTGATGACAGAAACTGTTCTAACATATTACATTCTTTTTGATTGATAGATTTCAATGCAAAGCATACACTCGTCCTTGAAGATCATCAAGAACGTACTTTGGAAATATACAGCGTCAGTGTACGCTATTAGTAGTGTATGGACCGATGCTTGACTGACACGGATTCAAAAGAGTTTTATTTGTCTTGGCTTGTCAAGGTCCTATCTCAAGACTCTGTTTAATCATTTAATCCAGTCTGAAATTCACGACAAAAAAAAAATGTATCCATGTAATAAAAAATCCAAACAAATACAGAAAAACGATGTTTCTTTACATTGTTTTTCTTACAACCACTCTTATAGTAAATATTATCCAATTTTATCATATGCAGCCGCACATCATTGTTAGATGGATATGGGCTCCAGTGCAGTGTTGCAGAATCATTTGCAACTTAAATGATATGATCGATCCGGCAATTCTGGAAGAATGATTTCCTATATTTCTTACATGAACTGTTATAAGTTTGGGCCGAACGTTATTCAATAAGGCTTGTGATGTGGGTTAGTGATGGCAGTGAAGTTCACTTTCACTGGCTGGTAAAAATGTAATGTGTTTGGTATAAATGCATTTGCAAACTGGTGACTTGAAATGATCCTGGGCCATGTCAGACCTAGTTGAAAAGCGAAACAGGCTGACCTAGCAAGAGGCCTTGATGATATATTAAATGTCTGGAGCATCATATCTGGCCGCTTTTGCGATCGATCGTAGCTGATGTAAAGCAACGTAAAGAGCCTCGGATTGCCAAGTGTCGAGACTAAAGTAAGGGAGGAAGAGCTGGCAGCCATGCAAGCTAGCGGCTGAACAGGCGACCCAATGGACAGGTGAAGGCCCGGAGTACGGCAAAGGAGGGCTCTTTCGTTCACGTTAGGCCCGGTGGTTGGGCTGGACCTGGTTGGTGCGCATTGTGGGGTTATGTTCAAGGTTTGCTATATCCTTACATTGCCATTCAGCTTTGAAACAAGGTAACTAATGGTTTTGTCTGAATGGGTCATGCAGCACATGGACACCCACCCACACACACACACACACACACACACACACACATTTTGCTTGGCGAAGTGGTTACTGTGTGCTATCGGGAGCTGGGAGGTGAATGTGCAGTTAGTGGTGAGGCATTGTTACTCTGGGTCCCATCCACCACTGTCTTGCTGACCACTTTCTTGTTAACACATTTACCTTGCAATTAAATTCCATCCATAAATTATGAAAATTCAAGTGTGTTTGGGTTTTGGTTTCCTCGTCCAGAAATAAAGTAGATATCAAGATGCATGCAATATTTGAATGTTTATGTCTAAAGAGGCTTGGAGATTTTGCATCAGATATACACTTTACAGTAGTATATTCCGCTAGATTTATTGTATTCATGTATATTCCTATTTCTGTATTAGTTAGAACACGTTTTTGCATAACATTAGTTTTGAATATTGATCACATCTCTTCGTAAGGGCTATTTTAGTAAAGCATTTAGTGTTCTTTCTCTCTCTCTCTATCTTTCTTTCTCTCTCTCTTTTCTCTCTCTCTCTCTCTCTCTCTCTCTCTCTCTCTCTCTCTCTCTCTTTGTGGGCAGTGTTAAAGAAACTGAGACAACAGTCTTTACCACAATTCATTTTGAAATCAGTATTTGTTCAGGTTTGCTTTACTGATGTCATCAATGAACGTGAAACGATCTGCTGCCTACTTCTACAAGACTTTTAAAACGCAAAATGCTCTTTGTATGAGTGTGCCATGTTTTGCTATCGAATGGTCTTTATGAATGAATCATCTAAATCTGAATCTCTCTTTGTCTCTGTCTCACTCTGTCTCTCTCTCTGTGTCTCCGTCTCTCCTTCTTTCTCTCTCCCCCCTTCCTTCCTCCCTCCCCCCCCCCTCTCTCTCTCTTTTCTCGATTGCAAACTATAAGAAAGTGTTTAAGAGGTTTAAGAGGCCAAATATCAACGAATAAAGCTACAGTCCAATAAGATGAGGCTTTCAGTGTTTTCTGCTCTAGGGTATTCTGATTTTTCTCTTCCTGACACTTCATTGACAACAGTCAAATTCATACCCTCCCTTAGACGTTTTATCTGCATGCTTCTTCTGCATCTACCCTCGGGTGAATCACACACACACACACACACACACACACACACACACACACACACACACACACACACACACACACACACACACACACGCACACACACACACACGAATACACACATACACACACACACAAACACACACACACACACACGCACATACATACACACACACATACACACACCCCACACGCATACACACACACACACACACGCACATACATACACACACACATACACACACACACATACACACACACACACACATATATATATATATATATACATACAGGGACACACACAAGGAGTTCATGGCCTTCCTTTACGCTCCCTTCCCCATAAAAACACACAAAAATACCCAGTATTACAGAACAAAGCAGGGAGAACATTTCTCAGTTTTTGGAGCACTGAATCCAAGATCGTCATGGTTAGTCCCATACACATTAATAACCAGATATTCTTTCTTCAGAAGCCTTAACGATATACAGTACCTCTATATATTTCTCTCTCTGAAATCCAAAGTTACTGTTAAAGAGAACTGTAACCCCTGTAGAACCTGAATTATATGAAGCAAAATGACACTTAGACTATACCTTCATTCGGGTCTGATAAAATGTTACATTTTAGGGGTAATGTGGGTATCTTGCAGCAAATAGAATATGCTTTTGTTCTTTAGATAATGGAAGACATCTCTTCTTTTCAGAGAGTCATTCAGGCCTGGACAATTCATTGAAATGATTTTTACAACGTTATATATAGCTTGTATTATTTGATTTAAACAATCGATCAATCAATTTATAAGACAATCCATCCATCAATGATATACAAATATTTCACATCAGTCCTTACAACCATGAAAAATCGATCAAAACTGACGTTAATCAAATAAGTCAATCGACCAATGAATCGATCAACCAAACAATCGGCTTGTCAATCAGTCATACTCGAATCGTCCTGTATCATTTGAGTCTATAGATTAACAAATGATCAAGTTTAATCAATTTTGTAATCAGTCAACACAACAGACCACTTAGTGAAGTTCAGTCTGTCAACTTCAAAACACTCAGTCAGTTACTGAGTTGACCTATAATTTTTATAGCACAAGACTGCGGCATGTTTTAGTCAATCAAGCAATGAATCAAATATTCAATGAGACAAAAAATGTAAAGAGTCAGTCGGTTATTTATTTCCAAATACGAACAAACAAACACACGAAAAAGAAAAACAAACGAGCAAACAAACAATTAAATTCATTAACAACCCACCGAAGCAATTAATAAATTGATCAGTAAGTCAGTCAAGGGCAAACTAATGATCAATCGATTAATTTTTCACTTTGACTATTAGTCCTTTCTGTCGGTCATTTAATCGATCAATCGATATCTTATTCAACTACAATTTATGTTCAAAAATACTTGTGAAAGCACATTACAGAGAAAATGGATGATAAACCTTGTCATCACGTCCAGAAGACCTTTGATGATAATGATTAAGATAAAGAAGTCTGAAGGAGAAAAAAAAACGAACAGTAACATATAATTACATGAATGTGAAATGTACATAACTCCATGAATAAAGAAATACGCCAGTGTTATCTACTTAACAACGAAAGGAAAAGCAGTAGGCTATGCATTCTAAGCAGTTGTACAGAAGACTGTCGATTTCATTCCAGTTATTTTGGACGGACATCGTTTGACGATAGATTTGTTGCCTGCACAATTGACGGGCGTGGCAAACGTTGGACATCCAGTCACAAGGTCCTGGGTTCAATCCGCATGAGCACCTTCACCTGGTGAGTAAAGAGTGGAGATGCGTATGATCTTCCAGGTCACAATATGTGCAGAACTGCTAGTGCACTAACTACCTACTAAGACATGCAGAATATCAAACATGCACGCTGAAGATCCCATAAGTCGTGTCAGTGGCTGGTATATGGAGGCATGAAAACACCCAGCATGCATGTCCACCAAAAATTAATATTGTGCAACAAAACAGTGGAAAGTCGTCAGTTTGCCTGATTGTTCGAATTGTCTGCGCTCCACTAAAAGTCTGATCATGTTTAATGCGCAGTGAGTCAAGCTGACCTTGGACAATATGGCGCGATTGTATTTGCTAAACCAAATAAGCTTAGCCAGCCACTGCTGTGGCTTTGCAAAATGTAACACACTATTGATTTCTCTTTTTTACACAAAACGTAAGGATTCCAGCATGCTTGGAAATCCATACTATATTAAACAAATAAAACGAGGAACACAG
>CM060305.1:100124250-100186750 GCA_030674185.1 Monoplex corrugatus | reverse complement strand
ATGTACAGAAACACTGAAGAAATTGCCCACAGGGAAAAGACGTGTGTATCAACTGGTTGTTTAAAATGTGAAAAGGGTACGATTATCATGGGAAAAGACAAACCATTAGACAGATGGAAGAGTATTTTGAATATCTTTTTTGCAATGACAGAAAGGAGGAACACATAAGAAAGGACGTTGACGGACCGTCGACGATGAAAGAGGAAGTTAGAACAGTATTGAATTGAAAAAGACGACACCGGAAAAAGCCCCAGGACCAGACAGAATTACTGTAGAAATGATTGAGGTTCTAGATGAATTTGGTGTTGAAAAAGTAATGGTAACTGTCTTCCTAAATGAAATTTACTACACCGGAAAAATCCCTTAAGATGTGTTAAAATCAGTTTTCATTGCATTTCCAAAGAAGGCAGGGGCTACAGAATGCAAACATGATCGTGCAATCAGCTTAATGAGTCATGTGATGAGGATTCCTATTAAGAATAATAATGATGAGGGTTAAGGAATAGAATCAGGCCAGAAAAAGCACAAGAGCAATGCCGATTTCTTGAAGGGAAAGGAACTATTAATGTCATATGTATCCTAAGAATTCGGATGAGTTGAATAAGGATATACATTATATTTTGTTGATTATACGAAGGCTTTTGATGGGTAAGACATGAAAAATCCTAAGATTATACCAAGGCTTTTGATTGATAAGACATGAAGGAATTCTAAGATTATACCAAGGTTTTTGATGGGTAAGACATGAAAAAATCCTAAGAACTCTCATAGAAAGATCGGCTGTAAACCTGTCACTTCAGTATGTGGAATAGTGTGATAGTTTCATCGCGATGTGCGAACATCACACGTGCTTCGTTGGTAATCGTTGAATAAACTTTTCGTTGACTGCCCAAGGAATGCCTAAGACACAATGGATGTTAAATTAAAGTGTGCTGGTTTGAAGAAACAGGTGTTATATATGGCGAGCATGAATGACGATTTACTGATGGTGGACAATTGACAATGGCGAATTGGTAGATGAACGGGTGAATTCAATCTATAGCTGTTCCGTCAGATGAAGTCTCAGTTGTATCACCAACCAGATTCCAGGGCATTGCACGTATTTTGAATTAACATCACAATCAATCAAATCATAGAACAACACAGCATGATGAAACATTGCCAACAGGGTTCACTTGAGCCAATGAGGCGTGTAACCTGGTAAAAAGACGGAAACGGATAAATAGACAGACATGTGTGAGTGTATATGTGTGTGTGTATGTGTGTGTGGTGTGTGGGTCTGTGGGTCTGTGTGTCTGTGTGTGTATGTACGGTATATGTATGTGACCATTTTTTTCTCCCTCTCTTTGGTCCCTCAGAATAAGTTCACTGTTAAGGCCGTGTATGCTGTTGGAGTCAAAGGTGGCAAAAGGGTTCAAGTTCAAGGACAGATGAGGAGTCTGCATAATTCAGGTAAATCGTGTGCGTCATGCGTCTTGTGTGTTGTAAAATTTTGATGCAGTTGTGTTGGCCAAGTTGTCTTTTTGTCCAAAAAACAGCACTCATGTTTTGGGTGCCACAAAGTTAAGAACATGCACGCAGTTGTCTTCGTGGACGGCCGTGGTACATTAAAGTCTGGGTTTGCCAGAAGAGAAAGTTAGTCTTTGTAATTGGATTGATGGCCAGAAGGCTTAGACTGTTGTTTTGCTGTATTCGTTCCTACCCAACAGTATGATGGGCCTTGTCATGCCGTCAAGCAGTCATTGTCCTTAGGTAGGTCTTCGCGTGTGTGTGTGTTCTCATGATACCTTCCAGAGCCTGAACTTAGCACGGTGACCCCCTTCCCCCATCAACACTCTTTGGGGAAGGCGACAGTGCATTGTGTTTGGGCCCTGACGGTTTGACCCCCAGTATGAGCTACATGGACAGAATCTTGGTGTCAACATCCAGAACAACATGCAGTGGGAATCTCACATTGACTCTTATCACAAAGAAAACCAGCAAGACCCTAGGCTTCGTCCGGTGCAACCTCAAGATCGGCAACAAGAAGACAAATGAAACTGCGTACAAAGTCCTTGTTCGCCCGCTTCTTGAGTACGCAGCCACCGTCTGGGATCCCTACACTGCAAACGAGATTGAGACCCCCGAGAAGATCCAACGAAGAGCAGCAAGATGGGTCTCCAATCGCTACCGCCAAACACCATCCGTGGACACCATCCTTGACTCTCTTAACTGGCCTTCCCAGCAACAGCGTCGTAAGAAAGCCCGCTTGGAAATGTTTTACAAGTTCTATCACGGTCTCATCTCCATTAGCTCCATGTACCTGCCCAAACCACCTGACAGCAGGCTGAGCTCTAGGACAAACAACGACCTGAGCTACGACATTCCTACCTGCACGACACGGTACAGGCAGATGACGTTCTTCCCGAGGACCATACCAGAATGGAACAAGTTGCCTCAGGAGGTTGTGACGGCTGAGTCACTGAACTGCTTCAAGTCCAGGCTGACCTCCCATCTCTAGAACCTGAAACAACCACCCCCCTCCCCATCACCCCCAACCCCCCAACCCTCCTCCTGACCACTACTCCCTAAACCCCCTCCCCCTGCCATCCCTCCCGGTCACTTTTCCACCCTTGCCCCCCCTGCTACTTTTCACCATCACCCCCACCCCCTCTCACACCTTTTTCGGATCTAGATAAGTAGCGGCGATGAAGGCTGAGGCACTGCTGGCAGGGGCTTGACCCCGGGTACCTCCAAGGAAATTAGACTGGCTCAGTTGGAGTTGCGAAAAAAAAAAGTTTTTCCCCCAAATCCTCACAACAGCGCAATCTTCGGCAATCTCCCCAAACTACGACAAAGCCAGCAGTAATATGATGTTGACCGTATGACGGAAAAAGAAGTTTTTGGCCTTCTCTGGAACCACTACGGAATTTACATGTTCGAATTGGTCTGTGCTGGTTTTGGTTGGTGTGTTGTATTCTTAATTATGTGTACATGTATTGTTTGGTTCATATATACATTGTTTCTATAGTTATGGTGTTGGTTTACAGGTTATTGTGTTGGTTTATGGGTATGTTAAGGTGGTTTTTTGCTGTATTGTATTGGTTTATAAATGTATGGTGTTCTGTGTTGGTTTTTGGTTGCAAGCCCTATTACTGTTGTTGTGTCTGTATATTGCGAGTCGCAGAATCATCCTTTGTAGATACATAGCGTGTAGATAATAAGATAATAGTGTTTTGGTTTCCAGTAGGAAGAAAGTTGTTTGAAATGCATGAACGACGCATATCTATATACATTTTGCTATTGTTATTTTTTCCTCGTTATACTTTGGCATTATTAAAAAGACTGCCCCATTGTATTTTGGTGCACCATGGAACAAACCGCGCACAGATACGTTTCCTTGCAGAGGGTACCCTAAGACTGGAAAAGAAATAATTCTATCTGAAAGAGATGTAATATTCCCATAAGAAGTCTACTAACGATTTCAGATCTGTACTCTTTTTGTTCGATCTTTTTTATTTTATTATTCTATTATTTTGTGTGCTCAAACTTTCAGGTCATAGACTGTATCGCTTGTTACTATTATCTTTTTTGTTGCTCTCCTCTGCTACTCAGCTGTTGAATTAAACATGTGTGTATATATATATATATACATGTGTACATGTTTGTATTGTATTGTATTGTATTGCATTGCATTGTATTGCATTGCATTACGTTGCGTTGCGTTGCGTTGCGTTGCATTGTGTTGCGTTGCGTTGCGGTGTGTTGTGGTATAATGGATAAAACACCTGTCCTAGAAAGTAAAAAGTTCAGAACGTTCTGTTAGAATCTTGACAGCTCGTTTAAAAAAAACATGAGAATTTTCTTCTCCACAGCCTCCAGTTAGGGGACCTTTAGCAGTGTTGGGGTGCAGTTTGGTGTACTAAAAAGTATACGTTAATCCTATTCAAAAGATTAAGAACAAAATGGGTGGATGGGGCTTGTCAGCCCTGTTGAGGCAGCCCATACAGAAGAGCTACAAATTTGAATTCAAACCCACTAAGTGTCCCAGCCCTGGATAAATGGCTCCATGCCTCTGAGAAGGTTGTTGAGCCAGCTGAACTTGCTGAAGCCGTTGTACAACCTGGCAGTCACTGCATGCGTGGGACTACACGTGTCAGTGGCGAGAGATGTGCATGTCCCATCCACACGTTAAATATTCCTTGTGCTAGTTGGGAAAAATGGTAGAATAACGAAACATTCAGTCACCAACCATAAAAAGACCTGCGGTGATGAAGTGGATGCAGCCACGCTCCAAGCAGTGACACACGTTGGATCGTCATCGTTCCACAGAAAGACAGTAGAGATTGGCAGGAGTTGACTGCTGGTCTTATCACTGACCATTACACAGCAAGTTGCATATCATGCTAGCTCAGAAAACCAAGGCAGCCACAGAGAAACGTCAATGAAAATTAAATGTCGCCCATCTGCCAAACAGCAGATACACCCTTTAAAGAAAGCTCGCACAAAAATTGTCCAATGTGGAGTATAGCTTATTACGTACACACACACGCGCGCACGCACGCACGCACCCACGTACGCACGCACGCACGCACGCACACACTGTGTTCTTCCTGTCTACCTCCATCTCTCTATTCCTGTCCCTCCTTTCCTCTGCCTGTCCCTGATTCTCTCACAACCAGTCACTCACTTTTTTCAATTGCAAGCAATAAACAACATTTAATAAATCAAGTTTCAGTGAATAAAAAGATGTGTGCTATCAACATGGGATTTCCAATGTTTTCTGCTCTATGGTGTGATTTCTTTTCCTTTTGGACACTTTATTGGACGATAGTTCCGGTCATTTCGTCTTTGGGCGTTTCATCATGCAAGCTTCTTTCTTGTACCCACCCTTAGGTGCATGCATGCACACAAACACGCGCGCGCGCACGTACACACGCACGTTCACACACATATACAGAGAATTGATGTCCATTTTTAGAGCTCCCTCATAAATTACAAATAATACTTGAAGCAAGGGACGGGAAACATTCTCATTCCCTAAAATTGAAACTTCGGCTCACAAGAAAGCACATTTTAATCTGAAACTGTGTGGTCTGTGAGATGAAAAATTGGTTCACTGTTTTAGGGCAGACACGTTCACAGCAATAAATACAGCCTAGAGAATATTAATTTTTGCCTTGTTTTATTTGTTACTAACATCCATCCAGCTAAATCCGTTTGAAGTCATCTTCACAGTCAACATCTAAAACGTGCTATAAAAATGCAGAAACAAAAAAAGCGAAAGCAAAACAAAAAATAATGACGAGAGTCATCTTCGTCCAATATATCATGAGTCGGTTGCCATTTTGAAACCTTTGACACTTGAACCTTTTTTGGTAGATATTGTTTCAGTTGACCTATCTCTGATGGTTTTGGATTTGTGCCTTATTTTTGCAGAGATTGCAAACAGCGTGGCGTTGGCTACCGGAAGCATACAGATTATGGCTGTCTCGATTGATGCGCATCTCACAGATCACGTAGTTTTGGTGAATTTATCGAGTTTCTCAACTTTGTCCATTGTTCCTCACTGTCACCAACGTCTTCCGGAGCACTGAATATGTTTTGAACATGTACGATATGTTTTTTCACGGGTCGCTTCATCTGTCTTTAAGAGTCCAAGATTTAGTTTGATGTCACTTTTGGTCCGTTTTATTTTCTTTGGTTTTATCTTGAATCTTCTCTTTACAGGATTGTGGTCACTGTTGCATTCTGTGCTTGGTAGTGTTTTTGTTATGAGTAAAGAATTTCTAAATCTTTCATTTATCAGGATTTAATCAATTTGGTTTTTCAGTATTATCTCCTGGACTCGTCCATGTACTATGTGCATTTTCTTCTGTTAGGCTGCTACAACCAGGTGTTTTCTACTATGAACCCATTCATCTGTGCCCATTCCACAAGTTTCTCTCCCCTTTCGTTTTGTGTACCAGGCCATGAGATCCCACCGTATCCGCCACCCTATCCTGTCCCACTTTAACATTAAAATGTCCCATTATTATTATAACTTGCTGTAATTTGTATTGAGCCTTGGCCGTCTCTAATACTTCACAGAAGTTGTCAATTTCGTCTTGAGTACTTGCAGATGTTGATGCATATACTTAGATGTTGTTGATATCAAATGGCTTGCCATCAAACTTAACTACCAAAACTCTGTCTGACACAGCCCAGTATCCCTTGACTGAATTTGAACTGTCCCTTTCTATCACGATGCCCACTCCTCTTTCATTTGTTTCCACCAGAATACATTATTGTCCTGCCCCCTTCCATCTCACTTCTGCTGGTCAGAAAATATTGATGTTAAGCACTTGCATCTCAATCTCGACATTTTCTAGTTTTCCCTTTTGCAGCAATGTCCTCACATTCCACGTTTTTTACATTTTTCGGTTTAATCGCAGTAGCTTGCTGACGGTCGGTTGTCACCTGCGCAGCATGACGTCCCTACCGGACGAAGGTGCTCCATAGGAACCCCTATTTACGTCGTTATCCTCATTCTTCTTGCTTTGGCTGGCCGTGATTGATCTTGGAGAAAATGCAATGGTGGTTTCCCGTTGCCTTCCATCGGTTTGTGCACGGACTCTCCGCTAGCCTTAGTCGTTCCCACGACAACCTACAAGGCAGTAGGGATGATTTTCTATCAGGGTTCAGTCCTGTGGCCTTATCTCTCCCGAGATAACCACAAGGCAGTGGTGCTATTTACCCATTGCTGGGGGTCTAGTTCGTGGGTACTAGGGCATGTCCACACGCCGGTGGGCCTGCGTGCCGCACGTCTGGGGCCAGACCTCATCCGTAAATCCCTAGAGTAGAAAGGAAAGCAAAAAGAACTGGATGACAAAAGAAATTATATGCTTGATGGAAGAACGGAGGAGGGCAAAGGGAAAAGAGGCAAACTACAAAAATGATAAACAAAGAAATCGGAAATAGATTCAATGAAGCTAAGGAAGCTTGGCTGGAAACAAAGTGTAAAGAAATAGAAGACTGACACAATACAGATCCTTAAAGTATGTGCAGAAGATTGAGGAAATTGCCCACAGGAAAAAAAACATGCACATCAACTGGCTGCTTAAATAATCGAAAGACGGTACGCTTATCATGGAAAAAGACAAAATATTAGATAGATGGGGAGAGTACATTAAAGACCTTTAAAAGAATACAAGACACGAAGAACACATACGAAAAAATGTTGAAGGACCACCCATAATGAAAGATGAAGTTAGAGCAGCGTTGAAAAGGATGAAACTAGGAAAAGCCCCAGGACCAGACAACATTACTACAGAGATGATTGAAGTCCTGGAGGAATTCGGTACTGAAAAAATAACAGTCCTCCTGAATAAAATTTGACACCGGAAAAATCCCCGAAGATATGTCAAAATCAATTTTCATTGCACTTCCAACGAAACCAGGGGATATAGAATACGTACAATCAGCTTGATGAGTCATATAACAATTATCCTATTAAGAATGATCATGATGAGGACAAGGAACAGAATCAAAAGAGAAATAGCAGAAGAACAGTGTGGATTTGTGGAAGGGAAAGAAACTATTAATGCCGTATACATCCTAAGAACTATCATAGAGAGGTCAGTCGAGTTGAATAAGGATTTATATTTATGCTTCGACGATTATACCAAGGCTTTCGATCGGGTAAGGCATGAAGAATTGATCAACCTACGAGAAAGGCTCAATATTGATGGAAAAGATCTGAGAATTATCATAGATATGTATTGGGAACAAACAGCAGCAATGAGAATAGTAAACGATATAAGCTCTTTCCAAAATATCAAAAGAGGGGTCAGGCAGGGTTGTGTTCTGTCACCAGGTTTGTTTTCACTTTACAAGGAAACCATCATGAGAAACCTAGAAGAATGCCCTGGTATAAAAGGTTGGAGGAAAAATGATAAACAACAATCGTTACGCAGATGATACCGTGCTAATTGCAGAAAATGAAAGTGGCCTACAAAACCTTGTGAATATAATAGAAATAGAAATAGCAAAAATAAAGGGTTGGAGCTAAATAGTAAGAGGATTGAAGTTATGGTAATCACGAAAAACATGAAATCCCCTCGTGCAAAATAACATCAAATGGCACAACTTCGAGACAGTTTGATGAGTTTAAATATCTGGCAACAGCCATCTCACCAGACGGCAGATACACATCAAAAATAGCCAGCAGAATCGGCCACACCAAAATAGCATTCAAGAAGATGGAAAGCGTTCTTACCAACAAATGCCTATCAATTAACGTCAGGAAGAGAGTTCTTAAATGTTATATAGAATATATAATGCTGTACGGTTGTGAGGCGTGGACAGTCAACACGCAAAACCAGAACAAGATTGAGGCAGTTGAAATATGGTTTCTAAGAAGATGTTGAGAGTTCCATGGACAGCAAAGAAAACAAACGACTGTCTTGAAGGCGGCAGACACAAGAAGAACATGAATAAAGAAGATTAGGAAAAGACAAGCAACATTTATAGGCCATTTTATGAGGAAATGGGAATTAGAGAACCTGGTCTCAACAGGAAAGTTGGAGGGAAGAGAACACCAGGTTGACCCAGGGAGAAAATATTGGACGGACTTCAGGGTAGCTGTGGACAGAGAGGGTGGAAGATGTACTTGCAGCAACAAGGGATAGATTCATGTGGGGGGGGGGGGCATGATCGCCAACACCATGCGGCAAAGCACATGATGATGATGATACGATTGTTTTGTGTACATGAGAAAAGCATCTGTGCGCTTGAGAATTCATCCAACCCTGAACAAGAAAAACACACACACACCACACACACACACACACACACACACACACACACACACACACACACACACACACACAACACACACAAACACACACACACACACACACACACACACACACACACACACACACACACACAGAGAGAGAGAGACACACATACACACACACATTCATGCCAGCAGAATTATACAATCCCTTATGTACAGATGGAAACTTGATGCATTCAAAACAAAATACACCAAGAACATAGTATGCCTGTGTGGAAAGAAGATAACACATAGTCATATTCTTTCTTGCGTTAAGGTAAAACGACATATTCCAACACTATCTATGAGTACAGTTTCTGATATATTTGCCTCATCATCATTACTGTATGAATTTTTTGTTAGCCTGTCAAAAAGTCCTATAGCGAATTACCTTTAAAATGTTATTTCACTTGTTCACTGTTATGGTTAGTCAATTATTAGTTTTATTTTTTTCTTCATTTCTTCCAGATATTTATTAATTTTGTTTGTTAGTTTGTTTGTTTAAATCGTTGATTATGGTAACATTATTTGTTAGTTTTACCTTCTCCTCTTCAAAACAGTTGTTTTCTGGATCATCTTTTCTCAAATTCAAAATTGACAATTTTCAAATATCCTTTTCACCCCCCCCCCCCCTTTTTTTTTTTGTGTGTGTGTCTAAAATCACTTTAGTGAATAGACATTAAATCAAAGACCACCCCCCCCCACACACACACACACATACACATACACACACATACACACACACACACACACACACCAAAACAAACGAAAACAACAAAAGAAACAACAAATCAAAAAGACAGACAAAAACACTCGACCAAAGGAAAACAAACAAACCAACAAGAACAACAAAACAAGAAAAACAACAACAACAACAAAAAACTGAAATACGAGCATACTAGATCTCGTGTAAAGAAGCAAACTGCTTGATGGAGGAGCCTGAGGGGGTGTAATAGCGGAATGTCACATGATGCAAAGTGTAAAGGGGGAAAATATATACAAAAACAAACACATTGTAATTTAATTCCATGCATTCCCTTTCCTCCCACATCACTTTTATCTTCCTCCAGTGACGGTCAGTATTATATTCTATTGCACCTGCTTTTTTCTACGAGTTCTTTTACAAAACACACATTTGATTGCATTACATATTTCCATCCAAACAAGCAGACTTAAAAGTAGCCCTGAAAATGCAACTTATCAAAATAGATAAGCGTCAAAAAAAATCTGGAAGAAGAAAAGCGAGAGATCAAGTAAATAAACAAGCAAATAATTTGTTAAAGAATGGAAGTGATGATAGAAGTGGTGCAATGGTGGAATATCACAGAAGACAAAGTCTAAATCAGAAAGTGATCAAAATACTAATTCAGGTTTCATGCAGTTAGTCCTGTGTCCATCGATGTTTTCCTTCCCTTCTTGACCGCTTGATGTGTTTTCCTTCTGTTGTCCCATCGTAACACTGAACATAACATTTGACTGCTTTTCTTGTTATCAGGGTGTTTTTTTTTAAAACAAATGTGTATCCAATGCTTGACAGAATGTTCTCACTGGGTGCATGTTTTCAGTTCAGACAGCAGTGTCCCCTGTGACAGATATGCATTTCAGATTGGGTAAAAGCTGACTATGTCCATGTTATGACACGTTAGTTCATCAGCACATATGAAACGATCGTGGATAGTGTGTATCAGGATAACTTCTCCCATTCTCTAATAATTCATGGCTATGTACGAATCCTTGTTTTCATGTGTCAAAACTATGATCTCTCGAAGATGTTTGAATGCCGAATTGGTGTATTACAAGGCTGTGTTCTGAGCCCAACGTTACATTTGACATTCATTTAGCATTTGCCAAGAAGTATGTGCAGCTTACAAATTGCATGGTTGAAAAATGAAAACATGGTATTTAGTTAGTACCAGGTATTATGAAATAAACTATTTTGTTCTGTGCAGATGATGTATTATTTTCAACACCGCAGAATGGTTTACAGATTCATATAAATGTTCCTGCATACGTGCTGTAACAATATGGTTACTGTAAATTTTGACAAAACAAAGATCATGGTGTTTAATGGAAAGGTGGAAGGGGATCTGGGAAAGCAGGAGAAATAGTTCTATAATGGAAATAGGACGGAGTGGTGAATAGTTATTGCTATTTAGAATTCAATATAAAAACAACGGTAAGCGTTAAAAGAGGCACAATACACCTAGCAAATAAAAGAGAAAAGTAGCAGTACAGCTTACTTTTTCGAGAAAATGACACTTTCTTTAAGGTGATCGATGCGAAGATACAATCCATTACATTGGGATTAAAATTACCTGAATGTATGAAAAATGTGTACCGGATGGCATACGAAGATTCTTGGGTGTGCCTGTTAAGACAAGATGCTTTTTATTTTCTAGTAAAGATGGATGTTAAAAGATTACCACATGAACCTTATCACAAGTTACTAGAATTGGATAAAAACGGAAACAATTGTTATCAAATGTGAGGAACATCTTGTGTGAAACCAGATTTAAGATTGTATGGCCGCAGAAAGGAACAGGAGTTTGCAAAAGCGTTTGTGAAAACTTTTCTAGACAATGACTTATTGATCTGTTTATCTGAATGGACTGACACTATTAGAGAGAGCTATAGATCGTGTAAAACAAGTTATGGAAAAGAAAAATATTTTTTCAATGTGGACATGAATTGCTCAAAAACTGCTATGACTCATTAGCGATTCAGTGTTCAGTAACAATTTACACTATTGTTGTGAGCGTGTCAACAAATAAGCACCCCCGTGCTGTAAGACACGAGTTAAAAGCAAGCGTTTTCTATATGAATTTCGTATCTCTGCAAACACAAAATTTGTCAAAGAATCAGCTAGAATATTACTCTGTGTGTTAATCAAAGCAACAAACTATACAACAGATAACAAGATGTCAAGGTTTGTTTTCCATATCATCAACAGACGACACAAAATAGCAAACTATGAACAAAAGAACTTTACGAGTTAAAAAAAAAGTCAGAAAAAGTATCGCCAATATTGTACTGGTACAACAAATAATAGCTCTTGAAGAAGTAGTAGCAGTAGTAGCAGTAGTAGTAGTAGTAGTAGTAGTATGTTGTTGTTGTTATTGTTGTTGTAGAAGTAGTAGTAGTAGAAGAAGTAGTAAAAGTAATAGTAGTAATAGTAGTAGTAAGCCTCTGTCAGTCGGTGTCGACTATGGATGATGCGCCCTTGTGTCGTGTCTAATCGAGTTGATGCCTCTGGAGCAGCGTAGGCTGTGGCTGGTTAGGTCGATGCGGAAATAGCGGTCTCTGCGACATTTGATGCATACATGGATGCTGGCCATAGGATTGCCCTCACAGGAGCTTGCTTTCCGTCTGATTCTCTTTTCCTCAGCTAAGGTCTGGATCCTCTTTTCCTCTGACCTGAGTTGTTTCTAGAGCAAACTGCGCCATCTGTTGCGGTCGGCTGTTGTGTCTTCCCAGCTCTCTATGTTGATGTCCAGAGCTTTTATATCACGCTTGCAGACGTCTTTATGTCGTAGCTGGAGGCGGCCAACAGATCTCTTGTCAGAGACTAGTTCACCATAAAGGATATCCTTTATGATACGTCCATTCGGCGCACTTGGCCGAGCCAGCGCAGCTTGCATTGTCTGAGCAGTGTGTGCCTGGTGGGGAGACTAGCTAGGACTTCAGTGTTTGGTATTTTGTCGCTCTATGTGATGCTAAAGACGCAGCGAAGGCAGTACAAGTGAAAGCTGTTCAGCTTTCGCTCTTGTTTGCATATGTTGTCACATTTCGCTGCCATACTGTACAATGCTGATAATGCAAAGGTTGTGCACCACCATCTTTGTTGGAGTTGTCAGCTTTGGGTTCTCCCAGAGGCGAGCAGTAAGACGGCCTGAGGTTGCTACAGCCATGCCAGTGCACTTGCTGATCTTAGCATCGAAGGACAGATTGCTGCTGCTAATGGACCCGAGGTATGTGAACCGGTGGACGACTTCAAGTTCGTAATTGTCTACGGAGATAGCAGATGGAGTGTACACGTCTTGGCTCAGCACGTTCGTCTTTTTCAGGTTGATGGTCAGACCAAAGTCTTTGCAGGTTTGGGAAAATCTGTCTATAAGGCACTGGAGTTTTTGCTCAGTGTGTGACAGCAGCGTCATCGGCAAAGAGCAGGTCTCTGATAATGGCAGAAATTTCCGTCATCCCACAGAATATTCACTGACGGATCAAAGTCTGATGAAGATTTTGCTGGGATTTGTTCCGCTGTTCCCAATTGTATATTTTCTAAAGATATTCCGTCTGACAGTTCCGTTTATACTGCTAAACTGATTGCACTGGTGTTGGCACTAAAAATGGTGTCCCAATCCAAAGATAAACATTTTCTCATTTTTTTCTGACTCCCTTTCTGCTTTTCAGGTAGTTGAATCATTAGTCATCCAGAACTTCTGAAGTTCTTTGAACTGTTTTCTTCTCGTAAAAGTGAAGGCTACCACATTGTTTTTGCCTGGATTCCTGGTCATGTTGGTATTGGAGGCGATGAAAAAGCTGACGGCCTGGCCAAGAACGTAAGAAGGGAAAAGATGTCTAAATCCTTCATTCCCTACACAGATCTGAAAGCCAAAGTACACAGTTATGTGAGAAATCTCCGGCAGAGGATTGGAATAAGCAGACACAGCAAACTTTTCCATATCCACCCCAACCTGAAAGAGATCCTCCCGTCTGCTTCAGGGGATCGTAGGAAAAAGACAGTGTTGTGTAGGTTACACACGGGCCACACATCATACACTGATTCCTCTCTTTAAAAAAAAAACGAAGAAGAACCGTGGTGTATGCCATGTGAGGACCCTTGAGCATCAGACACCTTCTTCTCGAATGCTTGGACTTGTACGATGTGAGACATAAAGACTACACAGCGAAATCCTTAAAGAACCTTTTCAGAGAGTCTTTCCGGATGCAGTTATCCAGTTTTTACAAGAGATCAACAGATTTCATATGATCTGATTTTACGTACGAGTATGACTACTACAATTACATTTTAGACTTGCAAGGAAAGGGTGAGTTTAGTTTTAAACTGTTTTTGTTTTACTTAAACATGGGTGTCGTTTTTAACGTAGCGTCAGCCCTGATATGGCTCTAGTAGGCGGCTGGGCTATAAGCAATATGAACCTGAACCCTCCACCTCTCTCTCTGTCCCTATGTCTGTGTCTGTATCTGTGTCTGTCTCTCTCCTCTCTCTCTCTCTCTCTCTCTCTCTCTCTCTCCCCTCTCTCTCTCTCTCTCTGCTCTGCTCTGCTTATCTCTCTGCATATGGACTCAGTTAACAGCAATGTCCCCTGTCAAAAATCTACATTTCATATTTGGTAAAAGCTGACCATGCCCAAGTTAGATCATCGGCACATTTAAAACAATTATGGACGATGGATTATGTATATCAAAACGACATTACTTGTGTAGTAATCTTGCTAAAGCACAACAGACTTGCATACTTTAGCATTAATCATCACCCTATAGGGTTCATGTAGTTAAATAGTAGATCTACTCAATCCGACAATGACTTCATGAAGAGAGAGAGAGAGAGAGAGAGTGTGTGTGTGTGTGTATGTGTGTGTGCGTGTGCATATGTGCATGTGTGCGTGTGTGTGTATGTGTGTGTGTGTATGCGCACATTAAACAGGTTTCTATTTAGATACAGAATTATAAAAACTGTTCTCACGTGTCATAGTTCTGACGTGTGTGGTATAGTGGACTGGGATTCGCTTGTAGATTCATACACAAAATAGGCAATGACAAGAATTCCAGTTACTTTTTTGTTTTGTTTTGTTTGTTTTTTGTTGTTTTGTTTTGTTTTGTTTGTTTGGTCGCTTTACTCCATTTCAACATGGCGGACCGACCCAGATCTTCCAAAATCACATACGTACTTTCAGGCTATTGACCTCTAATCTTTTAGTCTCCAGTCTTTAAGTTTTAAACTTTCTTAATTTCAAAAAGACAATTTTCCTTTTAAACAACTTACGTTTATCAAGTTTTGTGTCAAAATTAAGTTTGTTCTGTCCTTTGTCTTACCCCAACATACATTAAACAATCTGAACAGTTGAAATTGGTTCTTACACAAGATACACATGGTACACTCTGACCAAAAACATTTCCTTTGACACATTGCTTTCCAATATATTATAGTAATTTGCCATGTCTGGCTGAATCAAAACATTTCCAAAATCAACGAAAGCAAGGTATAGCTTACTTCCTGTCTGGCACAACCGTTTTTGCACAATGGAGTAAAGACTGAAAATGTTATCTACTGTAGAATAATTTTCTTAAAACCAGGTTGAAATTAAGAAACCATGTTATTTTCTACCACCCATTCATAGAGTCTAGCATTTAATATACTGGTGTAACATTTGGATAAAATGCTAAGTAACGTGTGAGAGAGAGAGAGAGAGAGAGAGAGAGAGAGAGAGAGACAGACAGACAGACAGACAGACAGACAGACACAGAGACAGACAGACAGACAGACAGAGAGAGCGGGAGGGAGTGAGAGGGAGGAGAGAGAGAGAGAGAGAGGGAGAGGAAATAAGGAAGTCTAAATTGCAAAAGAAAAATCAAATCAAATAAACATATGCCCTCCTGCCCTCCCCCCGCCCCCAAACAACAGTTTGAAACATGTTGGCACTACAGGCCATTTGTTATGCAATCAAGTGCTTGACATCTGTGATATGGCAGAGAGCTAACGGAACTAAAGACAACATCTCCTGTTGACTGTCACGAGGGAGATCCAAAGAAACAAATGGAGTGAGAAGGGTGAGAAGGAGAACCTCGGTAAACACGGGACTAGAAATGATAGAAATCAAATTAAGTTCTGACGCTTTTTTTTGGTTTATTTTCCCCGATTCGTTTTTTGTCTCCTGTGATGTTTGGCCTCTGCATCACGCTGTTATCTCCTTTGTCTTGTATTATTCAGTTATGTGGTTATCTTATTTCTAGTACTTGTTTATTCGTGCCTTTGTTGAGTCGCCGTTCTAATCATTTTGTCTGATTTTTAATTGCATAATCTGTTTGTTCGTAGTCTCGCTACTATTTCACATTTTCTTCATCAGTTTGATTTTTAATTTTATTATGCGTTTGCTCCATTGTTTATTTCTTTGGATACCTGATTGTTTGCCTCATCGCAGAACGATATTTTTGTGAGTGAGCGCGCGTGCGCGTGGGCGCATGCATAAATGTATACATGTATACAATCATTCGTTAATATCTAATAAGGGGAATGGTGTTATCTAATAATCAAATAAACAGAGAAAAAGTGAAATGTAGGTCTACAGAACGTTACACAAATCCCTTACGCTCTAAATGTGAAACACCCGTTCGCTTTTTTTTTCAATATGTTCAAATGACAGGTCACTGGGGCCAGGTCCTACTCACCTTGCAAAACGAGTGGTTTGCTCTTAATAGATTTAGTCTCTTTGACCTAAAAATAAACAAGCAATACCCCCAAACACGAAATTCACTAAATTCACGCATCGAAAACAACATTTATCAAATTCACACGACAAGAACCAAGCCACACACACACACACACACACACACACACACACACACACACACACACACACACACACACACACACACACACACACACACACACACACACACACACACACACACAACACACAAACACACTTGTTAAACTGATATTATACCCACAAAATATATATGTGCTGAGGCCATGCCACAAAAACCACATCAGACATCACGAACACAAAAACCACATTACCATATCCCAAACACAAAAATCATAAACATTACCATATTCCAAACACAAAAATCACATACATTACAATATCCCAAACACAAAAATCACATACTTTACGATATCCCAAACACAAAAATCACATACATTACCATATCCCAAGCACAAAAATCATATACATTACAATCTCCCAAACACAAAAAAATCACATACTTTTTCAATTCAGTTCAATTCAAATCCCGTAGTCTGGTTGACCATTGGGGCACCACTGAAGATCTTGCAACCAACTTCCTCCACTCCTCACGGTCCTCAGCTTTCCGCAGAATGATGTTCCATTCAAGGCTAGTCCACTCTCTGATATTGTCTTCCCATCTTTTTCTCTGTCTGCCTGTTCGTCTCCCTCCCTGTACTGTTCCCTGCAAGACGGTCTTGGCCAGTCCAGATGATCGTGTGACGTGCCCGTACCACCTCAGTTTGCGTCTTTTCACTGAAGTCAGGAGGTCTTCATACGGCCCGATGGCGTTTTCAATTCTGGTTTTCACTTCCTTATTGGTTATATGATCTTTGTACCAGATACCAAGGAGCTTGCGGAAGAATCTCATCTCCATTGCCTGTGTCCTTCTTTCAATGTCTCCTGTTATGGTCCATATTTCGCATGCATACACAAATATTAGCATGACCAGGGAACGCACCAGTCTGATCTTGGAACCGATAGCGATATTCTTGTCGTTCCAGATGACTTTTAGCTTGGTCATTGCAGCTGTGGTCTGGGCAATCCTGGAAAGTACTCCGGGCTTTGATCCTTCATCTGATACCATAGCTCCCAGATATTTAAAGCTATGGACGGTCTTTCAAGTTTCTTGTTGTCTATGGTAATGTCAGTGCTGATGCCATTGGTATTATTTGTCATCAAATGGGTTTTCTCTGCACTGATCTGCATCAAGCTGACCAGCTCTTGCTCTTGCCCAGCTAGTCCGTCAGTGTCGTCAGTAAAACTCAAGTTTGTAATTGTTCTATCTCCGATGCTGACTGTTCCCTCGTGGTCTTCAAGTGCGTCAGCCATTATTCTCTCTAAGAAGATGTTAAAGACAGTGGGGAGAGCAGGCATCCTTGGCGTATTCCAACTGTGGTTCGGAACCATTCTCCTATGTTGTTGTCATCGTAGACTACACTGGTTGCCTTTTCGTAGAGGCATCCTATGGTTCTGATCAGGTTGGCATTGATGTTGTACAGCCTCATGGTTGCCCACAAGGCTGCGTGCCAAACTCTGTCGAATGCCTTCTTGAAGTCCACGAAGACGTGGTAAAGGCCTTGCTGGTGTTGCAGGTATTTCTCACAGAGCAATCTGAGGTTGAAAATTTGCTCTGCGATACTTCTTAAGTAACCTGCCTGCTCTTCTTTTATTATCTCCTCAGCTTGTGGCTTCAGCCTACTCAGAAGGATTTTTAGCATGACCTTGCTTGGATGATTGATCAGACTGATGGTACGGTAGTTTTGACATAGTTGAAGGTTGCCTTTCTTCGGGAGAGTGATGATCAGGGACTGGGTCCAAAGTGTTGGCCACTCGCCTGTCCGCCAGATCTTTTTGCAGATGACAAGCTCTGATGGAATGTTATCCACTCCTGCCGACTTGCCTTTCTTCAATGACTTTACTGCAGCTTCAACTTCTTCTCGCACGATGGGGTAGCTGTCGTTGTTGGTTGGTGAAGGAACGTCTAGCACCTTGGGATCTCCTGTTGTTGTTGTGTGTGTGTGTATAATTCGGAGCAGTACTCTGTCCACCTCTTTGGACTATTTTGATCTTTACATACTTTACGATATCCCAAACACAAAAACCACATGACTATATCACACACACACACACACACACACACACACACACACACACACACACACACACCACACACACACACACACACACACACACCACACACACACACACACACACCACACACAACACACATACAAAACACACATAAAACAACCCTAACACAAAAACCATATTATAATATTCTAAACACAAAAACCATTTCACTACAGCCAGAACTCAAACACACGTGACCAAACTCACTCTACAAGCACAACATTGTTAAGGTCACACCATCAAATGCCGATGAGTATTTTGAGCTGAGGAAAGATCAGAGTTCAAGTTTCATTTCCAGTTTCTCAAGATGATGTCTTCGCGCTCGGAACGAATTCCACATGCAGTAACGTCACATATACCATGTGTATGGTAATCATGGCACATGCCTTAAGCCTGCACATAAACCCAAGAGCTGGCCAGGTCCTGACGTCCAACCTAGGCTGTTTTACCCAGTCTATATTTCATACTGGTATTTTATCAGCCTACCACTGGAATAATCTTGGTTACATGTAACTGACATATGTATCTGTGTATCTTACCTTCAGAAAAAGGAACACATACACAAAGTATATAAATACATAATTACAGGTCTGAATCACAACACAACTAGCTATTCTGTATAAACTCGTCTCATATGACATAACCCCTACCCAGTCAATGCACATATGCTCAGCTGTCTATCAACTAGGTGAAGACAATATTTTCTTAATCATAGATAGGCATGCAAGTAAGTGAGCAAGTAAGTACGCAAGTAAGTAAGTAAGTAAGTAGTAAGTAAGTAAATAAGCAAGCAAAGAAGCAAGCAAGCCAACAAGTAAGTGAATAAGAAGTAAGTAGGTGAATGAAAATTAATGCTAAATAAAGCAGTATGTAAATAGATAAACGGGTAAGAGATGAAAATAACATATAACAGTAAATACATGTATATGCCCACACGCCCGCATACAGACGTACACACATACATTTATACATACACATCCATATCGACACAGATTGATGGCCGACAACAACAGTTACAACAACAACAGCAACAACACCAACACCAGCAAAGACGAAACACATATATATACATATCATGACAAACTTACAGACATATCTGGATAACAATCAACAAACAGCCCACAAACACACACACAGACACACACACACAAGTATCTACAAGTATGACTTCAAGAGCAATTGATAAAGAAACAACAACACAAAACCAGCAACAACAGCGCACGCGCGAGTGCGTGTGTGTGCGGCTGTGTGTCTCTCTATGTGTGTTTGTGCCAGTGTCTGCGTGTATATTACTATCTATATCTATCTATATATATATATATATATATATATATATATATATATATATAATATAATATGTATATGTATATGTATGTATAAATATGTATATATATATGTGTGTTTGTGTGTGTGTGTGTGTGTGCGCGCGCGTGTGTGTGCGTGTATGTGTATGCGCGTGTGTGCGTGTGCGCGTGCGCGTGACAAAGGTCATATAGAGAGAAAGAATCGGTCAAAATCAGATAGAGACGGAGAGACGGGGGGGGGGGGGGGGGAATGGAAGCATACATTTGGGGGGGGGGGGAGTGGAAGCATACATTATTGCTCTCTATACCAGAATGCGTGATAATTCTGCAATAAATCACAGACATCAGCAGAGGCAGTGGCTAAGAAATTGCCCTCCTGCTCTACTCATCTTCCCACGACATGATATTTCTGTCTTCATTTTTGGGGAAAAAAGCTTTATCCAATTTATCCAAGGAAATACATCGTGTGTGTGTGTGTGTGTGTGTGTGTGTGTGTGTGTGTGTGTGTGTGTGTGTGTGTGTGTGTGTGTGTGTGTGTATGTGTGTGCGTGCGGTGTGTGCGTGTGTGTGCGTGCTGTGTGTGCGTGCGTGTGTGTGTGTGTGTGCGCGCGCGAGTGCGTGAGCGTGTGTGTGTGTGTGTGTGCGTGTGTGTGTGTGTGTGTGTGTGTGTGTGTGTGTGGTGTGTGTGTGTAGTTCCATGGACAGTAAAGAACACAAAAGAGACAGTCTTGACGGAGGCAGACAGAAGAAGATCATTCATAAGGAAGATTAGGAAAAGACAGGCAACATTTGTAGGCCATTTATGATGAAAGGGGAATTGGAGCACCTGGTCACAACAGGAAATCTGGAGGGAAAGAGAGCATCAGGTAGACCCAGGGAGAAGATATTGGACGACTTGCAGAGTGGCTTGAGGCAACAAGGGATAGGAACAGATGGAAGGCCATGATCGCCAACGCTTTGTGGCAAGGCACTTAATGATGATGATGATGATATACATGTGTGTGTGTGTGTGTGTGTGTGTGTGTGTGTGTGTGTGTGTGTGTGTGTGTGTGTGTGTGTGTGTGTGTGCGTGTGTTTGCATGCGTGCACTTTTGGATCAATGTGTGTGTGTGGAATTGAGAAGGGGGAGGGTGCAGCGGAATAGACGAGTGTATGTGTGTGTGTGCATCAATGTGTATGTGGAGAGTGTGTGTGTGTGGTGTGTGTGTGTGTGTTTTGCATGTGTGTTGTGTGAGTGTGTGTATGAGCGTGTGTGTTGTGTGTGTGTGTGTGTGTGTGTGTATGTAGTGTGTGTGTGTGTAGTGTGTGTGTGTGTGTGTAGTGTGTGTGTGTGTGTATGTGTGTTTGTGTGTGTGTGTGTAGTGTGTGTGTGTGTGTGTATGTGTGTTTGTGTGTATGTGTGTTTGTGTGTATGTGCGTGTGTGATTGTGTGTAGTTGTTATAATTTGTTATATTACAACAACTGATGTCTACTCAATGAGGAAAGACTAGTTGTAATAAGTGTGTGCTCGTCTGTGATGATGCTAAAGTATGAGTGATACTGAAATTATTACGAATTCTACAAAAGGGAACTTGTCTTCTACCTCAAACAGTGACACCAGTATGTTACTACTGATTGCGACAAACAGGCAAACAAATGTTTAAATACAACTACTGAAGAGACTTCTACTATGGACAATTTTCAGGAAGATCTAGGTAAGATTCACTGACGTTTGGACTCTTTATGCACTTCAAAAGAAGTGTTGGAAATGATTGAAGAGTTGAACAATTTCACTGATTCTATTAAAAACAAATATGTGTTCTAGAAGGGCGTGTGTTTGATCTTGAGGTTAAAGGAAACAAAAATAGCATGGACTATCCACAGTGCAAAAGAAAAAAAAAACGACGAACTGTTGAATGTCATAAGGGGGCAGAACCTTAAAAAAGGAAAGAAACGTAAACTAATTACAACAGTATTCTCACAGGTGAAATGTTAGAGATTTTCAGGTTCCAGAGGAGGCGAGGGAGGGCATGAACGGTTGTATTATAAAAGTGTGGCGTGCTTTCAGCCAGGATATCAGTGTCGTCATCTCCCGACTGATATCGAGGTGGCCCACAAAAAAAGCAAGCGCAAGTGGCAAAGGCTACACCTATACTTGTCAGATTTTTTGATAGAAAAATCGGACACAGGATCATTTCATATAAGGGAAAAAAACTCTAGGGTATTGTGATTGGCGAAGATCTGACAGTAGCCAATTATAAACAGTCCACTGCGGCATATATTTTGCCACTCTCTCGTAATGGACTGTAAATGGCAGTGTTCACAAAACTCAGAATGAAATGTTCACATGAACCTTGATGAAGTCTTCCGAAGGGTCATAAGAACTCAAATGCAACGACCGATAAAAAAAAGACGTAGGTGTATAGGTCCGCGAGAGAGCGAGAAAGGGAGAGAGAGAGAGAGAGAGAGAGAGAGAGAGAGAGAGAGAGAAGAGAGACAGACAGAGAGAGACAGAGAGAGAGAGAGAGTGTGTTGTGTGTGTGTGTGTGTGTGTGTGTGTGTGTGTGTGTGTGTGTGTGTGTGTGTGTTTGAGTGTGTGTGTGTTCACGTGTGTATGGGTGCGTGTTGTGGTGTTTGTTGTGTGTTTGCGTGAGTATAGGTGTGTGTATATTTGTGTGCGCGTGTGTGTTGTTATGTGTGCGTATGCATGTATGTGTATGAGTCTGTGTATGCTCAGAGTGTGTGTGTGTGAGTGTGTGTGTGTGTGTGTGAGTGTGTGTGTGTGTGTGTGTGTGTGTGTGTGTGTGTGTGTGTGGGAGTGGTGAGAGAGAGAGAGAGAGAGAGAGAGAGAGAGAGAGAGTGTGTGTGTGAAATGAGAAAAAGAATTTTGATTCAATCATTGTTCATACACATGGTAATATTTAATGTTATAACAAACCGTCATTGTTTTGATTTATGACTGAAAAATAGATTGATGGGCTATTTTAATCCTATGTCATAAATGCACATGTGATGTCATGCTAACGGTGAGATTTTGTGTATAAAATATTACAATCTATAAGAAGATTAAAACCATTTCAGTCGTAAAGAATTGGGAGTACATAGCGCGTGAGATGGAAGGCTGAATGGTATTTGATCATTCTTCTTTTCTGTTAAACTAAACCAGGTACAGGTGATTATAAAGAAGCACGCATTAATGGATTCACATTTACACATCCTTATGCATGGCTGTGTGGGCGTGAGCGCTGGCGTGAAAAAATGGATGTGTGTGCGCGTCTATATGCACGCCCCTTTGCCTGAGTGTTAGAACAAAGTGAGCGCGTGCATACATGCGTCATATCTTTGGTGTGGATAGGAATATATTTGTTATGTGTAAGAGGTACATGACACATAGCACGTCCGTGATTACACATGCATGTGTGCTTTTCATTGACTTGGTATCTCAGCATACAATATTTAACATCTAATATTCACACGTGTGCGTGTGCGTCCAAATGGAAAAACTTGGCACAACATATGCGGATATTGTTTAACATATTCATTTATGCATGTACGTGTATACATATATATATATATATCATTGTGTGAACGCAGATGAATGTCAGTTCTTTCGTTCATGGCTCTGTGCGTGCATATGTGCGTTTGTGTATGTGTGTGCGCGCGCGCGTGTGTGTGTGTGTGTGCAACAGGATTTACAGACATCACTATGCATATGCATTTGTATAGGTGTGTATTTTACGTGCTTGTGTACAAATGCTAGAATCTGACTACCTATATGTCAGAATCTGTAAGGATTGAAGCCAATCCATGGAATATGAAAAAAATAGGTCAATGTCTACTTGTCTATATATGCAACACTATGCTGTAAATTAATGATTCACAGCTCTTTTTTGGGTGGGTGGGATATCTGTCATATCTAACCTTATATTTTTTCAAATATTGAGAAAATTTTATATTTGTATGAATATTTATTTATATACTGCGTCTGTGAGTAATTTGTATTTGTGCACGTCTTTACTGTTTTTTTCATGTCATGAGATATATATCAGAAACGTGCATGTCATTAAACAATCCAGTATATATCAATGTATGGAAAAGGGATAGTGTACTGTAATTCACTGTGTTGATAACACTTGGTATAATTCGCTAAAAAAATGAAATAACAAAAACTGCCTGTTTCAAATGTCAAGGAAAGGGGATATGCGAAACGAAGAAATCTTCTGCATTATCTGAAACAGAAAAAAAGATATCCTGTCTCTAAGACATACATTTTGACAAGATATTAGAACGATATGTAACTTTAGAATGGTGTTATAAATGCTTTTTATTTTTGCATCATACCAGTGTAATTATAAAGGAGTTGCTGTTTTATTTTCTAACAATTTTGAGTATAAAGTAACAAACGATAGATGAGACTAAAATGTTAATTGTACCATTCTATAATTCCCCTGAATGGAAAATGACCTGCTCCTGATGAATGTTTATGGTCCCAATAAAGATGACCCAATATTTAATAACACATTAAAGGGAACAAAAGTTACAAAAATAACAGTATCGTCTCTGTAGATGATCGGAATATTTTTATGGATCAAAACATGGACTGTTATAACCATGTTCGCATTAACAACAACAACAACAACAACAACAAAACAATAACAAACCAAACAAACAAACAAACCAAACAAACAAAGAAACAAGCAAAACCAGAAAACACTCAAAAATATGATAAGAGAACTTAATCTGACAGATATTTGGGGATAGAACAACCCTGAATGTAGACGGTATACGTGGAGAAAATCGACACTGTTTAAAACAAAGCCGACTCGAATATTTTCTAATGTCTTGTTATCTATATGGGTATTTTGAAAATACAGATATTCTTTTAGGCTACCGTTTGGATCATTCAGTGGTAACACTTCGCTTACTATTCCACAAAATTCAATTTATTTTACATTAGACATCAAACATAACAAATACGCAAACTTACATATGTAGTAAAGTTATCAGCGATTCCTTAAAAAAAAGAAAAAAAAGTTAGCGATTCCTTGTCCTATTACTGTTTTCTCTTTTTCTACATGTGTATAACTTGTTTTCTTTGTTTCTGTTACTTTCATCATCATAATCATGTGCCTTGCCGCATGGCGTTGGCGATCGTGGATTTCCATCTGTCTCTGTCTCTTGTTGCCTCAAGCATCTCTTCCACCCTCTTTGTCATCAGCCACCCTGCAAGTCCGTCTAGTATCTTCTCCCTGGGTCTACCTGGTGCTCTCTTTCCCTCCAGCTTTCCCATCGTGACAAGGTACTCCAAATCCCCCTTCCTCATAAAATGGCCTACAAATGTTGCCTGTCTTTTCCTAATCTCCTTATGAATGATCTTCTTGTGTCTTTCTGCATCAAGACTGTCACGTTTGTTTTCTTTGCTGTCCATGGAACTCTCAACATTCTTCTTAGAAACCAAATCTCGGCTGCCTCAATCTTGTTCTGGCTTTGCTTGTTGACTGTCCTCGCTCACAACCGTATAACAGTATTGGTTCTATATAACATTCAAGAACTCTCTTCCTGATGTTAATTGATAGGCATTGTTGGTAAGAATGCTTTTCATCTTCTTGAATGCTGTTTTGGCGTGGCCGATTCTGCTGGCTATTTCTGATGTGCAACTGCCGTCTGGTGAAATGATCGTTCCCAGGTATTTAAACTTATCAACCTGTCTCAAGGTTGTGCCGTTTGCTGTTATTTTGCATGAGGGGATTTCATGTTTTTTACTGATCACCATGACTTCAGTCTTCCTGCTGTTTAGTTCCAACCCCTTACCTTTGCTTTCTATTTCAAGTATATTCACAAGGTTTTGGAGGTCCCTTTCACTTTCTGCAATTAGCACGGTGTCATCTGCGTATTGAATGTTGTTTATCATTTTTCTTTCACCCTTTAATCCAGGGTCTTCCTCTAGGTTTCTCATGATGTTTTCGCTGTAAAGTGAAAACAGATCTGGTGACAAAACACAACCCTGTCTGACACCTCTTTTGATGTTTTGGAAAGATCTTATATCGTTTTCTATTCTCATTGCAGCTGTCTGTTCCCAATACTTATTTCTGATTATTCGTAGATCTTTTCCATCAATATTGAGTCTTTCTAATTGGTTGATCAATTCTTCATGTCTTACCCGATCGAAAGCCTCGGTATAATCAACAAAGCATAAATATAAATCCTTATTCATCTCGATTGACCTCTCTATGATAGTTCTTACGATGTATATGGCATTAATAGTTCCTTTCCCTTCCACAAATCCACACTGTTCGTCTGCTATTTCTCTTTTGATTCTGTTCCTTGTCCTCATCATGATTATTCTTAGTAGGATTTTTGTTACATGACTCATCAAACTGATTGTGCGATGGAGTTCACATTCTATAGCCCCTGTCTTCTTGGAAATGCAATGAAAATTGATTTTGACATATCTTTGGGGATTTTTCCAGTGTCGTAAATTTCATTTAGCAGGACTGTTATTGTTTCTATACCAAATTCCTCCAGGGCTTCAATCATCTCTGTAGTAATGTTGTCTGGTCCTGGGGATATCTGCAATATACTATTGTGTGTTGATTCTAAATCAGTGTTACGTAGCTTGAAACAAACAGAAAATGTAATACGAAATGACATTATGTTTGAGATCAAACATTTGATACATTGTATTTCATCCAGTGGTGTTGGTATAAATTTTTGCTGGGTTCCGTCACATTGGGGACTTTATTGGAATGAAGTTTCGGACAAATTAGCAAAAGACGGTGCACCCAATAATGCAAATACCGTAACTTTCCATAACATACGACTGTCAGTTCATGAACTTGGTTCTGTGTTAGTATGTCCACTTTATACAAATTTTTCCAGTACTCAAAGCCTGATACCTAACTGCCCCAGACAGCTAGCGTCCTTGATATACAAACTAAGGCTTAACTCTTGGAAAACAAAATATACACAGAATGTATGTATTTGTTCAAAAGCATTATCTGTCCACCATCTGCTCTTTGAATGTCCTATCTTACTTACGACATATAGAAATAACAATCTTGATTTTTCATGTACTGACTCTAGAAATATCCTTTACAACAAAAATAATGATATTATTTCGGTGGTCCAGCTGATTCTCAGATCCCCTGTTGGCAGATTGTTATGAAGAGTTAATTAATTGTTGTCTGTTATTAACTGACACTGTTAACTTAATGTTCTGAATTCTTAATTGTAATTGTTCCCCTTCTTACATTGAAACTCCCACTACCCCTTCCCATTCCCGTCCCCCACCCTCGTGTGTGTGTGTGTGTGTGTGTGTTGTGTGTGTGTGTGTGTGTGTGTGTGTGTGTGTGTGTGTGTGTGTGTGTGTGTGTGTGTGTGTGTATGTGTGTGTGTGTGTGGTGTCTAAAATCACTATTGTGAACAGACATTAAATAAAGATTCCATTCTTTTTCAGTGCTGCTCTAACTTCATATTTCATTATGGGTGGTCCTTCAGAGTTCTTTCTTATAATGTGTTCTTCGTGTCTGTCATCTTCAAAAAGATCTTTAATGCAACTCTCCCCATTTGTCTAACTTTTTGTCTTTTTCCATGATAAGCATACCATCTTTCGATCTTAAGCAACCAGTTGATGTGCATGTATTTTTCCTGTTGACAATTTCTTCAATTCGTCTGTACATACTCTTGAGGATCCGTTTTGTGTCGGTCTTCTATTTCTTTGCATTTTGTTTTCAGCCAAGCTTCCTTAGCTTCGTTGCATGTATTCCTGATTTCTTTATTTAGCTTCCTGTGTATTTCCTCGTTTCTCTTTGCCTTCCTCCGTTCCTCCATCAAGCCTAAAATTTCTTTTGTTATCCAGTTGTTTTTTTGCTTTACTATCCACTTTAGGGATTTCTTCACAAGCTTCGGTTATCGAATTTCTCAACTTTATCCATTGTTCCTCATTGTCACTAACGTCTTCCAGAGCACTGAATTTGTTTTGAACATGTACGTTAATTGTTTTACGTATCACTTCATCTGTCTTCAAGAGTCCAAGATTTAGTTTGATGTTGCTTTTGGTCTGTTTCCTTTCCCTTAATTTCAGCTTAAATTTTCCCACTACAGGATTGTGGTCACTGATACTTTATCCTTTCAATTTTCGTGAATTACCTTGTTATCGTTCTTGTCAGTACAACATAAGTTAATCTGACAACAAATGGTTGCCGAATTAAACATTGTGGTCAGACAGTTACAGCCATTCATTCAAGCAACCATTTTCGTTCATTGCTGACTATAATTTCATTGATGTCATTCCCTCTGATTAAAATGTTATACCCAGTTTCAATGTCAATTTCTTATGACAACATCTTTTTGCTCGGGACAAAATTCCATATCCGCTCACGCCACTGATGCCAAATGAAGGAAAAAATGTACAAGGATCATGGCGTAAGCCATAGCCTGCCTGTAAGCCCTATGCGTTGGCCAGGTCCTGACCTAGCATATGGGTTTTTGTCCATCTTTCCGTCAGCCTGTCACTGGAACAGCCTATGCTGCGCTGTAGTGAAATGTGAATCTCCGTCTGCAATATTAAAATATAAAAGAAATCAACAAACAAAAGCAAAACAAAACAAAACAAAACCAACCTGGATACTTATAACTTATGAAAATACATCTAACCCCTCAGTCTGAGCTGACCTCACCAATAAACCGCTGTGGCTTATTTCAAATTCAAACTCACGACCCACGTGAGGTCAGCATGGCGTCTATTCAATATACATACATATATATATATATATATATATATATATATATATATATATATATATATATATATATATACACACATGTATGCATGTATATTATAAAGCCATCAGATAGTTGTAATCATCTGGGCATTTCAACACACACACACACACACGCACACACACACACACGCACGCACACACACACGCACGCGCGCGCGCGCACACACACACACACACACACACACACACACATTAACAGCTATGTGAAATTATTTCAATAAAATCCTTATGTGTAACTGAACGGAAAAAAGGAAAAGTGTGTGTGTGTGTGTTTGTATGGTGTGTGTGTGTCTGCTGTGTGTCTGCTGTGTGTCTGCTGTGTGTCTGCTGTGTGTATGTGTGTATGTGTGTGTGTGTTTGTGTGCGTGCATACATGCGTGTGTGTTTGTGTGTCTGTATGCGTGTGTGCGTGCGTGCTTTTGTGTGTGTGTGTGTGTGTGTGTGTGCGTGCTTTTGTGTGTGTGTGTGTGTGTGTGTGTGTATGTGTATGTGTATGTGTGTGTGTGTGTGTGTGTGTGTGTGTGTGTGTGTGTGTGTGTGTGATGGGATATCGTTTTTTTTTTATTCATTAGTTAATCTACAATGTCTTGACACAACAGGGATGTGGGTGTCCGAATGTTCAATTCTGTGTGACAACCAACTGGCCGGTGAGTGTGTGTGTGTGTGTGTACGTGTGTGTGTGTGTGTGTGTGTGTGTGTGTGTGTGTGTGTGTGTGTGTGTGTGTGTGTGTGTGTACGTGTGTGTGTTGTGGTGTGTGTGTGTGTGTGTTGATATTGTTTTTTTATTCATAGTCAATTTAAGTTGTCCTGAAACGAGAGGGACCTGGATGTCTGAATATTCAAATCTGTGTGACAATCAATGGCTTGTGTGTGTGTGCCACAGAGACAGCAATAAACAGTAAACCACTACATTTACTGGCATTTCTCTTTCTGTTCCTGAAGTGAATGCTATTGTAACCAAATGTGTATGGAAATAAGAGACAGGGTTACATTTAAATGCAACTCAAAAACAAAGATGACATCTTACCGTTCCAAAAGAAAATGTATCAAATGTATTCCATAAGAAATTATTGACGGAAAAAGAATTGACATTTACATGGGCGTGTTTCAGAAAACCTCACCAAGGTGTGTGAGCATCCGTATTCTCTACTTTCATCACACAGATTTATATTTTACTGCGTTGTTAAATGTTGGCATTTTCAGATGCTTGAGATGAACCGAATCTGAGACTCCATCGTTCTCATTCTCGAGTGTGTTCATCGGAAGTAAGCACGGCAGTTGGACCGACTGTCTTAACAATACATGTTCCGTTTCCATGGCTGCAAACTTCTAATGCAGTCAAGCATTGACAATTCTTTTTACGGGAAAAGAAATGAAAGGAAAGACGGACAAAATAATGCAGTATTGATTGTCATTGGGCGGGGGGCGGGTAAGATAAAACAAAGAAGCGGCGAGATAGGGAAGGTGAATACCAGTGAACATCAGGGATGGGGGTTCTAGGAATACATGGGAATCAAATTACAGGGATTTTTGTTTGATTTGCACGTTATCTTTGATGCGTGGCCACTGCGTAATCTCCAATCATCTCCAACATACTCTTCTCTATTTGTCTTTATTCATGTTTCTTTGCTCAGTTTTTTTTATTCATATCACACTTTGGAATTGTTTGTTGTTGTTGTTGTTGCTGTTGCTGTGTGTGTGTGCGTGTGTGTATGCGTTTGAGTGTATGTATGTGAGTGTATGTATGAGTGTGTGTGTGTTCGTTCGTTCTTTGATTTAACGTCTTTTGTGTGTGTGTGTGTGTGTGTGTGTGTGTGTGTGTGTGTGTGTGTGTGTGTGTGTGTGTGTGTGTATGTGTGTGTGTGTGTGTGTGTGTGTGTGTGTGTTCTGTGTCTGTGTCTGTGTCTGTGTGTTTGAGATTGTATCGATTTTGATCAATGTCCAGCTTTTTTCTCTTCAAAAGAACTCTTTACAACCATGAACCATCTCCTTGGCGAACGAAAAGATTTACCTCTCCCTACAAAACACACTAATGAAGAATTCCCATCTGTATTCTCCGAGTACTTTACCACCAAAATACTTCGTGACAAGCTTGACAGGACACCCTGTCAACCCTGCCCACCTGATCGACCCTTCCTTCTCTGGCACACTTCTTACTACTTTTACCCCAGTCTCACAAGAAGAAATTCTCAACACAGTCAGATCCATGTCGTTCAAAACCTGCGAACTGGATCCTCTTCCAGGTTCTCCCTACTCTCCTCCCATTCATCACTGACATCATCAACACTTCTCTTCAAACTGGAACTGTCCTGGGTTCTTTCAAGTCTGCTATCGTTCACCCTCTCCTCAAGAAATACAATTTAGACCCAAATGAACTGAAAAACTACCGGCCTATTTCTAGTCTCTCTTTCTTGTCAAAACTCCTTGAAAACGATGTCCTCAACCAGCTGAACTCTCATCTGTCTGCCAACAATCTCCTCAATCCTTTCCAGTCAGCCAACCGCCAGTGCCACAGCACTGAAACTGCCCTACTACACATTCTCAACAATCTCCTCCTTGCAACTGATACTGGTAAAGTCTCTCTCCTCACACTCCTTGATCTGTCTGCAGCCTTTGATACCATTGATCATGGTATTCTCCTCTCTAGACTCCATCATACTTTAGGCATCTCTGACACTGCTCTCTCTTGGTTCACTTCATATCTATCAAACAGAAAACAAACTGTTCTCATCAATGGCACTTACTCTCAACCTGCATACCTGACCTGTGGTGTTCCACAAGGATCTGTGCTTGGCCCTGTTCTTTTCACTCTTTACACCCCCCCCCCCCCCCCCATGTCCCCATCATCAACTTCCACTCTATAAAACACCACTTCTATGCTGATGACAACCCACTTCATGACAGTGACCACCTGACTCGCACCACTGACTGTTACTCGGACATTAAGAACTGGATGACATACAATAAACTTCAGCTTAACGACGACAAGACAGAATCTATCCTCATTGGCACCCGTCAGAAACTTTCTCAGCTGCCTCCTCTTTCTCTCCCATTATGTAACACATCAGTCCCAATTTCTGATTCAGGTAAGAACCTTGGTGTCTACCTTGACTCTACCCTCTCCATGAACAACTTTGTTTCTCACACTGCCAGATTTTGCTACTATCACCTCCATCGTATAAGCCTGATCAGGAAGTATCTCTCTGTTGAAACAACTGGAAAACTCGTTCTCTCCTTCATAATGTCTCACATTGACTATTGTAATTCACTCCTGTCTGGTCTTCCTGCTTCCACCATTCACATCCTACAGCACATCAAAAACAATGCTGCACGCCTTGTACTCAAAAAGAAAAAAGCTGATCACATCTCCCCTCTCCTGGCACAACTTCACTGGCTCCCTATATCAAGGCGCATACAGTACAAACTAGACACCATGTGCTACAAAAGCCTCAATAACGCAGCCCCTGATTACCTGTCAAGCCTACTTGAGATATATGTTCCCTCACCCTCCGCTCTGCCTCCGATCCTCTCACTTTTCGCTTTCCACGCACTAAGCTCTATACCTATGGTCCACGAGCCTTCTCTGTTTCTGGTCCACTCTCCTGGAACAAACTTCCTCTCTCAGTCCGTCAGCAACCTACTTTTGTTTCCTTCAAGTCCGCTCTCAAAACTCACCTTTTCTTCTCTGCATAAAATCCTGACCTCACTCAACCCCTACTGCAGCCTGTCTCCACTCGGTGTGGAATCACATTGTAATATATATTTGTATATAATCTGTTTTCCCATTTATAGCCATGTGTATGTGTGTTTGTGTGTGTGTGCATGTGTGAGCATGCATGCGCATATGTATGTTCAGCGCTTAGATTTGATTTCTATTCAAGCTTTTGCGTTATATGAATATTGTAAGTATTATCATTAGTAGTAGTAGTAGTAGTAGTATTTTCAAGCTCACAAACAACATCTACGTCTGTTTATAGAAACAACAATCGTGCTACAGAAAGGATTGGATTTTTTTAAAATTTCACTTACATCATAGTATTTTCCAAGTAAAATGCGGGTTGCTGCCCCAAGGAAAAGATGTCGCCTAAGTAACCCGCCAACCTTTTTTTTTTCCTTTTATGAGTTTAGTTTTGTTCACACATGAAAATGGACTTTTCTGAGTGATTTTTGCAGAGACACTCAAGGTCAAATGGAAGGGGGAGGAGAATCCCTGTCGAACTGAGATTTTTGGCATCTTATCCATTAAGCCACACACAATCTGCATGAAAATAAGAAATACGTCATCAAATATTTACGATCCAAGACAATGAACGGTGTCCTAATATACGATGTGATAGAGCTCAGTTACAAACAGGTCCTCAAAGGATCACAGTCCAAAATAACTTGACGATTCTTCTGGTACCACCGTTTGGTATTTCCTTCTTCCACTCCCAATTAGGCTGGACGACCAATTTTCCGTTTTCTTTGTTTTGTAAAAACAAATATTCCCACAATGTATTTGCTCTTTTTTTTTTATTATTATTTCCCAGGAGAATATTCTGTACTTGGTTTTATCCCATCTATTCATTTCATCATTTTAAAATTCTTGAGGAAACGATAACAAGCATCATGTGCCCTTTTTCACTCCCGTTTTTATTTTTATATTGATCTGTTTAATATAGACATCAGTTTATATCAAAATGAATAACACAATGAAGTTTAAACATGTTTATTTTTCAGATATGAAATTCGGTATTGAGACGCACACTTCAGCACTATGGACTGTTGACCGAATGATCACAATGTACGTTCAGAACAATAATTGTTCCTCGTGTAATTCTAAACCAGTGCAGTGATTGTTTTCCTCTCCATTTCTCTCGCCACCCCTCTATATAAGACTCCAGTACGTGGTTTTGTTTCGATTTGGTTTGATTTGTTTGGTTCGTGTGTGGGGGGAGGGGGGGGGGGGTATTTGCCTTTTTTAATGAAACGGTTACTGCTGTGTGCAGTTTACAGTTGCCTACCTTTGTCCCTAAACTTCGGTGAGAGTTGCAGTGAAACGAAAATGTTACACTCTATCATTATCTATTTCAAAGAGGTGTTAAACACCCGGCGAGATAGAAACATGCGAGAGAGGAAAACAGCAATTGTCTTAAGCGACCATTACTTTGTATGAGAGGTAGTGAGATGGTGGAGACCTCAACTTTTCTATGGCGCAGCATTAAGAAGGCTGTATCCACCTTCTTCCTTTGCTGCTTCACCACCCTAAACCTGAACAAGAAACTGCGTGAGTGCTTGCGTGCGTGCTTCCGTGCGTGCGTGCGTACGTACGTACGTGCGTGTGTGTGTGTGTGTGTGTGTGTGTGTGTGTGTGTGTGTGTGTGTGTGTATGTGTGGCGCGCGCGCGTGTGTGTCTGTGTCTGTGTGCGTACGTGTGTGTGGAAAGAAGGCAAGAAACAGCAACAAACACGAAGAGAGGACAGAATGGCTTAGTGAGTAAGCTGGTGATTATAAAGTCATGACTGATGTACAGGCTGCACACAGTCAATTAAAGTTAATCTCACTCGTACAGTTTAAGCACACAATAATAAAGTAATAACATTGAGCGTATTTACAGATTTACAGTTTTTCGGATGAAACATATACAACAAATTAGAAAAAAAAAAGAATTCTATATTACCTTTACTTCGTTGTGAGAAAAAAGAACGGTAAGATTGTCTTATTTTATGCCTTTTTTAATCAGTATGTTGTTCCAATTTATTAATCCCAATATTGAAACTTGAATGAGGTCAACGTTAATCTCTCCCACAGAACTACCTGCAAACTTTCTTTGACTTTTTCGAGAAAGATAACACCATCCCGGGCAAGCTCGGCTAGTCATCTACTACAATATCCACATCTGTTGATGAATAACCTGTTATTTTCCGGATGGTCTTTTCTTCCATTTCAGCCCGTGTCAGAACAAACTGTGAAAAGTATTACTGAAATTCAGCTCAAATATTCTGCTATTTGATAAAAATATCCAGCTTTTCTCTTTTTGGACAGTATTGATTACTACTCCCATAAATGCCTAGATGTCGGTGTGCATGAGCCTGTGTGTGTGTGTGTGTGTGTGTGTGTGTGTGTGTGTGTGTGTGTGTGTGTGTGTGTGTGTGTGTGTGTGTGTGTGTGTGTGTGTGTGTGTGTGTGTGTCTGAGTGCGTGATCGCCAGATACCGGAAAGTCGTGTTTTTAGTTGTAATAGGCGAGGATGTCTTTCGACACTGATGAGGGATTTTCATTTCTGAACAGAAAGGATGAAAAGAACATTCATGATGTTATGTACAATTTGGACAGTTTGTCTTTGCACAAAGCAACGAAAGTTATGAAATGTTTTTATTCAACAAAAAAGCGTGTTGCTTTTCTGAGGAAGTCAGAACTTTGCAACTTTGGAGCAGATGAGAAAGAATGATCAGGGACCAACGCTGCTAGAAGTGAAAGATGATGTTCAGCAGAAGGTGCTGGAAGACAGACACCTGATACCCACTACATGCATTTAAGTGCGTAGTATCAGATTCCTCAATTACATCGTTACCAAGGACGGTATGTACATGTAGATAGATCCAGGTCAGATGGAGGCCATCCAAAACTGAACTTTGCGCAGACGTTCGCTCCTGACCTCGATTAGCTGACCCATCCACTGCGAGATTTGCCGAAGAAGAACGTTCAGTAGACATTGGAAGAGGCCCAGGGTATCTCCAGCTGAAGCAGAAGTTGAGATCGCCACCAGCAATAGCTCACTGCAGCCCGGACTGGCCGACATAAGTGTCACCTGTTGCCTCTTCTAATGGACTTGGAATGGTCCTGCTGCAGGAGACAGATGATGCATGGTGTCCCATCTTCTAAGCTGCCAGGTCCATGGCTCATGTGGAACAATGTTACGTGCAGGTAAAAACGTTAAGGTGTTGGCCTCCACCTTGACCTGCAAAAAATTCGATGTTTTCTTGATGGGCGTCCCATCCGTCGTCATCAAAATAGATCATCGACCTCTGTTGGGCTCCTGAAAATGAAAGCTTTGGAGGTTCTTTCACCTCGTATCTAGCAATACCACATGCGACTTATGCGGTATGCCTACAAAGTGATCTACACCGCGTGGAATAACTCAAGTACAGCTTATGTGCTTTTTTGTGTCCCTGTGGGCCCCCCTTAGTCAGCTGATTTTCGGGTGGAGAGCAGCCCAAAAGTATTAGTCAATGATCAAGCAGCCTCAAGTCGGCTGGCAGACATCCAAAGAAAGCAACAACAGGACCAGGTCCGCACACAGGTCATTACTACTGCCCATAAGGGTGGCCTGCATACAAAGCCAAGATCGACCCAGATGTCTGTCCTTACTACCAGGTGCAAGATGACCCGACACTACAAAAGGAATCCTGCTGTCATCCCAGCTGTACAGCACACAGACATTCTGTGTGGCATTCACGGTGGCCATGAAGTGCAGGTATTCATTGTGATGGCCAGGTGTGTCAAAGAAAATACAGACGATGATAGACAATTGCAGTGCTTCTGTGAAATAACGAAGGGCAAGACTGGAACCACTAAAGCCAAAAAGCGAGTCTTACTACCAATGGCAGGCGGTCGTGTGAACTTGTTCAACTGGCAAGGCCAGCGATACTTGCCGATGGTGGACTATTTTTCAAAGAAAACTGGACTGGCTTATCACAAGTAAACAGCTGCAGAGACAAAGATGACTCACTGTAAAAGTATCTTTGCCCGCCACGGCACTCTGGACAGGATGTGTTGGGACAATGGACCTTAGTTTTCAGCGCATCTCTTCTAAAGATTTGCCACAGAATATGGTTTCTAGCAAGGACAAGCGCTTTTCATTATCCTCAAGCCAATGGGAAGGCAAAAAGGCTGTAAAGACAAAGAAGAACTTTCTGGCGAAATCTGAGGATCCGTACCTGGCCCTGCTCAACTATAGGGCAATTTCCCTTCAGTTGAGATGTCAATGGGACGTCGCGTGAGATGAGGATTCTCATTCTTACTTCTCCTCTGACCCTTGTCAGACGGCAGCTGACCATCTTGAAGGAGCCAAATTCAAACCAGACGGAGATGCAGAAGAAAAACGTACCTGCCTGACCACGTGAAGTGGCCATATAAATGCCCGAGACATACTGAATCTTCGAACTGATAGAAAAAGGGATATTTTATTGAAGTGACTGATGTCATAATGAACATCTGCATAATAAGAAATAAACGTGGTTGAATTTGAGTGAATTTTAAACGTGCTTTAGTTTTCAACCAAACAGTGCAAAAAGTTTGGAATGTTTTTAAACCAACTGGCAGGTCACGTGGCAGGAAAGATCGACATGGTATCCAGTTACTACCAGATAGTATGGAAATATTTATTTTGCTCTTTGCTGATGATGTTGCTTTGATGTCAGCAATTCCTGCTGGTCTTCAAAATCAGTTGAGTGTTCTACAAAATTATTATAAAAGCTAACAGTCAATACAGAAAAATCAAAAGTTATGGTGTCGAAAAAGGAGGTTTTCTGAGCACGCGTGAAGAATGTTTCTTTGACTACGTAAAATTAAAAGTGGTTAACAGATATTGTTACCCTGGGTTTAATTTTGCAAGAAACTTGGTTTTAAAAGTTGCATTGAGAATTTGGCTACAAAAAGAAAAAAAAGCATTGATTGATCTAGTGAAAGCCATCCAGAAATCCAAAGAAATCAGTTATGAGACTTATTTCAAGATAGTTGATGCCCAAATCCAGCTAGTTGTTGTGTACTCATATGACGTTTGGGGACTAAATAGATTGGACATTTGGGGAAAAAAAGTTCATTTGTTAGCGCGTAAATGATTTGTTGGCATGCCTATCAGAACACCCATATGAGATGGTTTACAGATATCTTTGAAGATACCCTCTGTATATTGACACATGTGTTATTGTTATAAGATATTGGGTTCAGATTCTTCAAATGGAACAAAATAGAATTCCTCTGCAAGCATAGCAGGTGCTATTAAGACGATGTGGAAAACGTCGGGCATCCAGTATGAGAGAAATGTTATGTGAAACTGGGTTTAACATCGTATGGTTACGACAAGGGTTGGAGATGTATCAGGATTTCTTAATGCGTTCAGGCAAACACTTACTGATATGTTTACCCGGGAATTGTCTGATAATGTAAGGAACAGAGAGATATGCTCGATATAGACCTTTTGAAACTATTTTTGAAAAAAATTGTTTGTGATGTTGACAGATATTGCTTTAGAGTTGAAGTCACACAGGAAGGTTTAATGTGCTGCCACCAAATAACAATAACCATCGATCCAGTGAACATGATCATGAAAGAAACTGTCCATTTTGTAAAGACATTATTGAATATGAATATAATCTTGTGTTTGATTGTCCTATATAATTAGGTCTTTAAAAAATCCTGAACAATTTGATACATCAGGCTGTATCTACTGATTTTGAAGCACGTATTGTAAAACGCACCACGCAAATTGCAAAGTTCACAATTCCTGCAATTAGCGCACGCAAAAGATTCTACAGCAACAAAAGAAACATTGTGCAGTCAAGCGACCTGACCAAAGTAAAAGCTGGCGTTAGAAAAGCCAGCTCACGGTATTGTATCTTCACCCAGCGCACAATCAGGAATAATCCGATTTGGATCAGCTTGAACCGTTTTCTCAGTTTACAACAAAACAAACTACGAAACAAACAAACTACGAAAACAAACAAACAAACAAACAAACAAACATTAACATTATAAGATTTAAAAGAAATGAATAAATCGTGTGTCTTAGAAATGTGGAATGCGCAGTGTCCAAATGAGTTTGAGGAATATCGTTGTGCGAAAACAATATATTATCTATTATCAGATTCTAACGTATCACATTGATAGTAAAGTGAGAAAGAGATAATGAACCATACACAAGCAAGCACTTAAATAAAAAGAAAAGGAATAAGCAACTACACAAATCAACTCCCAACAGAAAAGAGAATGCATAATGAACGTGGTGGTGGAGGTTGGTGCATTGAACAAATGTCAGAGGTGGCAAAATCTGAATCATACAGAATAAACAGATAATTGGTGGGGGTGATAGCGCCATGGACAACTGATCGGGAGTTAGAGGGCTGGAACTCCCATCAGTCAAAAACTTATTCAGGCATTTATCGGCCCTGGCCTCTTCCTAAGCAGTTTAGTGTGCCATGGGCTTTTGGAACCACACCGTTGAGTCTCTTTCATTTTACGGCTGCATCAAACTTTCTGACCAACACTGCAAGTGTTTGTGTCTCTTGGGCCTGGTTAATTCCAGGATATGTTATGATAGTGAGCGTAGATTACACCACTGTCATGCTGTCTCAATACTGGATGGAACATCATAATATCGTGATCATCATTCACATTATCTCAAAATCATAAGTCATCATAGCATAAGAAGTGTGTCTCATATTCTGTGGCCTTGCATGCCCTGATATCGTGGTGACCCTCAGCGTCGATTTTCTCTACAGTTTCCATGCCTGAGGTAAGTGTACAGCTTGGGTGTCAGTGGTTTTAGGTGGCTGTCGTTTGAGGACTGTGGGAGTGGTTTCCTTACGGAGGAAGAGAGTTCTCTCACAGTCATTGCACTGGGACTTTGAATGGTGGTGTGTTTAGAGGAATGGTGGAGTGTTTAGGGATGGTGGTGTGTTTAGGAGGAATGGTGGTGTGTTTAGGAGGAATGGTGGTGTGTTTAGGAGGAATGGTGGTGTGTTTAGGAGGAATGGTGGAGTGTTTAGGAGGAATGGTGGTGTGTTTAGGAGGAAAGGTGGAGTGTTTAGGAGGAATGGTGGTGTGTTAGGAGGAATGGTGGTGTGTTTAGGAGGAATGGTGGTGTGTTTAGGAGGAAAGGTGGTGGTGTGTTTAGGAGGAATAGTTGTGTGTTTAGGAGGAATGGTGGTGTGTTTAGGAGGAAAGGTGGTGTGTTTAGGAGGAATGGTGGTGTGTTTAGGAGCTGGAATAAATGGCGTGGGATGGACACCACTAAGACGGTTCAGAAGATGGGACAGCAAAAATAACTAGCTAAATAAATAAATTATAACAGTCATGATTCATGCTTGACCAGTCCTGTACCCACTCATGTTCTACTTACTCACTCACTCCCGACTGATTTGTTTTACGTCTATTGCACCTGTTGACAGTCAGTGATATGTTTTACTGTCTTTTTTTGCTTGCTTTTGCCACGCTTGATTCCTTTATACATGTTTGCAAACTGATTTGAAAACACTTTGTTCCAACGTCACATCTGCATGTCTATGTGCGTCTATATAAGTGGCCGTGTCTGTGCGCGAGCATGTGTATATTGGGGGATGAATAATGAGTGACTAAGTGTGTACATGTATGTGTGGTGTGTGTTTGTCTGTCTGTTGTCTGTTTCTCTGTCTGAATGTCTGTCAGTTTGTTTGCTTAAATAAGGATTTTTTCCTGAGAAAGGGTTTGACTAGCGGTTGAGGCCTGCCTGGATAGTACAGAGGAGAAGCAAAGGCTTTTGACTGAGTGGGTTGGAGTCAGACCAACATTGATTCTGACACACGTAGACACTTGCACTGTTTACATTCAATTCATTTCATGTTGCTTGGAGTCTAGCCGACCGCTCAAGGCCATGTCAGTGCCTTCACCATGTTGGCAACAAAAGACAAAGATTTAAACTGTCATCACCTTAATATCATAGCAGGTTATGTTCAAAGACCAGTAAACACTTTCATAGCCAAATCAGTAAAAACTCCAACTAAAATGAAAAGTTTACCACGTTGAAGTATCTCAGATGAACGATACTAATGTCTCTCAAGTGAGCAACATTGTACATTAGCATTAATAATGCCAGATGCGAGAAATTTCCCTTTAACACTCTCATTTCAAATACAATGTAGGAGTTTATTTTGCTTAACAGAACCGAAAGCCTTTTAAAGTCGACGAAGGCAACGTATAATTTAATTCCTATTGTATGCATACATTTCTGAATGATAGTATGTAGAGTGAACATATGATCAGTTGTTGAGTATTTATTGCAAAAACCTGCCTGAATCTCTGACATTAAATTATCTTCCAAACAGGTTACAATGTCATATTCAGTATTGTTGAGTAACATGAAGATATTATGCCTGATAAAGATACACCTCTATAATTATCTGTACTTTCAGGATCCCCTTTCTTGTGTATGGGAATGATAATAGCTTTGGCCCACTCTTTTTGATGTATCCCTGAGTCGAAAACTGTATTATACAGTTTGGTTAGAAAAACAAGAACGTCTGTTCTATCATTTTTTAACATTTCAGCCGAAACGCTGTCAATTTCGCTTCCTTTACCAGTCTTAAATTTGTCAACTGTTCGTTTAGTCTCATCTTCAGATATCTTTCTATTTAATGCATGCTCTATTCTTCAGTTAGATATACCTTAATATCGGAATGTTCACCAACATGTCCCCCATTAGTTTTAAAATTTTGTTAAAATATTTGTGATTTTGTCTTTGTTTCCACAACCTGTACTTCTTAGCACTTTCTAAAACTGTGATGAATTAGTCGGCAACATGGTTATTGATTCAACTTTCTGCTTTGTAAAAGCTTGTCTCTTTGTCTTAGTAAACGTGTGCACTTTTTCCTCGCTTCCACATGCGAAATTCTATCTTCTTCCCTCCTAGTTTTCCTAAAGTAACTAACTTTATCCATAGGTACTTCTTTTTCTTTGCTGGCAGTCCTTGTTAAACCATTCTGATCTTTGGTCTGGTTAACTTTTAAACGTTTTATACACACAAAACTGGTGTCTTTTAGACATTGTGCAAACGTATTCAAACCACTACCCACATCGCAGTGTAAAGTATTTGTGGCCAATATAAGTCTGTCTTGAAAATCTTTAATTTTGTGAAACTTGGCTTCCAGTTTCCAAACAAATTTCTCACAAATCTCCATTTTGCATTGACATGTTTTACCAAGACCATCCTCAGTAATATCACTTTTAATTTCAATCATCATAATGGCTGGTAAGTGATCAAAATTCAACACAACAAGTGATTTCATGTGTAAAATTATGAAAACAAATCAATTGAAATAATTTAATAATCTACTGTGCTAGTCCCAGAGGATGCAATTTATGTATAACCATCGTCAAAATGTTTCACGCAAAATCATACACTCAAACAAACTACACAGCTCAATTAGTTGGCAACCAAATGTATTTGTATGCCATCTAGTGAATTTCTGGGAAATCTATTATCGGTAGAAATATTCACATCGAAATCATCAACAATTCCACTAAAACTGTAATTTTTACTTGCTGTTCTCAAATTTAGATCTCCGTTTACCAGTTAAAAGAAATCACCACACAAGTCATATAAATCTAAAATGCATTGCTCCAGTACTTCAATACCATATGCGCCTTGTTGACTATTGCAGTAGACAGATTCATACGGAGGAATATCGGTACAAATCCACAGTATGTTTTTGTTTACATATAACAGGTCTTTCTTTTTCTATTGGGATTTGCTCAAGAAAACGAGAATATGGTTCCCTTACCATAACGATAAGCTCCACTCCCCTCCCCAAAATATCTCCCTTGATAAGACACCTTGGCTTTAGACGTGAACACTATAAAGTCATTGAAAAGTGGTGATTGAAAGTCAGTTGCAACAAACGTTTCTGTCAAACATTTAAAATCGCAAGTGAGCAGAAATTTGACAAAAAATCCTTATTTTCTATTTTTTTCCAAAACTCTATTAACATTATGATTTAAAAAAACTAACGCGTAATTTATTTGTAGTTTTTACATGACAAGCACATTTAGATTCTGTTGGTGGTGTTGGCTTCTGATTTCAAATAGAATGATCATCGCCTATGGAAGATGGTACAGATCTATCTGATATTGTGGACCGGACAATATCCTGAGGCCCCACTCACACTGGATTTGGTTTTAGAAGTTTGGGACCGCTTCTTGTTTTTGATAGATTTTAGCCTGCATTTTTTTTAAAATGTCAGTAATTCTGCTCTGACTGCTAGACCTTGGTGGAGCTTGGCCATTGCACTTACCGTCTATCCATGTGTGAGAGGCAGCATGTCTATGTCGCAGATCATGAGTGACAGAAGGTGTCTGTACGCTATGGTTTGTTTCTAGGTTATCAAAATATAGTCTGATTACTAACTTGTAAGGCTGTCAGTGGTCAAGTTTTTTGTGACACTGTGTATCATTTAATGCTTGGTCTAAGGTTTGTGTCACAGCATCAGTGTGAGAAGCTGACTTTGTCCTGTCACTGAGCGCCATGTCCTCATCAGTAGTCACTATCTCAACATTAATGTTACCTGACTCGTCGGTCACATCACACACATCCTCAGCTAAGACCTCACCCACACTTTCCATTTCAGCACCACTGATAGAAGTGTTTTTGTCACTGACATCGGTATGTACGTCACCTTGATGATTATGCCGATTTTCGTGTACGTCACTGTTTGTGTCATGATTGTCGTCATCACAGGGTCATCACGTGGGGAAGGGGCCGTTGAGTCTACATGTATACTGTTGCATATATCTTGAGTACAGGGACCGTCACATACGAAAGGGGTCACGGAGTCTGTACTGCTACGTTTATCGAGATCACAAGGGTCATCACGTGGGGGAAGGGCCACTGAGTCACTTTTGCAAATGCCGTGAGTACATGAGTCACCACATGTGGAAGGGGCCATTGGGTCTATACTGCTACGTTTATCGTGACCATAGAGGTCATCATTTGGGGAAGGGATCACTGAGTCTGTCCTGCTCCATCTGTCCTGAGCACAAGGGTCATGGCTTAGGGAAGGGGCAAAAGGCCACTCTATGCCCCCCTGATGTCTGTTGGTCTCATTGGAGCTGACTCTGATTTTGGTGGAACTGAGTAATTCACAACAACGTCACCAACCTATATTAATTCAAGACAAGGAGACACAGACCGTACTCATCTCTCTAAACTAACATCACTAATCGGTGCAGAAACACTGAACATACATGACAGCGATTATGTACCAGTATTATTCATCATCGTCATCATCAGGTGCCCTGCCGCATGGCGTTGGCGATCATGGACTTCCATCTGTCTCTATCTCTCGTTGCCCCTAGCATCTCCCCCACCCTCCTCGTCCCCAGCCACTCTGCAAGTCCGTCCAGCATTTTCTCCCTGGGTCTACCTGGTGTTCTCTTTCCCTCCAGCTTTCCCGTTGTGACCAGGTGCTCTAAATCCCCCTTCCTCATAAAATGGCCCATAAATGTTACCTGTCTTTTCCTAATCTTACTTATGAGTGATCTACTTGTGTCTGCCTCCATCAAGACTGTCTCGTTTGTTTTCTTTGCTGTCCATGGAACTCTCAACATTCTTCTTAGAAACCACATCTCGGCTGCCTCAATCTTGTTCTGGCTTTGTTTGTTGACTGTCCACGCCTCGCATCCGTACAACAGTATTGGTTCTATATGACATTCAAGAACTCTCTTCCTGATGTTGATTGACAGGCATTTGTTGGTAAGAATGCTTGTCATCTTCTTGAACGCTGTTTTGGCTTGGCCGATTCTGCCGGCTATTTCTGATGTGCATCTGCCGTCTGATGAAATAATCGTTCCCAGGTATTTGAATTTATCAACCTGTGTCAAGGTTGTGCCATTTGCTGTTATTTTGCATGAGGGGATTTCATGTTTTTTACTGATCACCATGACTTCAGTCTTCCTGCTGTTTAGTTCCAGCCCCTTACCTTTGCTTATTATTCAGCACAATAAAACATGTATAACCAAGAACCCATTTCAACATAACACTAAAAAATCTGATATCGTTTCAAAACTCAGAATTATGAAATCAAAACGGAAAACAGGAAACGACCAAACATCTAGAAAACGACCTCCCTGCTGGAATCATGACACAGAGACTGCCTGGAAAGAAAAACGAGCTGCTGTAAAAGCCTGCAAAAATGCAAACAAAAACATCGTTCTGACCATGATAGTACTAGAAAAAAGGACGAGTATAAAAGAAATATGGACGTAAAAACAGAGCGGTTCATAGCCCTAGCTCAGGAAGCAGGAGACACTGAATGGAAACAGTTCTACGAAATACTCATTACCGATACAACACAAACACAATTCTGGCAGTTCTATCAACAAATGGAAGGGAAATCCACAAACGCCACGACACCTAATATCACGAACACAGATGGAACCACATATGAAGAACAACCGAAGAGAAAAGACAACCACTACTATATCGTTTCATCCAAAAGTGACCAGAAAAGAAAAAAGAACTTGAAGAAAACAGAAAATTCATCGCGGACTTTAACAAAAAACATTGACAGAAACTGGACTAGATAATAAAATCACTGAACAATAAATGTATGAAGCATTGAATGGCATAGAAAAGACACAGCCCCTGGTCCAGTCAAGATTCGATACTTTGACATTGAAATGTTGTCTGAACGCGACAAAATTAAATTATATTCTCTCTATCAAGAGAATTTTCAGAAAGGTCAGGTTCACGAGGACTGGACATACAGCTTCCTAAAGGCTTACCTAAATCAGGTAAAGATCATCTCAAATTAAATGGATGTCAGATCCTGACTTTGCAAAACGTAATTCGGAAACTGATGGAAAACATACTAGCCAAGAAATTAGCTAGAGACTTAGAAGACAGAAATATATTCCCACCAAATCAAAGAAGCTTTAGAACAGGAAAAGGCACAAGGGAAAACACAGCTGTCCTCACTCACGAAGTCTACAAAGGTTTTCAGAACAAAGAAGAAACCCTGGCTGTAGCTATGGACCTTTCATACGTCTTGTGGAACTACTTCAGCGATATGGTGCCAGCATGACAATAACGAGACGGGTTGCCCCTACACTCCAAGAACGAATAGTAGTCCTACGACTTGGAAACTGGTGTTCTGCGCCACAAAAAACTCTCCATGAGACTACCTCAAGCATCGCCACTTTCTCCTCTTCTCTACAACATAAAACAAGAGGACTTGTTGACCTAAATAACAACGGGCCAGTCCGTAACCTAACCGTTGCTGACGACGGCGGACTCATCTACAAGACAGGTAACAATGCATTAGAAAGAGACAAAGCAGTCCAAGAACAGTTAAACAACGTAGACCTTTAAAAAAAAAACAGAAAAAAAACATAGATCAGTGATGTAAAAACAAAACAAACAGAAAAACGGATCGGCAATTAACCAAACCACATGTACTGTTATGCACCCTTGATAAACAAAACAATGAGTGAAAACGCTCCACCAGTTACGTTCAGAGGAACCAATATCGAGCGAACAAACAACTTACGCTAGCTTGGCATCAGTTTTGATAGAATACTTACCTTCAGAAAACATGTGGACACCACTATATTTAAAATGTAAAAAAAAAAGGACCTTTCAATCCCGAAAACAATGTCGGCTAAGGGCACTGGGCAACATAATCTCTTTCAGCTATACCAAGCTGTAATACTGAGTATAATCGATATGGACTGGGCCTCACTACATTGTCACAGACAATTGTGTTTAATTAAACTAGACAGAACACAAAACGAAGTATGTAAATGACCCTGGAAACCACGATAGACACACCCGTAGAGACTATGCGATACCTGTTTGACCTTTCTTCAAAACAGGCGAAACACAAAATAAAACAAATAAAAGCATATTTCAGGGTATTGGAAAACCCAGAAAACCCACTCCACGAGATGATCGGAATGGCAAAAGGCAACAGACTCCAACGTGGAAAATCATAGATGGGACAAGGCAGAAGGCTACATTCAGCATGCGTGTCAACCGACAGAACTCGGACACAAAGGAATGTGAAAAACATCCAAACTATTTAAAAAATCTATACAAACCAGTTATCCAAAAAATCTAAGGAGACGTTGTCGGGAATGGCCCGGAGGAAAAGCAGATGCAGATATTCAACTACTACTGGAGCAACTAACTTGCAACCCAGCAGATGTAATCATATACACGGATGGCTCAGTCACCAGAAACAAATCTGGATGGGGTCTCACTGTCAAACAGAATGGAAACACCATCATGGAAGACTACTAGCATATGATTAAACAAAAGAGCAGGCTAGGTAGTACCTCAGGACCTGGCCCGCTTATAAGGTTTATGTGCAGGCTTAAGGCTTATGCCATGATCGTTTTGGATCTTCTCCATCATATGGCATCTGTGACGTTAGTGCATATGGAATTGTTTCTGATAGCGGAGATGTCATTTTGAGAAACCAAAACTGAAATTATTTCCCTGTCTCTCTCTCTTCTTCTCTACCTCCCTCCCTCCCCTCTCTCTGTCTGTCTCTCTCTCTCTCTCTCTCTCTGTCTCTGTCTCTGTCTGTCTGTCTGTCTCTCTCTCTCTCTCTCTCTTCTCTCTCCATATCTCTCTCTTTTCCGCTGTCTGTGGCTGTTCTGTCTCTCTCTGTCTCTTTCTATCCTTGCTCCTTATGTGGAAACAATGTTGATAATGAAAAACACTTTTTATTCCAATGCCATATTTTGGACACAATACGAGGAAAATGCAAAGTTTTTGAATCCGACATGGCCAAAAGACAAGATGTTGTATCTATGTTGTCGTCTGATGACGAAGTCATAATCAAATCAGTGGCACTGCGGAAGCACAAAAAATAAGACATAAACACTTACAAGCCCGACAATAGTGCTAGACAATATCATACTGGGATTAATTTAATCTCTTTTGACTGATGTGGGCTATATCACGTTAACTCCAAAAGAAGCCGCTTTATTATAGACTCTGTTTTGTAAAGAGCTGTTTTCATTTGCTTTATTTTGCTTTGTTTGCCGATAATTTAAGAGTACTTAATAATATGAAAATAATGGTATATTTGTCGAATATGTTAGAAGTGGATATTGAAAGGGTATATAGACACTTAAGGGTCTACTATACATGTTAACAAAAACAAAAAAACAAAAAACAAAAAAACAAAAACAAATAAATAAAAGGCATAGTGATGTCCCTTGTTAACAGGTAGAAAGAAACTCTAGGGAGAGCTAGACAACAGAAGGTCTTCAGAGAAGTAACCCCCTTTAGACAAGTGTTTCGGCCCTGAATTCCTTACACTCTCGGGGGGCCGGGCCATATCCAGGTCATGACTCCTGGATGCCCTTCTGCTGTTGTCTATTTTTTTTTTTTTTTTTCCCACGCCGGGGAGCGAACCTGGGCGATTCTGCGCTTCAGAACTGCGGTACGCGGTTTTTACCAATGTGCTAACGGGGCACACATCATCTGTAGGGAATTTAATCCTTATGAAGTTCACTTTTGGTTCCTCCTTGCCCAGATCCAGCTTGAGCTCCTTTCTGCTGCCTCTGCCATCGCTTTAAGGGCTCTAGTCCTCTTCTTCCCAGAAATGGCGAGTTGTTTCATGAGATCATAAGCGGAGGTGCCCACAAACCCTCTTGCCCCGACCTCTCTGGCGAAGATTTTGACCCGCAGACCTGCTTTCTTCAGGGTGCTGGCAAGACCCGCGTATTTTTCGGTCTTGTAGATATGTGCTTCTTCCATTCTGCTTTCGTATGGCACAGTGAGTTCTATCAGAATCACTTGTTTCGAGGAGTCAGAGTGGAGAGCGATGTCTGGTCTCTTGCCTGTCTTGCTGATGACATCTGGGTAATTTCTCCACTCTGGGAGGTCTGCTGTACACTCCCAGTCGACTGCTCCATCCAGAAGACCCTTTGGCAATGTGCTGGTTGTCATAGCACTTTCGGGCCAGACCTGTTTCCCTCCTGCTTTGTAGAACGTTGTCATAGCAATTGGTGCGTTTGGGGTAGTTATGTGAAGATTATATTATTATCACTAAATGTAAGGTTTGGGTGGTCTAGCCCAGATGTTTCATCATATTACAGTTTTGATGTGTGTGTGCGTGCGCACGAGCGCGCGCCCGCGTGTGAGTGTATATGGATGCGTGTGTGTGTGTGTGGGTGTGTGAAAAAGATTTTGGTTTGTCTAAACCTAGACAAATTATTGGCCTGAATGTTGGAACACTGTTCTGATATTTTTTGTTTTGTATTCTTTGCATTATGTAGTAGTGGTAAAATGGATGATTGTTCATTATATATGATTTGAATATGTTCGACTGTTCAAGGAATGGATGTTCGATATTTTTTTTGATTATGCGTGAAGAATTTGCGCACATACAAAGAGTGGATTATGTGTCGCACTACTGGAAAATTGTTATCCCCCTTGTCAAAAGACCTTTTCGGGTAATGACAATAAACAGTTTCAGTTTCAGTTTCAGTTTCTCTCTGTCTCTGTCTCTCTCTCTTTCTCTCTCTCTCTCTCTCTCTCTCTCTTTCTCTCTCTCTCTCTCGCTCTTTCTCTCTGTTTATTTGTCTCTGTCTCTTTCTCTCCATCTGTCTGTCTGTCTGTCTCTGTCTCTCTGTCTCTCTCTGTCTTTCTCTGTCTTTGTCTGTCTTTCTGTCTCTGTCTCTTTCTCTCTCTCTCTCTCTCTCTTCCGCTGTCTCTCTGTGACTGACTCTGTATAAGACTGTCTTTGTCTGTCTCTCTCTGTTTGTTTGTCTGTCTGTCTGTCTGTTTGTCTGTCTGTCTGTCTCTCTCTCTGTCTCTCTCTCTGTCTCTCTCTCTCTTCTCTTGTCTTCTCTTCTCTTCTCTTTGTCTCTCTGTCTTTGTCTCTCTGTCTCGGTCTCGTCATCTCTCTCTCTCTCTCTCTCTCTCTCTCTCTCTCTCTCTCTCTCTTTCTCTCTTCTCTTTTCTTCTCTTCTCTTTGTCTTTCTGTCTTTGTCTCTCTGTCTCTGTCTCGGTCTCGTCATCTCTCTCTCTCTCTCTCTCTCTCTCTCTCTCTCTCTCTCTCTCTCTCTCTCTCTCTCTCTCTCGTCTTCTCTTCTCTTATTCTCTGTCTCTGTCTCGGTCTCGGTCTCGTCTCCTCTCTCTCTCTGTCTTCTCTTCTCTTCTCTTAGACTCTCTCCCCCCTCTCTCTCTTTCTCTCTCTCTCTGTCTATCTCGTCTCCTCTCTCTCTCTTTCTCTTCTGTTCTCTTTTTCTCTGTCTGTCTGTCTGTCTGTCTCAGTCTCGTCTCTCCTCTATCTCTCTCTCTCTCCCCTCTCTCTCTCTCTCTCTCTCTCTCTTTCTCTCTCTGTCTGTCTGTCTCTCTCTCTGTCTGTCTGTCTCGGTCTCGGTCTCGTCTCCTCTCTCTCTCTCTCTCTCTCTCTCTCTCTCTCTCTCTCTCTCTCTCTCCGTGTCTCTGTGTGTCTCTCTCTATTTACCTATCTATCCACTAAATGACAAAAGGCCTTAAGCGTGGCGTCTGATGGTTTGATTGGGAAGTGGAGAGATTTAGCAGCAGTCGTGTTGTCTGAGCATGATGATGCCGACTGGGGAGAGATGAGACCCACTAAAACAGTAATGGACTTAATGGCTTATGCTGTCCATGCCAATGTCAGGCTTGCTTCCAAGCTCTGACTGTTCTAAACCAGTAGGTGTCAACATATAATGTCCTGTGACAAAATCCCTTCATTCTCTGCCTTTCCTACTTACCCAATCACCCAAAACAAAGGCCAGGAAAGCCCAAATCCAGTTGTTGTTGCTTATGGACAAGTTGAGATTATCTTAATGTATGTCTGATGGCTCTTATAAAAACATGATGGTCAAGCTAGTCTAACAATCGCCTTTTTATATACGTATTATCACAGAAAATCAGATTTTGTGCTTCTCAGAATTCCTTTGATCTTGAAGAAGTTTTGTTTGAAATGTGTTACAGTGCTTGTTTGATAAAGCTTTTCGAGAGAGAGAAGACAGACAGAAAGAGAGACAGACAGACAGACAGACAGACAGAGAGTTCCGACTTCAGACATCAGATGACATTCACATAACAGGCCACTGTCCCTCAAGAAATGGTACAACACATAATCACCATGCTCATTTGACATCATGATAATCAGACTGTCGTAGCCATTGTTATTTTCCTTATATAGCGATGGATCTAATCTTGAATACATTGTACAAATAAAGTGACTTTTCTAATTGTGCTTTCATGTTTAGAGATCATAGGCACACAAAGTCGAGACTGGTTTGGGAATGTATGCAATATGTATTGCGCTCCTAAAGTACTACATACAGGGCAGCATAAACAAAATGCATTTCATCATCTTTCGTGTTTTTGCTTATTGGACAAATTACGTTGTTTTCAGGTCGGTTCTTGTGTCTGTATTCATGACAAAGCAGTTTCAGAATACCGGGTTAAATCGAGTTAAATTGGGACAGACAGACAGACAGACAGACAGAGACAGACACAGACAAACAGACGGACAGACAGACAGAAGAACAGACAGACGGTCGGAAGGGTGAGGGAGAAGGAGAGGGACAAAGAGAGAGAAAAAAAAAAGAGAGAGAGAGAGAGAGAGAGAGAGGAGAGAGAGAGAGAGAGAGAGAGAGAGAAATATAATACAGACTACAGAACATAGAATTTATCTTGTTTTCTCAAAGCTGACATTTGTAGATTCTGTTATTAGATACTCCTGCTAATTGTATTACTAACATGGAAAAGATGTGCTTTCTCTTTGTATGGAGAAATAAACTTGAAAAGACAAATCATACGTAGAAAAACATAGTCCTCATAGATTATAACCTTCTTCTTGGAAACTGGATATTTACGGACCAAATATTACTTCCAAGTCTACGCAAGACAACAAATCATGGACTGTTTGTTTTAAAGCATGCAAGGAATTCTATCACAAAATGAAACCAAAGGAACCATATGATTTGTTAGCTTAGCTATTCTTGTCAGTGAACGAATAAAGCTGAATAATAAAATGTTGCAATATCTGATATGCCAATGCCAACTCTGGATCTTGAATGTGTGTAGTGTGTGGTGGGTGTGTGTGTGTGTGTGTGTGTGTGTGTGTGTGTGTGTGTGTGTGTGTGTGTGTGTGTGTGTGTGCATTTGCATGTGCGTGTGTGTGTGTGTTGTGTGTGTGTGTGTGTGTGTATGTGTGTGTGTGTGCATTTGCATGTGCGTGTGTGTGTGTTTGTGTGTGTGTGTGTATATATATGTGTGTGTGTGTGTGCATTTGCATGTGCGTGTGTGTGTATGTGTGTGTGTGTGTGTGTGTGTGTGTGTGTGTGTGTGTATGTGTGTGTGTGTGTATGTGTGTGTGTGTGTGACAAAAAGGAGTAAATAAACACAGGCAGAATGTGTAAGTTCTATGATAACACAACTACAGACGAAGAGTTTCGCTTTATTTTCGAATGTTCAAAATTCGATGATCACCGATTAAGTTACTCCACAAAATTAACTGTCAGTTACATCAGTGTTCTCATTGTGTAACTTCATCTCTGGAAGAAAAACGATCAATCTGAATTGCAAAATCTACCAAATTTTCTAAACTTGTATTAACTATACAAGTTTAGAAAATTTGGTAACACATTTGGAACACTTTTGAGTATCCCGTCGTAAGACGATTTCAAAGGCACTTTTTTCTGTTAGACTGTTATGAATTCTGTCCACTTAATGTTATCTGTTGAATCCGATTTTCGTTTATTTGATGTTATCTTCAAGTTCCAAGCGGGTTCAAAGGATCTATCGAACAGTGAACATTGTGTGCGAGGAGAGAGGGCATAGGAACATTATTATCACCACTATGAAATGAAATTTGAGAATAGTGAAGACGACAACTGGACGAGTGGCCATGAGCAATCAGACATAACCAACAGACAGACAGACAGACAAACAGAGACAGAGAGACAGACAGAGAGACGAAAAGAGACAGACAGACAGAGATGGAGAGAGGGACAGAGACAGAGAGAGACAGAGAATGAGAAAGAGAGCCGACTGAAATACATAAAGAAAAACAAATACAGAAAAGAAAGGAAGAGGGAAAGAGAGAGACAGAAACAGAGTGAGAAAGAGAGCGAGCGAGAAAGAGAGACCAGATTGTTTATTCATAATACGAGGGTCGTTCCAAAAGTAATACTTCCTATTTTTTTTGTTCCACCCCAAGGGATCCGTGGGGATTACTTATGGCATTGTTATGATGACTGAACCTTCGCAGTCATAACCTGAAATGTTCATCTCTCTGTTGCAGATATTGACGGTGTGACTGTCTAAGAAAACAACCCCTGTCATGGACATGTATCAGAAGCAGAGATGCGTCATTGAATTCCTCCACACAGAAGAAGTTGAACCAGTCGCGACATTCACCGGCGCCTGGTAAACGTTTACGGAGCCGAGGCAGTTGATGTCAGCACATTTAGGAGATGGGTTCGTCGATTCCGGAGTGGCGACAGAGATGTGAGTGACAAATCGCGCTCAGGACGCCCATGCACAGCCACCACTTCGGAAAATGAAGCGCGCCTCGTTGCTCCTGCGTGAGCATGCGTGGAACCCACCTGGCACACACTTTGCTGTACCCTAGGGATGACAACATTGTTTCCAGTGCACTGACACCACATCCAACTGCACGCATTTCATTCACCGTTATCCACCGATCAGCGCAGATGATTTGATCGAGGCGCGCTTCATTTTCCGGAGTGGTGGCTGTGCATGGGCGTAATCTAAACCTTGTTACAATTTTAAGATGTTGATCTAATTTAATACTAAATATGATTTGACCATGGGCATATTGCGAAATGTTCTATACACACCGAACTGTTCGCTGTTCCTAGATGTGATAATTCTAGTTCTGCCATCCACTACGCTTCGAAGAAAAGCACGTATAAAACTATTTAAGCTACCAACACTCTGACCTAGCAACACATACCCAAAGGCATATTTATGTGAGCACAGTCGTAGATCTGCTGATACCCAGATTTTCTTAACACTAGATTTGATTGATTTGATTCAGTTTTACGTCAGCACCCACCTCAGGTGATATGGCCGACGGGGATAACCATCCCAGGAAAATGGGGGCAATGGGGGACTTATCTAATCCTATACTGACACCACCAGAACAACAATGATGCTAAGATGGGACAGTGAGAAGGCCAGATTTAATGTAGCGCACCCCGGGATTCGAACCCACAACCATTAGCATGTGAATCCGACGCTCAAACCAACTGAGCTACAGAGGCCCGCTCATTAACAATAGAACTAAATCGTAAACATTTTATATGCTTTACACGGCAGCCTGAATTTTTTCCATATTTAATATTTAAGGCAATAACGAACAGTCAACTGCATAATTCACATTTAGGTGTATCAGTTTGTTTCACCTTGGACAGAATCACGTTACGCATACCTACTTCCAAAACATTCAGGGCAAATAAATGCTGCACCGATTTATCTAATCCCCATGATAAGAGAGACAGACAGAGACAGAAAGAAACATAGACAGACAGACAGACAGGCAGACAGACGGACAATTCAATTTGTTAATCCACATGGAAATTCATTTGTTTACTCACAGGCTCGTAATATTCACAAACATAAACTTACGGGACACATATCAATAAGGGATTAAAACTATTCAAATAAATGTTCACTCATAATGTCAATACATCACATAAGCCATAAAACATCAAAGTTTCAGGCACATATTCTTGTAGACAAGACAAAACATTCAACCACAAAAAAATGTTCAATAACAGGAACAATCTTTACATCACGCATACACATGAACTGTTCAAAACATGACTCCAAAATACGCCAGATATCAACTCAATGACAGACGGTCAGATCGACAGAGAGTGAGACAAAGAAAGCGAGAGAGAGAACGATGATGACAGACAAACACACACAAGAGAGAGAGAGAGAGAGAGAGAGAGAGAGAGAGAGAGAGAGAGAGAGAGAGAGAGAGAACTCAGAACTCAACTCAGAACTCAATACTCAGAAAATGTTTATTGTACATCGGCCTTAGGCCACTGCAGTGAACTCTATCACATTGTCCCCTTCTATCGTTTACGGTCACATAGGCTGGGATACATTCATCTTTGCAGTTTCAGTAGTCATTTGTACACAGAGAGACACAGACAGAGAGACACAGACAGAGAGAGAGACAGAGAGAGAGCGTTTGGTCATCCAGTGATGAAGCGTCTAGCGAACAAAGTCATCAACAAATAGTGACAGCAGGGTCAGGAGGGCAGAGAAAATCGCTCTGAAAATCGCATTACATGGACTGCTCTTTGTCAGCAGTCAATGATTAGTTTGTGTGTGTGTGTGTGTGTTTGTGTGTGTGTGTGTGTGTGTGTGTGTATGTGTGTGTGTGTGTGTGTGTGTGTGTGTGTGTCTGTGTGTGTGCGTGCGGATGCTTGCATGCGCGCATATGTGTGTGTATGTGCTTGCGCGCTTGCGAGTGTGGATGTGTGTGTGTGGATGTGTGTGTGTGGATGTGTGTGTGTGTGTGTGTGTGTGTGTGTGTGTGTGCGCGCGCGCGCGCTCGCGTGTGTGTATGTATGGCTGCGTTCGTGCCTGTCTGCCTACCTGCTTGCCTCTCTTAATGCACGTCCGAGCGCGCGTGCGTGCGTGTGTGTGTGTGTGTGTGTGTGTGGTGTGTGTGTGTGTGTGTGTGTGTTGTGCGCGCGCGCGCGTTCGTGTGTGTGTATGTGTGTGTGTGTGTGTGTGTGTGTGTTATGTCCCTAATGATGGTTGGCTTGGTATGTTTGTTCGTGAGTTAATGTTTTGCATTCCAAGTTGTTCTGGAATCACAGCTGTTTTTAAGAAGTGTTTGAAGCGCTTGCTTTTTTTTTTTTTTATGTATTTGCGAATTTGTTACATTTCTTAACCTTTTTAATTTGTCATGCATGATAATCATGTTTCCCGAGTAAAATAACTTCTTGAATTTTTGGGGTTAATCATTTTGCCTTCAGTGTTTGTTTGATTCTTGTGGCTATGAAAGGAACGTTCTGTTCGAGACAGCTGTATCAATCCACAATTCGGTGGGGTTTTTTATGGGTAAGGTATGTTATAGACAAGTGAAAATGACGATCTTATTAGATCACAAAGAAATGTGTGTGTGTGTGTGTGGCGCGCGCGCGCGCGCGTGCACACTGCAATACAGCTAGGCCGATCATGTTGTGGCATAGCACACTCTTAGAAAAGGAATTACTGTATCATAATTTGAGACAGGATGAGGTCTCTCAGCGGTGCATCCCACGGAAAGTGAAATGGTAGTCTAGTTGATTGGTGATTGTAACCTTGGGGCGAGACAGTGGCTGTAGTGGGCGGAGCTACAGATGTAATGATAATGTGGATGTCATGGGTATTACCCATAGTGGGAGATGGACGAATAGGAGGGAAGGGGGCAAGTGGAAGGAATGTTTTAATCAGGCGTGAAGGTAATGATAGGAAGTGATGATGAGATGAAGGGTCAGGATAGTACGAGTTTGGTGTATCGCTATCATATCTCTATTTGGGATGATTTAATCTTTTAGAAATGTTTTGTGCCGTTTTTTGTTTTGTTTTGTTTTTTGTCCTCTTTGTTTTCGCTCTTGCTGGGGAACCTTGTCAGTCCTAGGATAGGCTGTCAAGCACCAGGAGAAGTCAAACGCTTCAACCCAGCGGGTCCCCAGGTGGCGGATAGGGGAACATCCTGTTATGGGGTAGCTGTGAATATTCAATAAGCAGTCCAGGACCAATCATGGGACGCCCTTTGGCAAGGCCGAGCACCCATCAGCCACCCTTGCTAGGGTTACAGGGAAACCATGGAGAGCAGCATGGCGGATGTACACATCAGCGGAGGAACTTTGTTTAGTCAACGGTGAAGTACACAAGACGCTGGACAGAGATGCCCAAGGTCACCTAGTTCAGTCAGAGAACTACTGCTCACACTTGTATGGAGTGGCGACCACAAATGCTTATCTAGCTAAAGAAAGCAGTGAAATGACACAGATTCAAAGACGTTCATCCTGCATCGCTCGTCACGCGGTCAACCAAGGAGCGCGTCCTGCAATGGTGTCTCAGGCTGCATCCGAAAAATCAGCTACTGAGACCAAAGTAATCAAAATAACAAAAACTCGAAGCTTCAATACAGGACTGATGAAAGGAAAGAAAGACATCTTCATAGCTACTCTCAATGCCCGTACACTTCAGAAGGAGGGACAGTTACCTGAAGTAATTGCGTCAGCAGAATCTACAAACCAAAACATCATTTGCCTGCAAGAACATAGATTCATACATGAAGACATTGCAACAAAAGAACACATTTTCGGAAGTTGGAAGCTGATTACATGTTCAGCCTGGAAAAACAGCGTGAATGCTGCAACTGGCGGAATTGGAATGCTTCTCAGCCAGCAGGCCTACAATGCACTTAGCAATGTCGAAATGATATCTCCAAGAATAATGATAGTTACTTTCAACGGAAATCCTCGAACCTCGATAATCTCCTGTTAGAGTCCCACTAATGTAAGTGATGAAGTGGAAGTCGAAAGATTTTATCAGGACTTAACATCAGTCACCAGACAAGTCCCGAAGCACAACATCCTCATTATTGGTGGCGTCTTCAATGCACAACTTGGAAACCTTGATGGCATCAAATATGCTTTGTGGCTGCGTCTATGCTAACTGAATGGGTAGCGCAAACTGTGTTGGGTTTGAGAAATTCTACATGGGAGATAACTCCGTGACTCTCAAGAGTTATGTTACTTAGTTGATATTTAAAATTCTCCCTACTTTCCTCTTATTTCCTTTGGTATTACATATATGCCTTGGAAGCAACCCTGTATATGTTCTGTCTTGTCTATGTGTGTATGTTTAGTCAGTTCAAGAATAAAAGACTGTGTCAATCTTGAACATAAGACCAATATATTGTATGAATTTCTCTCCACCATCGTGGTAGTATGTAGCGTAGTTGCATGGTATATGGGTAACTTGGGCATTCCTTTTTGTAAGGAATGTTCTGAGCTAACCACTTTATGCTTTGTGCCTGCATCTATGCTAGTTGAATGAATAGCGCAAACTGTGTTGGGTTTGAGAATTTGATATGGGAGATAACTCCGTGACTGTTAGGAGTTATGTTACTTAGTTGATATTTGAAATTTTTTGCTTCTCTCTTATTTCCTTTGGTATTACATCTTTTTAACGTTATGATTATAACAGTCACATCTTTTTAAAGTATGACACAGTATACAGTATTGTGATTTTGTTAATTAATATCAACTTAAGAATTATAACAATAATGATGCACTTTGGGGCTGATGACCATTTTCAAAAGTCGGTTGGTTCTGTTACAATGATACGGCGGCAGAAACCCAAATAGCCCTATATTCCATGGCTTGACATTATTCTATAGTTGTTTTAAAAGGCCTCACTCTCTCTCTGTCTGTCTGTCTCTCTCTCTCTCTCTCTCTCTTTTATCCCCCCGTCTCTCCATCTCTTTCTGTCGTCTCCAATATTGGGGAGAAAACTAGAGACATGCTATTAAAACAAGCCATCAATCATTTCGACTGCACTGGGAATGGATTCTGTTGACGTTTCCATCAATTATAACCAGAAACCATCAAAACATGAAAACAAAAAATCGAATCAAAATGCAGCACAATGAATTGTTTTGATGAACTCCCTGAACCGTAGGAATATTCCTGCATATTAGGCCAATTGTTCTATAAAAACTATTTGTCATTATTAAACAATAGAATAAAGAATAGTCCTATCTCTCTCTCTCTCTGTCTGTCTGTCTCTCTCTCTCTCTCTCTCTCTCTCTGTGTCTCTCTCTCTCTCTCTCACACACACACACACACACACACACACACATTCTTCTTTGCTTCATCAAATGATTAATAGTGATAATTTGACTTCGACCGTGTTAGTACATTTTCATTCATTGTTTTGATTTGTGTGCTTTCTTGATAACATTGTTGTGATTTGAATCTTATTCTGCTCTGCAAGTGCAAATGTATTGATATAGACTTCAACCTCTGCTATGTAAGTAAACATGTGTACTTATATCCCAATCCTTGTCTATGTAATACTACGGATATTGTGTAAGAATATGTCAGGTTACAAATAATAGGTTCTCAATAAATTCTAACAGCAATTTCTGGCTCTGTAAAAATGGCCTAAGAATTGTTCACTTAAACATCAACCATGCTTACGATAAGATGACAGATATTTTATCATTACTGTCAAACTATGCAAAAAATATTCATGTCCTACTCCTGACAGAATCCTTGGTAAATAAACACATACCTACAGAAGGCTTAGCCTTTTCTGGATATCTAGCTATTGGCAAAGATCCTGAACAACCAAAACAGACCCATTAATTCACATCAATGAAACTATTACATTTAAACGCATTATTCATCTTTGGAATATCAAACAGAATCAGTGTGGCCAGAAATGAACAATCAAAAGCACGACACTTCGAACGGGTTTTGTTTATGGGAGTCCATCGGGAACTGTTAAACTGGGTCGTCATATGTATTGATTCAATGGATGTTGTAGGTCTTCAATTCAAAGAAATGATTATTCATGGAGACTCTAACAAAGATTTTCTCAAGCCGAACAAGGCCTGGCTAAATAGACCTAGCGATTATAATCTACACCAACTAGTACAATTACCCACCAGGTAACAACACTTCAAAGACACTTATAGATCATATTGATGTTTCACAACCGAAACATACCATAAAATCATGTGTTTCCTCTTCTAGTTGCGTAGACCATTTTCCAGTTAGCAGAGTGTTCAAACCCAATCGATAGTAGTTATGATATCAAAGGCAATAACGATATATTTTGCATGAAAAAAATGTCGGTAACTTTAAGAGATCCTCTATTGGTAAACATATTCATGTTTTGGGACAATTTTTGATCAGCCTCGGTGAAGAGTTTGATCTTCTATTTGTAGATGGAACTAAATCATAGGATTTTCTTCACATTGTTCGTGTATGTCGCATAATGGCTACAGTTTAATTGATTATTTTTATTATTTTACTGTGTCACCTGACTTAGTCAAAACACTCTGCTCTTGAACTACATGTTCTAAGTGACAAAACTGACAGCTTCGTAAAAGTAAACGGCCATAAAGGAAGCCGATTCTTGTGAAAGGATAATTATGACTTTGCCAAATCTTTACTCTCTATGACGGATATTGATTCGAATATCAGTCAGGCTTTGTCAGCGTTTAATCGGTGCCTCCAATATGCTGATGAATGTATGAAATAAACAACACTTTTTGGAGCTAAAAGAGAATAAAATTTAATTTGAATCTGAATGCAGTAAGAGTAGAAAAAGACGTAGACGTAAACTGCAAACTGTACATAAGATGCACACCGATGTGGAGCGTGCTGAATATGTTGAAGAAAGACAACAATAAAATCGTTGACAACTTACAAGGCTTCTCTAAAACCCCCAAAACATTTTGAAACACGTAGAAAGCCTCGGGGCACAGCAGCCTAACGACAAAACTGTTATTTCAATAATCTGTTCAATTCATTTTCACGTCTGAATTAAACATAATCAAACTAATGACCGTGAGCGTGTTACAAGCACAGCTTCAGTCGACTGCAATTCCCTGAACATGCCTATTACTGCTAATGAAATTATGCTGGCAAAGCCTAAAAAACGTGGAAAAGAAATGATTTCACCATTCCTTTTTTGAAAATTTTCAACAATTTGTTCAATTTCCCGATCAGTGGTCCTTGTCAATTCTGCAGCTCCTCCATAAGACAGGTGATTTCGATAATCCTGATGATTATAGGGGTATTTTTCTTTTAAACATAACCAGCAAAGCATATAGTTCTATCTTGAACAAGAGGATTACAAACTAAATTATGGACAGTGCTATCAGGTGAAGAATGGACAGGTTTTCGGGAAGGCAGACACAAGAAGATCATTCATAAGGAAGATTAGGAAAAGACAGGCTCCACATCGGTGTGCGTCTTATATCATCATCAACATCATCATCATCATCATCATCATCATCATCATCATCATCATCATCATCATCATCAGGTGCCTTGCCATACGGCGTTGGCAATAATGGCCTTCCACTGTTTCTATCCCTTGTTGCCTCAAGCACCTCTTCCACCCTCTTTGTTTTCAGCCACTCTGCAAGTCCGTCCAATATCTTCTCCCTTTGTCTACCTGGTGCTCTCTTTCCCTCCACTTTCCCGTTGTGACCAGGTGCTCCAATTTCCCCCTCCTCAAAAATGGCCTATAAATGTTCCCTGTCGTTTCCTAATCTTCCTTATGAATGATCTTTTTGTGTCTGCCTCCATCAAGACTGTCTCGTTTGTTTTCTTTGCTGTCCATGGAACTCTCAACATTCTTCTTAGAAACCACATCTCGGCTGCCTCAATCTTGTTCTGGCTTTGCTTGTTGACTGTCCATACTCACAACCGTATAACATTATCGGTTCTATATAACATTCAAGAACTCTCTTCCTGATGTTAATTGATAGGCATTTGTTGGTAAGAATGCTTGTCATCTTTTTGAATGCTGTCTTGGCTTGGCCGATTCTGCCGGCTATTTCTGATGTGCATCTGCCGTCTGGTGAAATGATTGTTCCTTGGTATTTAAACTTATCAACCTGTCGCAAGGTTGTGCCGTTTGCTGTTATTTTGCATGAGGGGATTTCATGTTTTTTACTGATCACCATGACTTCGGTCTTCCTGCTGTTCAGTTCCAAGCCCTTACCCTTGCTTTCTATTTCCAATATATTCACAAGGTTTTGTAGGTCCCTTTCATTTTCTGCAATTAGCACGGTGTCATCTGCGTATGAATGTTGTTTATCATTTTTCCTCCAACCTTTAATCCAGGGGTCTTCCTCTAGGTTTCTCATGATGTTTTCGCTGTAAAGTGAAAAATGTAATGCAGGTGATCATCTTTTTACCCCCATATCCATGATTCAGAAGCAACCCCTAAAACACAGGCAATTGGACGTTGCCTTTATCGACTTTCGTAAGGCATTTGATTCAGTACGCAGAGAACAATTTTATATGAAAATAGAACTAATGGAAAATTGCCAATGCTCCGAAGTGCAAATACTCTGTTGTAAAAGCAAAAGTACAGACAGGGAGAACATGACAGACGAATTCTGTTGTCCTCAAGGACTTAAGCAGGATGAAGTTTGTCCTCCTGTATTTTCATTATTTATTAATGAACGAACCAAAGAGATGTACTTGTTATATTCATACTACTCTTTGCCATGACAGTATAAATGACTTTCAGAAATACCTCAATGTACTGCGTGATTGTGAGAGATCTTCAGGGTCGACCTAATTTGAACAAAACCAAAATTGCAACTTTTCGTAATTTGGGTTCGTTACTATCAAAGAGAAATTGTATTTTTGAGATTATCCATTGCAGAGTGTAAATCTGCACAAGTATTTGGGTGTTGTGTTTGCATGTCAAGCAAGTAGTTTTTCGTTCATATCTTGAGCGTACTAGAAAAGGAACATTAGCCATTGTAAAGTTGCTTTGGTCAGTTGATGAACACTCTAGCAGAGTATTCTTTAAACTGTTTGACATTCAGATCAACCCATTCTGACAATTCTGAAAGTTGGGGGTTATCTGCTAGCCAAGAACACATTGGAAGGATAAGTCTGCTTGCCATTAAGAAATATCTTGGCGTCAGTCAAAAAGCTCAAAGGCACATAATGTATGAGGGTACCCAGATACCCATTATATGCTAATACGTGCTTTTGATATATAAAGTTTTGGCTCAGGCTTACCTCCTTAAAAGGCGGCAGACTTTCCCAAAAAGCATACATTATGTTATTACAGACTCAGAACTACAGTTCTTGGGCTTGTAAAGTTCGCAACGTTCTGCATAAGTTTGGTTTCGGTATAGTTTGGGAAACAAAAAGTGTTGGCAATGTTAAAACATTTATAAATGAATTGAAACAAAGACTTGCTCTGTCAACAAAGACATTGCTCTGTCAACAACCATGAATTCTATTCTGTTTATTCACAATGTAGTCGAGAGTTGTCGTCATGTTCGTATCTGTGTAAAATTCAAAATGTAAAATTAAGGAAAAGTTTAACTAGATTTGAATAGGAATGTTACCGTTGAATTGTCACTATTGATGACACAAGACAACGAATAATGACAGAAATTATAACGTCCATTTTGTGAAGATAGCATTGAAAGTGAGATGTATGTCGTGCTGGTGTGCCCAAGCTACGAAGTTCTGAGAGCTGCATTAATTCCT
>CM060305.1:100119250-100121750 GCA_030674185.1 Monoplex corrugatus | reverse complement strand
TCAACATTGGGAGCATTGTCCCAGATGCTGTGGCCTTTCCATGTACTGGTCTTTTGATGATCTCATTTTCAATTTACTCTAAACTTTGATGTCTGAGGTGAATTCAAGTAGGAGTCTTTGGTGTCAGTGGATCATGGTCGCTGTTGTTGGAGGGCCATGGTGGTGGTCTCCCTATTCACGTATCACTGACCTGGTCTGGCTCTGCGACTGGGCGATTATTGTCTCTGTTATGAGGGTTAGTTGGCAGTATCCTTAATAAGATACATCAGAGAAGCATTGTTCACCTCTGGGATTACTGTCGGGATTATGGGGCTTAACTGACAGTGTGCTTAGTAAGTTAGATCAGAACAGGCATCGTTGGCTTCTAGTGAAGTGACCCAGTAGCAGTGCAGGGTGTCTATTGGTGCATAGCTTGGGTTTGATGGAGTGTTGCAGAACTGGAGTGAGCGGAATGGGTTCAACGTCCCTGTGGACATGCAGAAGCTGAAACGATTTCTTTTTACTCGTTTCTTTGATTCGCTGTGAAACAGATTGTTAGAAACGAAAAGCGGTCAGGTCCAATCTGAACGTTAAATTGTCTTTCTGCAGAACAGTGTTCGTCACTAGCTAACAGTGAGATGAAGCAAGCCTGTAACTTAACCTTGTGCACCGAGCATGTTGTGACCTACACACTCATTAAAACATCTTGATCATGACAAACCCGAAGCCTACCGCTTTGTACTTATATGTTTTGTTTTGCATCAAGAATGATTTTGTCAACCCATATTTGCATTTAATAAATTATCCGGTATTTATCAATCAATCCATTTATTCATCTATTATTCACGATGGCATTTCTATGTTTTACTTACCCAGCTTTATAATGGGTTCCCCACGAATAATAACCAGAAATCATCTAAAAGAAAACAAAGAAATAGATATGTCCATACCATGGTCATAAGGTAATACACTAGTTGTTTCTATGCACTGCTTGAATACTCGCGAACATCCCTGTCTATGCTATGAAGCTAACTGTCCCGTTGAAATGTGTATCTTTAAACCAAAGGTGGAGAGGTGTGGAGTAGGGGTTAGAATCAATTGTCTCTCTGTCTCTGTCGCGGAGTGAATGAATGGATGGGAATGAATAATCTCTGGATTGTCTTTATCTTTGCTTTTGTCTCTGTCTCTGCCGGCCGTCTGACTGTCTGTCTGTCCCTGCCTGCCTGCCTGCTGTTGTCTGTCTATCTGTCTGTCTATCTGTCTGTCTGTCTGTCCGTCTCTCTCTCTCTCTCTCTCCCCCATCTCTCAAACAGAGAATGCAATAGCATATTTAAGCCAAAGTAATGTACTTTTATCCACACATTGTTTCTACCACGCGTTTCTAAACGATCTTTAAATTGTGACCGTGGAAATCTATTCACTCATTGTAAAATTGTTAAGAATCATTTGCGCTTTACTTTTTAGACAGTTAAAAAGTGAAATACAAGAAGCATCAATAAAAGCAGGCGTTTCTTTTTTACTTTACTTATTGAAACAGGTTGAAGGAAAAATGATAAACAACATTCGATAAGCAGATGACACCGTGCTAATTGCAGAAAATGAAAGGAACCTACAAAACCTTGTGAATATACTGGAAATAGAAAGCAAAGGTAAGAGCTTGGAACTAAACAGCAGGAAGACCGAAGTCATGGTGATCAGTAAAATACATGAAATCCCCTCATGCAAAATAACAGCAAACGGCACAACCTTGCGACAGGTTGATAAGTTGAAATACCAAGGAACGATCATTTCACTAGACGGCAGATGCACATCAGAAATAGCCAGCAGAATCGGCCAAGCCAAAACAGCATTCAAAAAGATGACAAGTATTCTTACCAACAAATGCCTATCAATTAACACCAGGAAGAGAATTTTTGAATGTTATATAGAACCAGTACTGTTGTACGGTTGTGAGGCATGGACAGTCAAAAAACAAAGCCAGAACAAGACTGAGGCAGCCGAGATGTGGTTTCTAAGAAGAATGTTGAGAGTTCCATGGACAGCAAAGAAAACAAAGGAAACAGTCTTGGTGGAGGCAGACACAAGTAGATCATTCATAAGGAAGATTAGGAAAAGACAGGCAACATTTATAGGCCATTTTATGAGGAAAGGGGAATTGGAGCATCTGGTCACAACGGGAAAGCTGGAGGGAAAGAGAGCACCAGGTAGACCCAGGGAGAAGATACTAGACGGACTTGCAGAGTGGCTGAAGGCAAGGAGGGTGAAAGAGATGCTTGGGGCAACAAGAGATAGAGACAGATAGAAGTCCATGATCGCCAACGCCATGCGACAAGGCACTTGATGATGATGAGTAAAACAGTGACCCAGAAAATGGGCCACACCTAATACTATTCATCCATGCATCATTTCAAGTTTATTGGATTGTGTCCCCTTTCCCAGGTCTGTAAATAAACAACATGGCAAAATGTCTTTGTTGATACAATGTACGATGCGTTGGTTGTTAACGGAAAATATGACGCCC
>CM060305.1:100109250-100111750 GCA_030674185.1 Monoplex corrugatus | reverse complement strand
TATGTTCTGAGATCAGGGAGACCTGTGTTTTGAGATCAGAGAGACATGTATTTTGAGATCAGGGAGACAGTTGTTGGACTAGTTTTAAAGGACATCTGAGCCAGATAAAACACTCTCAAATCATGTTTAAGAATAGGCTAGAGAAGAAAGCGTTAATTTGTGTTGTTTCAAAATAAACATAATGTAAAATGTTTTGTATGCACCCATTTTGCTTGGATGTTCTAAAGCAAGTTAATAAAAAGGACAAGTCGCCGAATCACATTTATAATCTTGCCTTTTGAGCATGTGTATGATCCAGAACAATACCAACATCGCTTCAACATAAATTATCAGTATGATAACCTCTGTTTTAGATCAAGAATGATGCCTGTTTCAAATGTCTTCACTTATTCAGTACGGAAAAGTTCAACGATTTGGCAGACATGTATATTTCAAATAATTTGTAACGGGCACATGGAAGTTATTCTGGGCGTGGAGGCTATCTGGGAAACTGAAACTGTAACGTGCAACATAAATATTTGGTCAGTCTTTTAGTATCTTCACATATCTTTTTTTCAAATTGTTGTAAATATAACCGAAACAAAATGTCCAACATTGGAAAACACTGCATTCTTTGCCATATAAAGAATGTCCCGTCTTTTTTCAAAGGGCTTTTGTGTCTGTAAATTGCTTGTCATATTTCTAAACAAAATAATGAAAACACACGCTTTCTACATGTCAGTGAGTTCTCTTCTGATCCACTTCCTTCTGTAAGATTCTAAATAAAGTCATTATGTATACTGTATTAAACTTAGCTCAGTACGTTCTCTTCTGAGCTGTGTTATTCAGTAAGATTCTTGAATGATTTAAAGCAAACACACACTGTTCACGTTTTAAAGTTTGTTTAGTTCAGTAAATTATGTATTCTTTGTAAAATGGTGAAATGAAATGATACATGCCGTTCACATACTAGTTTACTGCGTTCCTTTCTGAACTGCGTTCTGTGAGATTCTAGAATGTCCATTGGCTTTATGTAGCACAAGAGGAGTGAGGAAAACGGTACGGAGAGGATCATTCCGCTGGTCCTTGCGTTTCCAACGCTGTTCTGTGAGACAGTATCCCTGGTTAGGAACACATTAACGATAATATCAGAGAGACATGTGTTTTGAGATCAGGGAGACATGTGTTTTGAGATCAGGGAGACATGTGTGTTTTTGAGATCAGGGAGACATGTGTTTTGAGATCAGGGAGACTTTGCTACTGTTTCTCTGATGAATAAATGTGATAACCGGTTTGTCGTCATTATGCCCTCCTCGTTTGAATGTGAGCTGTATACAGAGTAATTAAAAACAACTTAGTTTATAGATCTATGACTGCATTCAGGCATGAGTGAAAGAATTGAGGCATAATCTTTCTTTAACTATCTGTTTTACTCACTGGAAAAAGTGGCTTGCACACGTTTAATCCAATGACAAATTATTCGAGTTCAGAACTCCCTCCGTCTTCTGTCGTTTTTGTGACAGGCTGGGGGTGATAGAAGGGACCTTTTTGTTTCTACAATTAGCTGTTTCACTCTACACTTATCCTCAGTAGCTGAGCTTAGTATGTACATCTGTAATTGTTCAAAAACACACTGAACATAACAGAAGTCACAATATTTAGACTTCGACCAAAATAAACAAACCACCATAGAAAACTGTTTACCGTTGCTAAATCTTTTTAAATTAATCTTCAGATCGGAGAGCTCAAAATCAAACAAATGCGCATGCGCACACACATATCCATACGCACTCACGAGCACACATCACCAGACTGTACTACTGCCACACACGATCCACAGCAATCATAAATGATTGAAATATGATATGGCACACACCCCATGTGTGTGAGTTTTACGAAAGAAGAGGGGTGGAAACTAAAACAAGGAAGAAAAATACAGAGAAAGAAAAGAAGGAGGACAGAAAGAAAAGAAAACAACAGTCCTCTCTTTTTTCCTTTTTTCTTTTCCTTTTCTCCTTTCTTTCTAGATACAGTAGAGATTGTCCTAAAGACATTTTATTGCCAAATGCCATTCTCAGTTGGAATACCCAGCATCGTTTGTCGAAGTAATGTTGTGACAATGAATGCTTTCCCCTTGCAGTAACTAAGCGGCAATGTGTGTACAAACTGCACTCAACTGAAGCTTTCAAACTGGCATTACCTGATCAACACGCCTCAGTGGACAAAGTAAATTAACACATACACACTGGAAAACGCAACGTGACAGACAAGTAAAAAATTATGTATGTAGACGATGAGCTGCCGTGGCATGGGCTAGGCTACAGAGACGGATTGTACGTCTTGAGACAGGACACACTCCCCATACAAGACATCTCATTGTTAATGAGCTGATATTGCTCAAATTGCTGAACATCATTTATGTATAACAGTGTGCTGATTCCGATTATTTCAGCAGAAAATTCTGATGTACAAGTTTATCACTCTGTGACTTAACGTGATTATACGTTCTACACGTACCTAT
>CM060305.1:100094250-100104250 GCA_030674185.1 Monoplex corrugatus | reverse complement strand
CGTTTTAGACACTCAGATCACCAATTTATTTTCCATAAGCTGTGACCCAAGAATTATGGAGAGGAAGTAGGCGTAAGAGGAGAACAATTGAAGACATTTCAGAAACGGTAGTGTTTGGAGGGAGAATAGGGTGGGTGGAATGAGGACAGAGGCAGAAGAGAAGATGATTGGAAGTCAATTGTGGCCTGGGTGTTAGAGACCTCGGCTCAGCGTACGTCTGACACCTGAAACCGTCATCCTCTTGACGTTGGCCGCCTGATGGTGTGATGAGAGAGGAACGTACAGAGCTAGCAATATCAGTGATGATAGTCTTGACAGGTCTGGTGTTCCAGACTTTACCAGCAAAGGTGACCTTGGCTTGGAATGACACTTGATGAGTGTTGAGCGATGTTTGACTAGAGAAAGAGAGAGAGAAGAGAGAGACAGTAACAGAGACCGACAGACAAACAGACAGAGACAGACAGAGCACGCGGCAAGTCAGTGATGTCCCTGGAGATCACCGTCTCGCTTGATCAACCCCAAGTCAGTTTGCGTGAGCATCGGACGTCTGAAAACTGAAACCTTCAGTGGTACCCAATGTCCCGAGCTGTCTACAGTACTGTGTGTGATGGATTGCAGCTAGACAGGCGGAGTCCGAGTGCCTAGCGCTAGTTACTTGTATCTTCAGTCTTCTGGTCGGTAAGGATACAGTTGGGTAAGGGAGATAGAGAGAAGTGGCTTGAGACATGCCGCAGCCATGGTGTCAAGGGCCTCGCCTCACCTTATGTCTGACTCCCGGAACCGACACCTACCTCTTGATGAAGTCAGCTGACTGAGGTGACGTAGAGGGCAAAGAGATGTGAAGATAGGCATGCCATAACAATGACAGACCTGCCAGACGTCCTCCTTCAGTCTAATACAGTTAGTGTCCGACAGGGCCCATAAGCTGCACTGACTCTTAGTAACGGCTGATAAATGTTCAATAGACAATGTTTCAACTGTTTCAACTATTTATGATTGTTTCTCTAATGGTCATAGTGAGATATTATGAAACATTTTCTCTTTTAAATGCAATCCAAGTAGACACTTCAAAATCTCAGATATCTGACACAATATAACTATCAATATTTTAAACGATAATTTAACTTTTTAGACAAAAAAAACGAGAAACCTAATGTATAATCAAAATGGATATGACATCAGAGACTCATAGAATTGTTATGAAAGAATGGCGATATATGATTTACACAGATTATACATATTCAGTATTACACAAAGAAGCATCCAGATCTTTACAAAGTATTTATTTTAGATAATTTGATTTAGATTGCAGATTTAAAACACACTCAAAAGAGGACATTGCAATAATTTTCAAAGCTGGTTATAATTCAACATGTTTTTTTCTGATAAATTCGTAACTAAAGCACTATCGAACAGACAACAAATGCTATCTACTTGATGAGCAAATGCTGTGAATAGAGAGTTAATACTTTAGGTACAACTGTATACTATGTTCGGCCTAACTCGCTGAGATGAAAGGATACAGAAAGAAGGGGAAATGTAACAAAAAGTGCACAAGCAGTCAAACGGTCAAAATATGAAGAACAAACTAGTATTCTTAGGCATCCACTGATCTACGCCAATACAAAACTTAGCGCGCTCAGTAAGCCCTGTTCAGGTGGTGTCAGTAGTCTGCTTTTGCATCCACAACTGGTATTTAGCTAGAAATAAAATAACGTTTCGATGATTAGAACTAAGACAGCCATGGCGGCCATGCAGTTAAGTCCATACTTCAACAGAGCAGTCGCTACAAAATAGCTAACACTTGCACCACAAGATACAAACCGCACTACTGGTGGTCAACGAAGACCGCATACTCGTACGTTGGCTGAAAATTTGTAGCAGTGCTAATCAAGACCTTCAAAGTGAAAATGACACAGAAGAAGGTATACAAATGCCAACAGAGAAACACACACACATACAAAGCGATTAAACAATTGCTCTGGTTAAGATAAAGGAATACCGAGGCATTTATATTTCCGATGACAACCAAAATGGTTAGCAGAAGTCTAGAATATTTCATCACTCAATCATACACAATTATCTTACTGCTGTGACATGGGCTAGGCTGCAGAGGTTTAAGAGAAAAAAATTGAAATTCACGACAAAATGTGCACAGCAACATAACATCCGTGCATGCATTATTAAACAACCGAGTCACTATTTTCATTATAATTCAAACAGTAACTCAAATAGCCTTTTGCACTAGCGGTCCCGTGCACATTTTTGCACGTAAAACTGACTAAAGCACACACTTACAGAAAACAAAGTCGGTGCTTACACATCATCACAGCGGTCGCGTTTCAACATTCATAAGCAAAACATGTCCGTACATATGGATGATCTTTGTTGTCATCTAGCTCCGAACCAAGAACACACTTCCCGAGATTCTAGATACAAAACACAACTGACAAACCATTTACCACTCGTGCAACAATTGTTATTGTTATCGTTGTTTAAAGCCCAACCGACTGCGCAGAGCCATATCAGGGCTATAACCATGTCAAAATGTATATCACAAAAATATGCTCACAGATTCGGTATTTATTATGTTAATACTTCTACGTAAAATGCACGTATATAAAGTGTAAATTTGAAAAGACTGCCGAACTTGAAATCAGTGATGTCTTACTTCAAGATATTACTTACCAGAACACGAAACTATGCGCAAATGTTCGGCCAATTGGCCTTTGTCAAGCGTATGCAAAAGACAATAAACCGGACCTTGTGCCTTTTAGTCTGCGCTTGCTAAAGATCCCACGGCAGTTGAAAATCGTGAAGAGCAGGGCATTGCCTTAGTATAAAACATTGAAGAGACAGGTTGATTTGCCAGGTACCTCCCCATGAAGACAATCAGCCTTCTGGCCTTTCTGAAGTCTTGGTCACAAAATTGGATGGCACTGCACTGCGGCGACGCACTCTCAAAAGAAAAAGCAGCCCGAGATTCACGTGGTAAATCCACTGTGACAAAACAAATGAACATGAACATGAATATGAACATGAACATAAATATGAATAATTTTTATACAGGGTAAATGCACAAACTTAGCGAAAAAAAAGAATAGACAACTTCCCTGATGTGGTGTTCAGCAGGAAAAAATGATACAGATTAACGAGGAGTTTTTTCTGTGTGAAATGCAGACCGCAATCCAATGGCACCCATCTTCATCCCATCACCACCACCCCTCCCCCATACATGTGTAGTCTTGTCTACCTATTGAAATAGATTTTCTGCACAATCTTGCCAAGGACAACTCTTTTGCCCCCGTGCGATCTTTGACTTGTCCTTAGTGCATGCTACACATGGAACCTGGCTTTATCGCCCCAATTGACAGACCAGCAACCAGACCACCATTCCAGGCTCTGTGGAGGATGGGAGAAGAATCTCTGTCCGAGCCACACACTCCACTTTCATCACAAAAGAATCCTGTTAAGTACTAGTACTGTGTATTAGCTGTTCTTCTGTCTGATTTGTGTATTAGCTGTTCTTCTGTCTGATTTGACCAATAGTGAAGACCAGGGGCACTCATGATCCATCGCTTAACCCGTGTGTAATTAAACTGTCTGACCCCGTGAGACGGCAGGATTAATTGCTTGCTTTCCATCAATCTTCATTAGACATTTGTGTTCGACACGGCATTCCTCAGCCAGCCTAGTGCGGGAGGATACACTCTATTACAGAGTTCTGGAATTATCGATTCTTATGTCTGTAGAATCCAATAGCAAAGCGAATGTGTGTCGAAGACACAGAGATAGAAGGGGAAAAGTGGTAGTTACGGACAAATCCTAGCTAAGCGAACATTGGTTTTGTGTGTTTGTGTGGTGGGTTTGTTTCTTGTGCTTGTTTCGTTTGGGGTGGTGTTGTTTCTGTTTTTGTTTGTTCTCTCTCTCTCTCTCTCTCTCTCTCTCTCTCTCTCTCTCTCTCTCTCTCTCCTCCTCCCTCTCCCTCTCTCTCTCCCCCCTCTCTCTCTCACCGTGTGTGTGTGTGGGGGGGGGGGGTGAGTGTGTCTGTGTCTGTGTGTGCTGTTAATGAGTGCGTGAAATGAGTGTGTGTGTGTGTGTGTGTGTGCGTGCGTGCTGTGAATGCATGTGTGGAATGAGTGTGTTTATGTGTGTGCGTGTGTGTTCGCGCGCGCGCGCGCGCGCGTGTGTGTGTGTGTGTATATATATATAGTGTGTGTGTGTGTGTGTGTGTTGTGTGTGTGTGTGTGTGTGTGTGTGTGTGTGTTGTGATTTCTCATTTTGAATTTGTTTCACAAAAAAGGGAGATTTTCAGGATGATTTAACCATTTGACTTGTTGCTTTGTTTCTTTGATATTCTTTTTTCTCATGTAGAAACATATCCATCGCATCTGTTACATATCTTTGTCAAATATCAGACTGCGCGCACGCGCACGTGTATATGTGTGTGACCGTCTTAATATAGATATGTCCATGGTCAGTGACAACAAGCATAGGCGTACACGGTAGGATTCAATTTTAGGAAACTGGCCTCCGTCATATATTATCTGACTCAAGTTATAACAGAAGAATAACAGAGTTATGGAGAGAGATCAATAAGCTTGAGTACACACAAACAAAGTCGAAATACTGCACTTTGTCCGGACAATCCTGTTCACATTATTATCCATCCCTCGTTAACCACAACCCTCTAACCTTATTTATCTTAAAGATCCAATCCATTGCTCCTGAAAGTGTTTTTGTTCAGATCAAATCAAAGAGTACAATGGCCTTTTATCTTCGACCTTTGCATGTTTCCTATCAAACCGACTATGTATGAATTCCGCTGAACAGGACTTGTGTCGTTTGTGATTCTTTACTATCTTGCATTTCAGTTTTTAACTGTGCCCATACAGACTTTTGTCGCCTCCATTCTTGTTTCTAATGCTACATGACTGCCCCGCTCTCAACCCGTAAACATGTATGTACTGAAGATTTCCCTATTTTGAACTTTCTACTGTCTAGAACTCATTCTTCTGTGCTGTGTGATATGTCTTCTCTTTTCTCTTTCTAACTCATTGTAACACATTCAACGGTTCAGATTTGTCTCAAAAATATATTTCTTTGCTCGATTGTGTGTGTGTGTGTGTGCGCGCGCGCGCGCGTGTGTGTGTGTGTATGTGTGTGTTTATGTGTGTGTGTGTGTGTGTGTGTGTGTGTGTGTGTGTGTGTGTGTGTGTGTGTGTGTACACCACACATAACAATATAGATTACACAAAAATCTACCCTGTATGCACACAACAAAATCAAAATACAATGTTTCAGTTTCAATTTCTCAAGACGACGTCTCCGCATTCAGAATCAATCCCGTATGCACTAACGTCACAGGTGCCATGTGATGGAGAAGATCCAGAATGACACGGCACAAGCCTTAAGCCTGCACATAAACCCATGAGCTGGCCAGGTCTTGAGGTCCTACCCACATACATCCTTCAAAATACAAAAAGGCTACGAGCTAAATCATACAAATCATCCCTCTCTTTTGGACAGAAAATGTATCATAGTACAGCACTGTGGCCTATGGAACAGGCATAATGGCCAGACAAGTTCCTCCGCAGACAGCTTCATCCCTTCACACTACATGCTTCAGTCCCTGCAGCTACAGTTGTTTTGTACCAATGTGATCTTCAAACTGGCTGCTCTTATTTAGATCTCCCTTTCTCATATACACGCCCACGTGCGCGCGCGGCAACACACACACACACGCACACACACACACACACACACACACACACACACGCACGCACGCACGCACGCACATTCACGCACACATACACAAACACACATACTCATAAATATACGTATACACAACACACTTACATACATACGCACGTACACGCAAATATACACAGATAGGAAGAAGAGTGGCAGGTGGGTTCAGAAGTTGGCCTAACAGTAACTAAACTTGAGGTACCAGGGTTCGTTTCCTGTTGAGGCCATGACTTTTTTCCAGAGTTTGACCAGAAAATCAAACTGAACGTCTAATCCCTTGGAAGGGGACGAAAAACGAGCTGGAACTGTGTACTTTCTTGTTCGATCACGCTAAAGATCCCACGTCAGTTTGCCAGGTATCTCCTCCTGAAAATCAATTAGCTTCTTGCCTTTCTGAAGTCTTGGTCAGAAACAAAATTAAAAAATGGATGGAGCTGCACTGCAACAACACACTCTCAACATGGAGAGCAATATATATATATGTACATATATACACACATATATATGTCCATCACCAACATCTCCATCACTATCATCATAATCGTCACCATCATCGCCGCCATCCCCATCATCGCCATTATGTGTCCCACCACATGGCGCTGGAGACCAGACCCTAAGCGAATCCATCCCCTGTCCCCCGTTACCACAAGCACATCGCCCACCCCCTATATCCCCAGTCACCCCACAAGCCCGTCCAATAACAATGATACTATAAGAATAATACTATTAATGATATGAATGATAGTCATAACTACAACAATGACGACGATGATAACACCTATGATAACATCAACACCACACCACCACCACCAACAACAATAATAACAACAATAATAATAATAATAGTACCTAGTAAAAAACAAATGATAATATCAACAACAACGGTAGAATGGCATTCCCAACGTGTCAAAACCCAAAATAAGGATCAAACCTAAAGGCACACCCACCAGTCACCAAGGTGGCAAGCCAATGTCGTGCAAACAGCACACGCAAATTGCGGGGGGGGGGGGGAGGAGGACAGGAGGAAAAAAGGGCGAGGAGGGGCCACACAGAGGGTGAAACCACCGTCGGACAAAAGGGCACGGCCCCTAACCGGACCATCAGAAAGATGGAGTATGTGACTGCCAAAAAGACAAGGGAATGTCGTGCAGGTGATACAATGAGACACCAAGAAGGAGAGGGGATTGTTAGTGCAACATTCTTGCAGAGGAACCACAGATTACCAGAACCAGAAGTAGAACAGAGAGATGGGGAATAGGTGTGCACCTGGAGGTGATCACGAACGTGCCAGGCACCAACGACCCACCTATGATACAATGCCTCAGCCACCATTGGAACTCCTTGAAAACCGAATCAGGGGAATAAACGAGGCAAGGGGGCGACTTGACCATGTCTAACATCAAGCAGAACAAGATGGGTTGTAGAACTCCGAACACATCACGGGAATGGAACGGTGGAAGGCGACGATCAAGAGCGTGGAGTCGAAACAAAAAAAACCCAACAACAACAAAATTGGGGGGGGGGGGGGGGGGAGGTATCTCGGAAATTAAAAAATTGTCATTGTACTGTTTCGAGCCCAGGTAGCTGCGCAGAGCCATATCAGAGCTGTAATTGTATTCTAACACCCACGTAATAAAGAAAAGTTGGGGGTGGGGGTGTTTGTATGTTGCCGCGGAAGTTGAAAAAATTGTCATTGTACTGTTTAGAGCCCAGGTAGCTGCACAGAGCCATGTCAGGGCTGTAGTTGTATTTGTATTCGAACGCCCACATATCCCACAAGTGGAAAGAATGGAAAAGAAAATCAAGTACATCTATTAATGCTTTCGTGCATACCATAGGAAAAGGCCCAGATACTTAAAATGGTCACTGTACATCACATCCCCCAGAGGCAAAATGCACCCGACACGTGTATCTGAAGGAGTAATGATATATACGTAAAATATTCTGATGTGTTTGTGTAGCATATCGTAGTCAGTGACTAAAGTCCCCTTGAGGAAGGCGGGTGTACCGCCGAAAATTTGGGAAATTTTTACATTGATTTGTTGCCTTTTCTGTGCACATGCTGCTTGAATTATTATATATATATATATATATATATATATATATATATATATATACAAACACACGAGCGCGCGTGTGCACGCACACGCTTAATTTATGCAGTGCACAGTTACATGTTATAAAAAACATTTATCATGGTCTGTCAACAAACAGATGTTCCTAAAACTCCATAAGAAGGGATTAACTGAACGTGTCAGACAGTGTAAGGCACAGGATACCAGTTCACTGAAGCAGCGTATGGAAGAACAAGAGCACTGGTCAAACAGGCTGTGTTGTGAATTCCAACACACGGCGTATTCTCAAAGCAATAGGTAAAGAAGATGTGTGCAGTCAGAAAAAAAGCCAAACATTGAGACAAATAGCAAGATACCATATAAGAAAACGAATGACACAGTTTCAATAAATGAGGGCAAAAACAACCTTTCAAACGATAAAATATGATTGGCTCTTATCACATACACAATCAACATTTGGTATGTGTTGGAAATTAAATTTGATAGAAAAAGAATAAATAATGATAGCTCTTGTCTATACACATTACTGTGACCATTTTACTGTCACTGGGTATTAAAATCTATTTTAAAAAGATAATTTTAAATCGACACGTGGCCTGGCATTGGAACAGTCTCAACGATAATGTGGTCAAGCCTATCATTGTCTTTTGATCGGACGGCCGAGTAGCTGAACAGCGCCTCAACACATTCAACTTGTGTACAAGCCATTGTCTAGGAGTTTCGGTGGGCCACTACATACTGTAGCGGATGACACCGTGCTAATTACAGAAAATAAAAAAAGGCCTACAAAATCTTGTGACTGTACTAGTAATAGAAAGCAAAACTGAAGAGCTGGGCCTAAATAGCCAGAAGACTGAAGTCATGGTAATCAGTAAAAGACAAGAAATCCCCTCATGCAAAATAACTGAAATGGCACAACACTGAGACAGGTTGATAAGTTTAGATATCTGGAAATGGTCATTTCACCAGACGGCAGATGCACATCAGAAATAGCCAGCAAAATCGGCCAAGCCAAAACAGCATTCAAGAAAATGAAAAGTAATCTTACCCACAAATGCCTATCAATTAACATTAGAAAGAGAGTTCTTGAATGTTATATAGAACCGACACTGTTGTACGGATTTGTAGCGTGGACAGTCAACACACAATGTTAGAACAAGATTGAGGCAACTGAAATGCGATTTCTGAGAAGAATGTTTATAGTTCCATGGATAGCAAAGAAAACAAACGAGACAGTCTTGAAGGAGGCAGACACACGAAGAACATAATAAAGAAGATTAGGAAAAGGCAAGCGACATTTATAGGACAATTCATGAGGCAAGAGAATTTGAGCATCTAGTCACAACAGGAAAGCTGTAGGGAAAAAGAACACCAGGTAGACCCAGGGAGAAAATATTGGATAGACTTGCAGAGTGGCTGAGGAAAGAGAGGGTGGGAGATGTACTTGCAACGACAAGGAATAAATTCTTATGGAGGGCCATGATCGCCAACGCCATGCGGTAGGGCACATAGTGATGACTACATACTGGTTGTTGTGCAGTATTTGTTTACCCATGTGTTGTAGGCGCTGTGGAACAAAGACAGTTTGCTCTTAGTTCTATTGGACCACAACGTAATGCTATATGTGACATCAGTTTGAAGATCCGGGACGATAGAAACGTACCGTACTGAATGACGGCAAAATCTATAGGCCCAGCTTTGGAACATGTGCACTCATTATACATCTGCTCATTACTTTAAACTGATACGGCAACAGGGCACTAAAAGCACAATATATTACTTCGGTTTTTTCGAATGCTCAACACATAGCTATGGGTGGGCAGAGGCTGTAAACTAAAAGTACAACTTGGCTGAGAAAACGCAAGGTGTTTTTGGTGTAAACAAACACACCACACTGTGTTGCCCTTGAGCATCGTTGTAGGTAGTGGGAAAGAGATCGAAGAAAGCAAGGCACTCTGTTACACCAATATTTGTAATCAAGTCAGGTGATCAGTGATTATATCTGCAGTAGGTGTCAGATAGTGGGCAGAACCTTCAATCTGCTGACAGTGAGTTCCAAACACTTGGTGCAATGATACTAAGTACGTTCTCCAGCTGACTTGAGAAGGCATTACGGCACCGTTGAAAGAGTCTGCATCGAGGATCGCAGGGAGCGTGATTTTTGATCAGTGGAG
>CM060305.1:100079250-100089250 GCA_030674185.1 Monoplex corrugatus | reverse complement strand
TGTTGTGTGGGGGGGGGGGGGGAGAGGGAGGGAGTAAGGTCGAAAAGCAGACATACATCAGGTAAACAAATAAGCACCATCAGCATGGAAATTATGAGTATATCAATGTTAACTCACACACACACACACACACCACACCACACACACACACACACACACACACACACACACACACACACATACACACACACACACGTACACACACACTTACACTCTTACACACACACTCACGCGCACGCGCGCACACATACACACACACACATACACAAGCTCACACGCACAAACACATACACACGCCCGCGCGAGCGCGCACATACACACACACCCCACACAACACCAACACACACACACACACACACACACACACACACACACACCGCGCGTACACTAACGGTTACATCGATTCAGTCTTGTCGTGTCCAAATGACCTTTTCTAACGGGCTTACAGCGGTTTGAAATGATTTCCATGGAACCCGTATTATAAATAATTAATATGGATGCATATGTTTACCCATAAAATCCAAAGTTTGTATTGTTTCATCGTTGGTTTTTGTTTTGTTTTGTTTTGTTTTTTCTCTTGCAAACAGAGCATAGGTTATCTGTCTACTGTTTCATACATTTGTTTTTGAAACAAAAGGATCCAAAAGACAGTAATGCTTCACACAGAATGGCTGTTGTATGATACTGTATGTTGCTTTTATACATGTTACTGTTGTTGTATGAAATGTTACTTTTGTGTGGTATTGGATGTTATTGTTATGCATGTTATTGTTACTGCATGAAATACCTGTGTTGAAGAGTATTGTTCGTTACCTTACTACAGGTTATTGTTGTGTGGAATTGTATGTTACATGCTCCTGTGTTGCATTTTATCGTATGGTATGGTATTAAATGTTACTGTATATTATCGTGTGTCATATTGCGTGTTACTTCATTGCATATTAATGTATGGTATCGTATGTTGCTGATTGGAGATATTACTTTAAGGCATTGTCTGTTAGTGTATTGCATATTACTGTTGACTGGTGTTGTATGTTATTGTATTGTATCTGATCATACAACATTGTATACCATTGTTGTATACAGTGTTTTACCATATTGCATGTTATTGGTGTTTGGTATTGTATGTTTCACTGTTGTATTATATTGTTATATGGCTTGAATGGTATTACAGTATTGCATATTACTACTGCATGGTCAAGTAATTATAGGGTACTGTGTTTTACTGTATTATACATTATTGTTGTATGGTATTGTATGTTGCTGTACATTATAATTGTGTGTTGTTGTGTGTTCCTTTATTGCACATCCTCGAATTGTATCGAATGTTATACTTTATATTTTGTTGTATGGTATTGTATGTCATCGTATTTGCATATTGTTGCTTATGGTACTGAATGTAGTGCATGTTATTATTGTATGGTTTTGTATGTTGCTGTATTGCATATTATTGTTGTATGGCATTGCATGTTACTGTGTATTATTGTTATGTGGTGTTGTGTGTTTGTGTATTACATATCATTGTGTGATATTAAATGTCACTGCATACTGTTGTTGTATGACATTATGCTACTGTATTGCATATTGATGTTTTATGGCATTGTGAGCTGCTGTATTGCATATTACTGTTGTATTGTATTACGCAACTGTATTGCATATTGTTTATGGCATTGTGTGTTGCTGTTTTGCATATTGCTGTTGTGTGGTATTGTGTTAATGTGTAGTGTTGTTATATGGCATCGTGTGTTACTGTATAACAACGTTGTGTGATAGTGGGTGTTAGCAATCCGCAACATTTAAAACTGACCTATTCACTACTCATCATAATGTTTGCTCCATTGTGGTAGTATCAGCGTAGGGTTTTGCGCAGGCTCAGGGAGTCTGCAAGGCTATTGCTGACAGATTTGGGTGAAGCACATATGGAATTGTCCATATACGAGCGCGATGAATACATCTTGAAAAAATTCTAAACTGTGAATTATGGTATTGTATTCAATGCATTTGTGTATTACTGTTATATGGTGCTATATGTTACTATATTGTATATTATTGTTATACAGTAGTGTATATTACATCATTCCATATTATTGTCATAGGGTATTGTATGTTACACTATTGCATATTATTGTTATAATGTATTGTACATGCACGTTAGTGTATTGCATATTGTTGTAGTAGTTTGTTCTGGTATTGTACGTAGCCAAATTGACTCATTATTATACTGTATTGTATGTTGCTGTTTTATTTTTTCCTGGTATTGTTAGTTACTGTATTGCACATTATTACATATTGCATGATAATGATCCTTTGTCTAAAATCACAATGTTTACAGACATTAAGTAAAAAGTTCCTTCCTTCCTTTTGTACTGCATGTAGTTGTGTTACATTGAAAAGTGTGGATATTAAAATGAATTTTCCCACGCTTTGTCTGAGTCGGCCTGCAAAATGTTACCACTGTACATGTGTTGCATCGACAAAACAATGCGATGTTAGCAGTAATGGCGAAGCTGGAGTAACGCCACGATCCTAATGAAAAAAGCCTGCTACTGTAGTGTGTGAAGATGTGTGGACACTCCAGCCACTGCAGCCACCCTTGCTGATACTACATGCACAGTCAAGCAGCCAGCAACCAGCCAATCAACAAGTCAGTCACCAAGCACCACCCAATTAACCAACCCACAAGTAATCAATTAAAGAGGATGAATGGAAGCACAAAAATAAAGGAGCAATTGATGCAGGTAGTGTGTTTGTTCACAGTGCTACACAAGCCAGATTGTTTGATCGTGTTTCTGTGGTAGTTGGTCCTCTCTTTGTCTCCTCGTTTACATTTCTCTGATGACCTTCATGGTCGAGTGGACTAAAACTAACACGACTGATTGATATTCACCAGGTTCTAAACTATTTACAGCGTGATCGTTATCAAATGTTGACGTATACATTTATACCGTCTGAGTTTGGGTCATATTATCTGAGCCAATAATAACAGGTCATTAACGATATCTCTGTATAGACTATCATGGATTTGATTTGTAACTGTTGACGTGTACTTTCCGATGCTTGGGCCACACAGATATATACTAGATAGACATAATGCTTTGGGCATCTCTTTGCGGATACATCTGTGCCAAACAGTTTTCAGACTGAGTTTTGTCAGTATTATTAGCGCTTTTCTTTTTGCATGACAACGTAATGTACATGAATGTGTGATGGACATAAATATGTTTTGGTGCCATTTATGAAATATGCTTGTTCGTTGTTTTATCCATTTGATGTTCCACAAAAAGCAAAAGATAGATAGCATGATAACGTAAAGCGTAGAGTTCAGATTATCAAGACAAAATGACTCCTAACTGTATGTACTTGACTGAGTATGGTAAATGAAGTAGTTACGATACTAGGTAAGTGAGTATGTTGTTTTCATGACAAAAAATACTCAGTGGCGTAGATTGCTGACTTCAGATCATGTGACGATTGTGCTTCTAAAGTCGTCAAAATTTATACTTGTTTATTTTAGTTAATCAGTACCAACTTAAGAAGTCAGGAACATGTATCAAGACGGTGCAAAATGTCACCCAACTGCCTTTTTCAAGGTTGGACAAAGACAAAAAAACAAATAAAAAACCCCAGACAAATTCACATGCTTTAACACAAAAAGAACATCAACAGATTAGCCGACTTTCCTGATGTATCGTAGAAGTGGAGAAGATGACCCTGCTATGAAGTCATCAAGTATTTGTGAAATGCAGTAATCGAGAAGTAAGGGAGAAATGCAATGAAAAAAACCAAGTGAGATGACTTCTACCACAAACAAAAATGTGATCATGCCATTTTGTTGTCATCTTATTCCAGAGGCCATAATATTAGAAATTAACAAATTGTAATGCACCTGCTGACTTTTTAAAAGAAATTGTATACACATAACACACACAAAACACACACACACCACACACACACACACACACACACACACACACACACACACACACACACACACACACACACACACACACACACACACACACACACACATGAGTATATATATATATATCATTATACATATATACATATATACATACATACATAGATAACCGAAATAAGATGAAATTATCGTCAAATAAAAGAATAAACAAATGAGTAATCAAAAAGAGAGAAACAGAAAGGGTGGGACTCGTGAAACAAACGGAGTACTAAACAAACCCTAAACATCGAAAAGAGATAAAAACGAACTGATAAATTAATAAATACATAAATGAATGAATGAATGAATGAATTAATTAATTAATTAATAAGCCAACAAATCAGCAAATAAAACAGCTAGGGGCAAGTAAGGAGAGATAAAAATATAAAATTATGAAATGCACGGAAAATGAGGTCAACTGACTTAAAAAGACAAAACAAAAAAAGCGAAACACTCAGTGATATTGTTTCTGGACTAATGGGCGATTTCTGGAAAGTGCATTATGACTACGCTTAATAGCTGTACGTGTAAATTATCCAATTGTTTATTTAACAAGCTCGTGAAATTTATTCTGTTTGATACATTCATGCTGTCTCTTTGTGTGTCTCTTCCTCCTTCGTCATCTTCTCTTCCTCTTCCTCCTCGTCCTCTCCTCACATTCCCATCCTCTGGTCTTCTTCTTCCTCTTTTTCTCCTCTCTTCTTCCTCTTCTTTTTCCTCTTCTTTTCCTCTTTTTTCCTCTTCTTCTTCCTCTTCTTTTTCCTCTTCTTCTTCCTCTTCTTTTTCCTCTTCTTTTTCCTCTTCTTCTTCCTCTTCTTTTTCCTCTTCTTTTTCCTCTTCTTCTTCCTCTTCTTTTTCCTCTTCTTTTTCCTCTTCTTCTTCCTCTTCTTTTTCCTCTTCTTTTTCCTCTTCTTCTTCCTTTCTTTTTCCTCTTCTTTTTCCTATTCTTTTTCCTCTTCTTCTTCCTCTTTTTTCTCCTCTTCTTCTTCCTCTTTTTTTTCCTCTTCTTTTTCCTCTTCTTTTTCCTCTTCTTCTTCCTCTTCTTTTTCCTCTTCTTTTTCCTCTTCGCTCCCTTCCTCCTCTTCTTTCTTCTCTTCATCCTTCTTCTCCTCTTCATCTTTTCCTATTTATTCTCTTCATAATCTTCTTCCTCCTTCTTATCTTTCTCTTCATCCCCCCATCCTCCTCATTCTTCTCATCTTCCTAATGTTAATCCTTCTGTCAGCTTCCTTTTCATTCTCCTCTTCTTTTTCATTCTCATCATCAGCTTCCTTCTCATCCAACTCTTCACATTTCTTCTCGTCTTCATGCTGAACCTGTTCCTCATCTTACACTTATCGTCTTGTTCATCCTACTTCTCATCCTCCTAGATCCTCTTCTCCTCCTCTTTATCCTGCTTCTCACCTGACTCTTCCTCCTCATTCGCCTCTTCATCTTCCTCCTCAACTGTTGGTGGAAAACAATGCGTATGGCAGTAATGGTAGTAAGAAAGAACATATGTCAACAATAAGTCAGTCATATAAACTTAGCATGACAAAGAACAAGAAAAGACACCAACCGCTCGTCAGAACAAATGCACGCTTACGACACAGGACGACGCTTCTATGTGAAAACATATACATGCACCCATACACAGACATAGATGCACGACAACACACGCGAAATAAATATCAATCGCTAAAGACTGCACTGGGAATGCCTTCTATCAGTCTTTCCATCACTTATAATTAGAATCCATCAAAACAACAAATCAAGAGTAAAAATTCTCATGTCAAAATGAAAGTTGATGAATTATCTCAATTAAATTTTTAAACCACTGATATAGTTCTGCCTTCAAGGCCCATTCCCCTCACTTTGCGTACGAAGTGGCATCAGGAAACAGCTGTTGTTTCGATTTTATATGATCTTTGATCTAAACGATATTAATCGTGGGTTGGAAAAAAGTCAACGGTGAGTCGTTTAAAAATAAGTGCCAATCTTTCAAATGGTTTGTGTTGATTTGTTTGTGTTTAGATGCTTTGAAGCAAGTTTCTGGAATCGATAAGCTGCCAGATTCAAATCATGAGTTCGTAGACACATGTCATCTAGAATGCTAACCAAATCTGTAAGATTGGCATTACTGTGCCGCCTGTATTAGATGAACACTGTAGACTAGAGACATAAAGATCCAGAATAGGGCAAGAGAGAGGTCTTCCATTCTCTCTTGGTCCGGTAGCTGGGCTGGACCTGGTTGCTGTGCGTTGTGTGACTATGTGGCTATGTCCCGGGGTTTGTCATCTCTCCATCTTGCCATTTGGTGTGTTCTTCGTTCACTTTGTCAAATGCCAATTCCTTTAAAATGCTTTTACTTGAAATGAACACTGTCCAGTTATTCCCAACTGTGAATTTATACCATATATATTTGTTATGTGCCTTATCAATATTTATTCATATGTTTATTCATTAGTTGTTGGTTGGTTGGTTGGTTGGCTGGTTGGTTGGTTGGTTGGTTGGTTGGTTGGTTGGTTGGTTGGTTGGTTGGTTGGTTGGTTGGTTGGTCATAGGACTGAACCAAGACACGTAGGCTGGGTCCTCAGCCCATGATCTTTGACCCTGGAGTAATACCTCCCATTCACGGGTGGGTAGTCCGAGTACTGACAAAGTTCCACTGAGAGCCAGCAAGTACAGAATTATCGTCGATTTTTTTAAGAAAACACAGGGCATGGGTGTGTGACAAAGTCAGAGACAAAATCCAAACCAAATTGAAGATGGGTGGTGCCCAACGTATCAAAAATCAAGACATCAATCTTCAGTTAGTCTTTATTTTTTTTATAATCGAAAGATGCTTCCGGGATGTACCGAAAGGGGAAGAGAATGATGAAACCATTGGCGTCAATCTGATCATAACCGGAGATCCAGAACGGACAACGAATACGGAACAAATGGAATGTCTATGTGTCTGTGGAAGGATGTTCTCTGCCAGATGCTGATGAAGACCCACAGGATGAAAAAGGGTTGTATGAAGACTGATGAATGATCAGCAGCGCACTTTATCAACAAATAGGACGGCGAAAACCTAATTCTAGCAAACAAAATTACGGTGCCAAGGACATCCACCTTGATGGTTCAGACGAAGAGTTTGTACGGGCTCTTGGTGCTTGGCACCAGAAACTCAAGTTTCCACCTGCAAGTGCTACAGAGGAATGGGACAGGATGGATGAAGAGGTAGTCCACAAAGTAAATGTGCTGATAGAAATGAGCACACTGGAACACAAACTAGCCACATTCAAAGATACTGACAGCCAAGTGAAAACATCTCCCCAGAAATCCAGCCGTCAGCCTCAGATGGAGGATATCCGGAGGAAAAAACGAGAATCTCGAATGGTGAATAAAGGCTGTCTCGGAATTTTAAAAGCAAAGATCAGGAAAAAGTGGAAAGCTCTAAAAATGAAACCCTGTATTCTCAGCAAATAGACTCAGCAAGGAGGAGAAAGAGAAAATGTAGAAGACCCATGATTGCCTCTTCAGAGACCCCTTGCAGTTCGCCAGGAAACTATATCAGCAGCCCAAATCCGGGACACTCACAGGGGACAAAGACGCTCTGGTACATCATCTCAGGAAAACATTCCGACTTTCAGAGCAAGGCACTACTTAAAAACAGGGTCTGGCACCGCCTGCAACGCCAGAGAAAATGTTCAATGACAAGTCTCCAGCACTGAATGAAGTAAGGACAGTTGATGAAAATCCTTTAGCCAAGTCATAGTCTGGGTCTAACCGAATACTTTACCTGCTGCATAAGAATGGCACCATGAACAGATAAGATCAGCGTGAGGAACTGAAGATCAACAACCAATGGATTGTAGCTGATGAAGTGTTATTCGAAAAGAACAGCATTCGAATGGCATAAACCAGTTCAGACCAGTATCACTTCGACATCGAATAGAAAACTTCTCTGTCCTGGCACCAAGGCAAAGTACCTCTGAAAATGAGTACATGGCATCCAGGGAGTCTCTAGCTGTGTACAACGTACCATGGTGATTTGGAAAGCGAACCGCCGAGCTACAGCAAAAAAGAGTAACCACGCTCGGTGTGGCTAGGTCTGGAAAATGGATATGGATCAGTCCATGCATAAGATGATTCAACTGGCTTTCGAGATGTGTATGTTCCAAAGAATTTCCGAGAAATGCTGAAGAAGTACTTCCGTTTGTTTTCTTTGCTGTCCACGGAACTCTCAACATTCTTCTTAGAAACTACATCTTGGCTGCCTCAATCTTGTTCTGGCTTTGCTTGTTGACTGTCCACACCTCACATCCGTACAACAGTATTGGTTCTATATAACATTCAAGAACTCTCTTCCTGATGTTAATTGATAGGCATTTGTTGGTAAGAATGCTTGTCATCTTCTTGAATGTTGTTTTGGCTTGGCCGATTCTGCCGGCTATTTCTGATGTGCATCTGCCGTCTGATGAAATGATCGTTCACAGGTATTTGAATTTATCAACCTGTGTCAAGGTTGTGCCATTTGCTGTTACTTTGCATGAGGGGATTTCATGTTTTTTACTGATCACCATGACTTCAGTCTTCCTGCTGTTTAGTTCCAATCCCTTACCTTTGCTTTCTATTTCTAGCACATGTATATTCACCAAGTTTTGTAGGTCCCTTTCATTTTCTGCAATTTTTTTTAAAATTAATTAATTACAATATTTATATAGCGCAAAATCTTGATAAAATCAAATCTAAGCGCTGAAGCAGACACACACGCACGCACGCACGCACACACACGCACCACACAAACACACACACACACACACACACACGCATGGCTATAAATGGGGAGAAAGAATAAAAGCAATAAAAGCAAGAATAAAAGCAATGGAAAATTATAGAGAGCATAGCATATACAATTATATATTATAACCATGTGATTCCCCTCCGAGCGGAGACAGGCTGCAGAGGGGGGGGGGGGGGGGTGAGTGAGGTTAGGATTTTATGCGGAGGAGAAAAGGTGAGTTTTGAGAGCGGACTTGAAGGAGACAAAAGTAGGTTGCTGACGGACTGAGAGAGGAAGTTTGTTCCAGGAGAATGGACCAGAAACAGAGAAGGCTCGTGGACCATAGGTATTGAGCTTAGTGCGTGGAAAGCGAAAAGTCAGAGGATCGGAGGCAGAGCGGAGGGTACGTGAGGGAAGATAGATCTCAAGTAGGCTTGACAGGTAATCGGGGGCTGCGTTATTGAGACTTTTGTAGCACATGGTGTCTAGTTTGTACTGTATGCGCTTTGATACAGGGAGCCAGTGAAGTTGTGCCAGGAGAGGAGATATGTGGTCAACTTTTTTCTTTTTGAGTACAAGGGTACAGCATTGTTTTGAATGCGCTGTAGGATGTGAATGGTGGAGGCAGGAAGACCAGACAGGAGTGAATTGCAATAGTCAATGCGAGACATTATGAAGGAGAGAACGAGTTTTGCAGTTGTTTCGACAGAGAGATACTTCCTGATCAGCCTTATACGATGGAGATGATAGTAGCAAGATCTGGCAGTTTGAGAAACAAAGTTGTTCATGGACAGGGTAGAGTTAATGCAGACACCAAGGTTTTTAGCTGAATCAGAAATTGGGACTGATGTGTTACATAATGGGAGAGAAAGAGGAGGCAGCTGAGAAAGTTTCTGACGGGTGCCAATGAGGATAGCTTCTGTCTTGTCGTCATTAAGCTGAAGTTTGTTGAACGTCATCCAGTTCTTAATGTCCGAGTAACACTCAGTGGTGCGAGTCAACAGGCGCTGTATATTATCAGGTGAGTCACTGTCTTGAAGTTGGGTGTCATCAGCATAGAAGTGGTGTTTTATAGAGTGGGAGTTGATGATGGTGGACAGGGGGGGAGGTGTAAAGAGTGAAAAGAACAGGGCCAAGGACAGATCCTTGTGGAACACCACAGGTCAGGTATGGAGGTTGAGAGTAAGTGCCATTGATGAGAACAGTTTGTTTTCTGTTTGATAAATACGAAGTGAAAAAGGAAAGAGCAATGTCAGAGATGCCAATTAGCACGGTGTCATCTGCGTATCGAA
>CM060305.1:100034250-100069250 GCA_030674185.1 Monoplex corrugatus | reverse complement strand
ATCCTTATTCAACTCTTCTGACTTCTCTATGATAATTCTTAGGATAGTTCATTTGCCTTCGACAATTCCACACTGTTCTTCTGCAATTTCTCCTTTGATTCTGTTCCTTATCCTCATCATGATTATTTTTAATAGGATTTTTGTTTCATGACTTATCAAGCTGAGTGTAGGATGGAGTTCGCATTCTATAGCCCCTGCTTTCTTTGGAAGTGCAATGAAAATTAATTTAGACATATCGTTGGGGATTTTTCTGGTGTCATAAATTTCATTTAGGAGGACTGTTAGTTTTTCAATACCAAATCTTCCAGGCCTCAATCATTTCTACAGTAATATTGTCTGGTCCTGGGGTTTTTCCCGGTTTCATATTTTTCAATGCTACTCTAACTTCATCTTTCATTATGGGTGGTCCTTAACGTCCCTTCTTATGTGTTCTTGGTTTCTGTCATCGTCATAACTTTCCTTGATGTACCCTCCTCATGAATAAAGAAGATGAGGAAAAGCCAAGCAACACCTACGGGACATTTCATTAGGAAAAAAAAATTAGAGCACCTGGTCACAACAGGAAAGCTGGATGGTCAGAGAACACCAGGTAGACCCAGGGAAAAATATTGGACGGACTTGCATGGTGGCTGAGGACAGAGAGGGTGGGAGATGTACTTGCAGCGAAAAAGGATAGATTCGTGTGGAGGGCTATGATCTCGAACGTCATGCCGAATGGTACATAATGAAGAGTGGCCAGGTGGATGTAACACCTACAGTGGCCAGGTGGGTTAGCACACACACAATGGCCAGATGGACACAACACAAACTCTGGCCAGATGGACACAACACACACTGTGGCCAGATGGACACAACACACGCAGTGGCCAGATGGACACAACACACACAGTGACCAGATGCACACAACATACACAGTGGCTAGATGGACACAACACACACTGTGGCCAGATGGACACAACACACACAGTGGCAGATGGACACAACACACTGTGGCCAGGTGGGTATAGTACACACACAGTGGCCAGATGGACACAACATACCAGTGGCCAGATGGACACAACACACACTATGGCCAGATGGACACAACACACACTGTGGCCAGATGGACACACATGGCCGATGACACAACACACACAGTGGCCAGATGGACACAACACACACTGTGGCCAGATGGACACAACACACACTGTGACCAGATGGACACAACACACACAGTGGCCAGATGGACACAGCACACACAGTGGCCAGATGGACACAACACACACTGTGGCCAAGTGGATACAAAACACAGTGGCCAGATGGACACAACACACACTGTGGCCAGATGGACACAACACACACTGTGGCCAAGTGGATACAAAACACAGTGGCCAGATGGACACAACACACACAGTGGCCAGATGGACACAACACACACAGTGGCCAGGTAGACATAACATACTCAGTGGCCAGATGGACACAACACACACAGTGGCCAGGTAGACATAGCATACTCAGTGGCCAGATGGACACAACACACACAGTGGCCAGGTAGACATAACATACTCAGTGGCCAGATGGATACTATACCAGTGGCCAGGAGGATACAACACACAAAGGCCAGGTGGATGTAACACACACTCAGTTGCCACGTAAATAGAACGCACACACACACACACACTCACACACACACACACACACACACACACACACACACACACACACACACACACACACACACACACACACACACACACACACACACACACACACACACAAAAGAAGCAAAGAATGAAAAAAAGAAAATGTATAAATTCTATTTAAAATCTCCAGAAGACCATTACAATATGAAAATGGCTAAGATTCACTCAAACAAAGTTATAGCCCAAGCCAAAAAGCGCTATTGGTCAGATTTTTGCTCTGAAACAATTTCCGGGCCTAAAGATCTTCCTAAAATTTGGAATAAGGTCAAAGAAATGAAAAATGGTTTTAATTTACCACAGTTTCCTATTAAGATTAAAGATAAAGACTTTCCTTCGTCATCTGAGAAAGCTGAAGAATTTGTACAGTTCTTTTCAAGAACAAGTAATTCCAGTAGCTTGTCTACTCCATTAAGGGAGGAAAGACGGAAAATTGATAGATCACAATGTACATAAATTCAAAAATTACATTAAAAGAACTTAAAGATGCCCTTCTCTCGTTGAACAACAAAAAATCGGCTGTAGGACTGGTTGGCGTTTCATATACCCTTTTAAATCATTTACCAGAGAAATGGATTGAATACTTACACAATATCATACTAAAATGCTGGGAAAGTGGTCGCTTACCTGACATTTGGAAGACTTCGATTGTGTTACCAATACCAAAACCTAATAAACCCCTTTCAGATCCAGGTAGTTACAGACCTATCTCGCTTACATCCCATGTTTCAAAACTAATGGAAAAAATTATAGTGAATAGACTGTGTTACTTTTGTGAGAAAAATAATATAATACCTATCAATCAATCTGGGTTTCGAAAAGGTAGATCAACATCAGACCATTTAGTTAAGTTAACAACTCAAATAAAAAATCAGTTTGCTAAAAGGAAAAATGTCTTAGCTACCTTCTTTGATCTTAAAAAGGCATACGATCAAGTCTGGCATGCGAGACTTTTGTTGAAATTTAAACATATTGGTCTCAACGGTACTCTTTATAATTTTATCAAAACATTTATAAGTGACCGAAGTATAGTCGCTAAAATAGGTAATACATACTCTGAAAAACGATCTGTAAACATGGGAATTCCTCAAGGTTCCGAAATATCTCCTCTATTATTTAATATTTTGATATATGACCTACCAGCTCAAGTCTCAAACAATGTAAACGTTGCTCAGTACGCTGATGATATAGCGATCTGGAATGTTTCGTTAAAAAGGAAGACTTCCTTGAAAGAAATAAAATACATTAAAAAGGTCTATCAACATGAAATTAATAATATTTTCACTTACTTGACAGTTAACGGTCTGGAAATATCCAATGAAAAAACACACATGATGCTTTTTAATAATGGTCTCAGTCCGAAAGAAGTACCGTTGTTTAAAATTGGTGATGAGGAACTGAAATATACTACTCACGTGAAATTTCTGGGAGTACAATTGACTTCTAGTTTACAATGGAAAGAACATATTGATGCCTTGTTAAGTAAAGCTATAAAAAGCTATAATCTAATAAGAATTATTAGTAAACAGTCCTGGGGACAGGACACTAAAAGTTGTTACATCTTGTCACAGCTTTAGTCAGATCTAAATGGTCAAGAGGTCTATTTTTCAGCTCCAAAATGCTACTTGAAAAAACTTCAAAGCTTAGATAGTAAAGCTATTAAATGTGCTCTTGGGGTACCGGTGTATACAAAAACACAAGAAATATATAAAACAGCTGGCATCCTTCCCTTGGAAGATTGGAGGAAGTTATCAACTGCTAAATATATAGTTAGAGCAAATGCAGTAGCTAATTATGCCAGTACGGAACTTAAAATTCGGTCTGACATCCATTTCCCCAAGAGAGCAAGAACAATAAAGTCACAAGAAACAATATCCACTTACACAAATGAGCTCTTCAAACTTTCTCACGTATTACCTAACAAAGTTTCACATAAAATGATATGTTGTCCTCTACCCCCCTGGGAACTGTCCAATGCTATTTTTGATATCAACTACACTGATACTGACCTGACAAAAGATATTAATCCACACTTGTTAGCAATTGATGTTTTGTCACATCTACACAAAAAATATTCACATTACTTAAAAATCTTTACAGATGGCTCTGTTCTAGATGATGGTAAAGCAGGCGCTGGCTTTCTAATTCCTAAATTTAAAGTAGAAAAGGCTTACTCTTTAGGACAAGGACATTCAATCTTCACTTCTGAATTAGTTGCCATCCTAATGGCACTGAAATATATAGTAGATCTACCCATAACTTTGTTTAGTATCCTATTATGTGTAGATTCGAAATCTGCATAACAATCCTTAAAATGTTGCGAACATAAAGTAAATAGTTCGTTAATATTTGAGATAAAATTTCTGATTCATTGTTTAATAACAAATAATACACAGGTTACTTTTTGTTGGATCCCATCACACTGTGGTATCCTTTTTAACGATCGGGTCGACAGAATAGCAAAAAATGCAGCAATGAATAGGGCTGGCAGTACTAAACTTGATTTACCACTTCTGAACATGAAATGAATGCTATATTAGAAAACAAAGTAAAAGCGCAATGTGACCTTCGCCCCTTCTCGGTAAATTACCAGGGTTTTACAAGACAAGAGATAACTTTAGCTTTCAAATTAACTCTCAGTTCACTTCGAACTAAATTTAGTAAAACCATCAAATGTATCTGTGGTGATTTTATAACAGTTGATCACCTTTTGTGTTGTCAGCGAATGCGACCTTATTTCCCTGCGTCATTTACAAACTTAAAACAGAAACATACTGATTTCACTCTGTATTTACACATTGCTAGACGTTTACTGCACAGTCCTGTAGGTCGTTTCCTTTGATTCAGCCCAATTGTTTTATACCTGTAACTCCCACACAGCCCGAGAAATCCGATGAAGCCTGACTGATATAATGTTCTGATTGTTTTTCTTTTGTTCGTTAATTTGTTTGATGTTACATTAATTATTACCTTAATTGAAATTTGTTTGATGTTACATTAATTGTTACCTTAATTGATACAATGCCTTCATGATTACATAGATTCATTCATTCCTTACGCACCATTTTTTTCCCCCGTCTAAAAGCACATATGTGAATAGACGTTAAAAGAAATAACGAACGAACGAACACACAATTGTCAGATGGATAGAACACACACACACACACACACACACACACACACACACACACACACACACACACACACACACACTATGGCACACACACACACACACACAATGGCACACACACACAATGGCACACACACACAATGGCACACACACAATGGCACACACACACACATGCACACACACACACACACACACACACACACACACACACACACACACACACACACACACACACACACACACACATGATGGACAGACGGATACAGAAGACACACCGTGGTCATGTGGATACGACACACACCATGTCCATGTGGATACAATACACACAGTGGCCATGTGGATACAACACACACGCAGTGGCCTGGTGGATGCGACACATAGTGGCCATGTGAATACAATACACACAGTAGTAGTCATGTGGATACTACACGCACGCAGTGGCCTGGTGCATACAACACACAGTGGCCATGTGGATACAATACACACAGTAGTAGCCATGTGGATACTACACATACGCAGTGGCCTGGTGGATATAACACACACAGTAGTAGCCATGTGGATACAACACGCACGCAGAGGCCTGGTAGATACAACACACATACTCAGTGGCCATGTGGATACAACACACGCAGTGGCCCTGGTAGATACAACACACAATGGCCATGTGGATACAACACACATAGTGGCCATGTGGATACAACACACACTCAGTGACCATGTGGATACAACACACATAGTGGCCATGTGAATACAACACACACTCAGTGGCCATGTGGATACAACACATAGTGGCCATGTGGATATAACACACACAGTGGCCATGTGGATACAACACACACTCAGTGGCCTGGTGGATACAACACACACTCAGTGGCCTGGTGGATACAACACACACTCAGTGGCCTGGTGGATACAACACACATAGTGGCCATGTGGATACAACACACATAGTGGCCATGTGGATACAACACACATAGTGGCCATGTGGATACAACCATAGTGGCCATGTGGATACAACACACACTCAGTGGCCTGGTGGATACAACACACATAGTGGCCATGTGGATACAACACATAGTGGCCATGTGGATACAACACACACGCATTGGCCATGTGGATACAACACACACACAGTAGCCATGTGGATACAACACACACCCATTGGCCATGTGGATACAACACACACACAGTGGCCATGTGGATGCAACACACATAGTGGCCATGTGGATACAACACACATAGTGGTCATGTGGATACAACACATAGTGGCCATGTGGATACAACACACACGCATTGGCCATGTGGATACAACACACACACAGTAGCCATGTGGATACAACACACACTCAGTGGCCTGGTGGATACAACACACACAGTGGCCTGGTGGATACAACACACACGCATTGGCCATGTGGATACAACACATAGTGGCCATGTGGATACAACACACACACAGTAGCCATGTGGATACAACACACACTCAGTGGCCTGGTAGATACAAAACTGACAGTGGTCAGGTGGATACAACACACACAGTAGCCAGGTGGATACAACACACACAGTGGCCAGGTGGATACAAAACTGACAGTGGTCAGGTGGATACAACACACACAGTGGCCAGGTGGATACAACACACACAGTGGCCATGTGGATACAACACACACAGTGGCCAGGTGGATACAACACACACAGTGGCCAGGTGGATACAAAACTGACAGTGGTCAGGTGGATACAACACACACAGTGGCCAGGTGGATACAAAACTGACAGTGGCCAGGTGGATACAAACACACAGTAGCCAGGTGGATACAACACACACAGTGACCAGGTGGATACAACACACACAGTGGCCAGGTGGATACAACACACACAGTGGCCAGAGAGAGAGAGAGAGAGAGAGAGAGAGAGAGAGAGAGAGAGAGAGAGAGAGAGAGAGAGAGAGATGATCAGTGGATTCAGCACAAAGGGATGATACCAGAGTGAGATGATTAACCACACAAAGTGGTGCATACACAGAGTAGCCAGACTGATTAACCACACAAAGTGGTGCATACACAGAGTAGCCAGACTGATTAACCACACAAAGTGGTGCATACACAGAGTAGCCAGACTGATTAACCACACAAAGTGGTGCATACACAGAGTAGTCAGACTGATTAACCACACAAAGTGGTGCATACACAGAGTAGCCAGAATGATTAAGCACACAAAGTGGTGCATACACAGAGTAGCCAGACTGATTAAGCACACAAAATGGTGCATACACAGAGTAGCCAGGTTGATTCAGCACACACACACACACGCGCACACACACACACACACACACACACACACACACTGTCGTGTGTGTGTGTGTGTGTGTGTGTGTGTGTGTGTGTGTGTGTGTGTGTGTGTGTGTGTGTGTGTGTGTGTGTGTGTGTGTGTGTGTTTGGTGTGTAATAGAGAATGACAACTTGGGTCAAGGGTCATTCCCTGAACAGGTTTGAGTGTACACTAGCTCAACATCTCGTGTGTGAGAGAGAGAGAGAGAGAGAGAGAGGAGAGAGAGAGAGAGAGACAGAGACAGACAGACAGACAGACAGACAGAGACAGACAGACAGGGACAGAGAGACAGAGAAAGAGAGAGAGGGGATGACAGTTTGAGTCTCGGGTCACACACCTTGATCTCCTCCGCTCTCCTTCACCCCCACCCTTTCAGTCTCCGCGAGGTTTGTGCCCTGGAGGTTTCGTCGTTGTTTTGATGACTGATGAGAATGTGCGCCTTGATCTGACTCTTGAATCAAGATTTGGCACCTATGAACGTCAGTATTATCCTAATTCCACGCCTTGTGTTATCTCTGTCCATTACTGTGATTTTCATAAGTACATAGAAGCCTTTGACCTGTGAAGCCTTTGATCGGACGACTTTTGTTCTTTCCAATCAGATGACAATTCATGTATCGATGGTGTCCTATCATTGACGAACACTAACGATCGAAAACTGAACTGTCATAAAAACGGGTGGCTATACCTCACCCCGGGTACCCCTTTCATGATCCTGCAGGTTGGCTGTGGGTGAACAAACACTGGTACCGTATCAGCGTTCCTCCAAGTGTCTGTAAACTATTCCAATATAAAAGTTGACCAAAAACCTGTATTCTAACCTAAATCAACAACATCAGTCTTGTATAATCTTAAAGCTAAGACACGTTACGTCATTTGGATCTTGACTAAGATGCAATTATTAGCTGTGTTACTGATTTAGTGAAAACCAGCTTTATTTTTAACTCCTTATGAATAGATATCCATCTTCATGAGGTACTCTGTTTCGACAAAACTACAGTCTTCTGTTAAATTCTGTTTTCAGTGCTGTCTTTAGTTCTACCAAACTGATGTGCTGTTTCTCAGTATCCGCCTATTTGCCTCACTCCATCTACCGGACAATGCATATCATCCACTTTTCAAACGAAAAGCTGCAAAATTGTATTACTTCATAACAAAGCGATATCACCCCAAACAGTTTTTAGACTCATCCTTTTGCTTATTGCTTTATTTGCGTGCGTAGTATGTTTCTGTGCTACCATCCTCACTCCTTACGACCCCAGGGTTATGGCACTACCTCAGGACCTGGCCAGCTCGTGGGTTTATGTGCAGGCTTGTGCTGTGAGCATTCTGGATCTTCTCCATCACATGGTACCTGTGACGTTAGCGCATATGGAATTCATTCCGAGCGAGAAAAGGTCTTCTTGAGAAATTGAAACTGAAAAGTATGTTTGTATGTGCTTGTGTGTGTGTGTGTGTGTGTGTGTGTGTGTGTGTGTGTGTGTGTGTGTGTGTGTGTGTGTGTGTGTGTGTGTGTGTGTGTGTGTGTGTGTGTGTGTGTGTGTGTGCGTGTGTTGGTGGTGTGTGTTTGCGTGCGTGTGTGTTGGTGTGTGTGTGTGTGTGTGTGTGTGTGTGTGTATTGTGTGTTGTGTTTGTGTGCGCGTGTGTGTGCCTGTATGTGTGTCTATGTTTGCGTGTAAGAATGCAATGAATTCCAACAGGCACGGGTCATGTAGCATTAGTGACATCGATTTGGTCAGAAAGACGGCAACTTCGTAAAGCGCTTTTCTAGCTCTCAAGGAGCGCAGTGAAACAAGCAGACCCTGAAGTGGGACACTGATTACTACCGTGCTTTTTTCCATCGATCCTCATCAGTTTTCCGTTTTCATGAAGTGGCAGTTAAGCTCTTTATGACATGTATTGAGTGCGTTTGGGTCCTTCTGTGGGCCCAGTCAGTGCATGTGAGTTTGTTGACGAGCAAGAGACAGGCAGACATATGCAGCGTTCTTTCTCACTCACACTTTCTGGCCTAATATGCCCCCTCTCTCTCTCTCTCTCTCTCTCTCTCTCTCTCTCTCTCCTCACTCCCTCTCTCTCCCTCTCTCCCTCCCCTCGTCTCTCTCTCCCCCTTTCTCTCCTCCCTCCTCTCCTCTCTCTCTCTCTCTCTTTTCTCTCTCTCTCTGGCATAATATTATTCATACAATTAAGAATGCATAACTGCTGCTGTGAAAAAAGATTTTCTGTTATAATTGTAGAGATAATATGAACTCTAAGTATGATGACATACAAAGATGTGAATGTTTCAGATCTATTTAATATAATTTTATATTGATAAAGTTCATACTCTAACATTGCATTACAGATAGAGTGTTGATTCGGGATTCATTCTTTTAAATCAAAGCAGTCTAAGTGATACGCTGATCTTATAAGAGATCTGCGAGTGATTTCATTTATCAACTACCAGCATGACTGAGTATCATGTTCTGGACATGACTGAAGGTATTCGAAGAAAATGAATTGAGCACACTGATACATAGGCGTATGGATCTGGTTTTGCTTTGAGTTTTTTTTTTTTTTCTCTCTCTCTTCGTGAAATTGTAGTGTCATGGAAGTATTCTCCTTTCATTTATTCATTCTTTTTTTCCCGAACTTCTGCGCCGCCCCACTGCCGTGATCGAACGCTGCTCATAACTGGCTCCTCAACATACCATTAGTTCCAAGTTCATTCAGTGGAAGTGTCAGTCCAAGGAGCCATGTGTATCACGTCACCATCGAACCACCACCAGAGAAAACGCTGCACTGCTGTGTGATTATTTCTTTGGAATTCACCAGTGCCTATTCTGACTCAGCTGTCTACTGATCCCCCTACTAACGACAGTAATCGTCAGTAGTTGCAGACCCAGACCGAATGAGAGACTTCGCCCCCACCCCTGGTAAGGAGACACCACCACAACCTTCAAACGATTGCCCCAAACCCAAACCTAAATTTACCTCAGACATGGAAGGGATAGGGAAAACCAAAAATGCGGTTACCTCGAGTTTAAAGTTCACAGAATCTGGGACAAATTTCACACTGCTATGATTTATTATTTTATGATAATGGGGATGATGATTACGATGTTGTGTAGTTCCTCTGGGAGTGAGACTGCGTGACTAGACTACTCTGACTTTTCGATGGTTCCTCTGTCTAAGTGGACAGTGTATGCGTCTGGTTAAAATTGGATGTGGAACAGCGTCGGATGTAACTGAACAGGTCGATTCTTGGGTGGCAGTCCTTCGCACAGCTGACGCACATGTGTCGCTTCTGCAGCTTTCCTTCTCTATCTTCTGTTCAAACACAGCCAGGTTCGATACCTTCACATACAGCCTGTTGGCAGGCACAGCAGTTGCTATTCTTTTCCCAGGTGTGCACAATGATATCGGCAGAGTTTAGGTTAGGTTAGCAAACGTTCCTATATTGCAGCAGTGGGTGCCCTGTGAGCTGCGATCTCAAAATGAACACTCAGTCCAGGATATCTTTTGGGATGCGGCCTTTCTGCATGCAGCGGATATGGTCAAGTCATCGCAATCGTCGATGTGTGAAGAGGGTATACATGCTTGGCATGCTGGCCAGGTCCAGAACGTCCTTGCTTGGCGCAAGGTCCTTCCAGGAAATACCGAGGATCCTACACAAGTACCGCAGATGGAAGTTATTGAGATGGGGAGTCTTGGCGCACGTCGGTTGTCCGCTTGTCGCTGTCATAAGAAAGGGTACTCAATTGGCAGGTACTGTGCATCTGATTTAATCTTGATGGCAGCGGTGAGGTTGTTTTTTTCCCCATACTTTCGCCATGGAAACAGTTGCCTTCCCTATCCGCCTGTTGAGCTCTGGGTCGAAGGACAGATTGCTGGAGACTGAATAAGTAGCCTGTGGACACAAGCTGTTTGTGAGATCTCAAGGAGATATCATCGGCAAAACGTAAGTCCTGGATCAGGACCTGACACACTTTGATCTTTGCTCTGAAGTGTGTAAGTTTGAAGAGCTGCTGTTGGGCCTAGTGTTTCAGTGCACTACGTCATCAGATACTGTGAAAGCGTATGATAATACAGAGACCCCAAAGAACGTCGGGGAGAGGACACAGCTCTGTTTCACTCCAGTATGAATAGGGAATGGCTCTGAGTGTTATTCTTCTACCTGCTGTCATGGAAAGAAACGATGAGATTCAGAAGCTTTGGTAGGCATCCGATGTTCCCTAGGAGTGCGAAGATTCCTTTTCCAGGTCAAAGGCTTGGGTCAGGTCAATAAAGGCAACGCATAAAGGATGCCTCTGTTTTTTGGCTCTTCTCCTGTAGTTTTCAGAATATGTCGATGATAGCTCTCTGCCCTGAAGCCACATTGGACTTGGCATAGAATCTGTTTGCTAGTGTTTGATCTTCAGAACCACTCGGGCAAAGCTTTTGCTGATAGTGCTAAGCAATGATATGCTTCTGTAATTATTACAGTAGTTGCGGTCTCCCTCTTTAACAATGACAGCGTGATGATGTTTGCATCTTGCAAGTCTTAGGGAACTGATCCCTCCTCTCAGCACTGGCAAAGTAGCTCGTGAAGATGGATGGCTCGGGAATACTGGTTTCCCATACTGAATTACATGAGCAGAGATGCCTTGCTATAATAAGCAAGTGAGTAAATGGCTTTGCCGAGTTTGTCCTCTGTTAAGGATAGGTCTAGCTCACTGATGACAGGCAAGTTGAGGTTGCTGGCAAGGGCTGACCCAGTGATCACGTTCTCAGTGGAGCACATGTTCTGGTAGTCTTGCGCCCACCTCTTCGTCTGCCTGGCACGGTCTTTGATGATTTCACCATCCATGGACTTCAGCGCAGCAATCATGCCAGTGGTGGGCCCAAAGGCTTTCTCCATCTCCTCCTCCATGTCTTGCACGTCGCCACTTTCAGCCTATGATTGGGACGCAATTATGAAGTGAATGAGACTCGACTGTGTGTTCCAATCTTCCCAAAGAGCTCATAATATGCTCAACACTGAGTAAGGACTCATCACTGAAGAGGGTTCGAATCCCCGACATTCATGTCAGTGGACTGCTAAGTAACCACGTCACTACGTTGACCGGTGTTATTACAACAACAGCATTTTTTTCCGATAGTCATAATTATTGTAGTGTGTGAATGAAACAAGGAGTGTAGAATATACCAGTTCATTCGAAATAAGTAAGCTTTCATTTGATTCAGATTTATTTGTAAAGATTTTCACAGACAGGATTTGAGGCAGTTTCAATAGTCAGTTTCTTCCATATTTCGCCATTCTTAGTTCCTTTATTATCTTCTTTTGCGTTCATGGTACATCAAATTTAATTGTTCAGTTAAGACATAGACTATTTAACATAATCCACACAATGCAATGGGTAAGATTGAGATCAAATATCAAAGGAGACCTTTCAGTGGTGGTGTTCAGCGTTCTGCCGTTTTACTTCAGTGCACGTGCCACGCAACATACCAAGCCCCTAATGACGATGATTGCAATCTCGTTCTGGAACCAGACTCAAAGAGCTATTGCATACTTTTTCAATCAATCCGTTGAAACCAGATCCAAGAATACGATGGAAAAAAACATGATGAGATGAGAAATTTGAAACATTTTTAGCATGATACCACGATTAGCGCTTAGATTTGATTTCTATCAAGATTTTGCGCTATATAAATATTGTAATCATTATAATTATTATTATTACTGGGTTGATGATATTGCTGTTACTGCTGTGAAGTTTTGTTTTCGTCTGAGACTTCATGACAGTGTCATATGTAGTGTACATTTTAATTATATCGACCTATCCAGCATATCAACATACAGATATATGCAGTGTTTGTCAGGAAATTTGAGCAACACCCTCCATGATTGTCGATAAAATTTGTAACACATGGCTGTGAGACTTCTTCTATTGTTCAAATTGGGCCATATTCAACTCAGGTGAAAGCAGTTATCATCATCATCATTAGGTGCCTTGCAATCATGGCCTTCCATCTGTTTTTATCTCTTGTTGCCTCAAGCACACCTTCCACCCTCCTTGTCTTCAGCCACATTGCATGTCCGTCCAATATCTTCTCCCTGGGTCTACCTTGTGCTCTCTTTCCCTCCAGCTTTCCCGTTGTGACAAGGTGCTCCAATTTCCCTTTCCTCATAAAATGACCTATAAATGTTGCCTGTGTTTTATAATCTTCCTTCTGAATAATCTTCTTGCCTCTGCCTCCATCAAGAATGTCTCGTTTGTTTTCTTTGATGTCCATGGAACTCAACATTCTTCTTAGAAACCACATCTCAGATGCCTCAATCTTGTTCTGGCTTTGCTAGTTGACTCTCCACGCCTTACAACCGTATAACAGTATTGGTTCTATATAACATTCAAGAACTCTCTTCGTGATGTTAATTGATAGGCATATTTGGTAAGAATGCTTTTCATCTTCTTGAATGCTGTTTTGGCTTGGCCGATTCTGCTGGCTATTTCTGATGTGCATCTGCCGTCTGGTGAAATGATCGTTCCCAGGTATTTAAACTTATCAACCTGTCTCAAGGTTGTGCCGTTTGCTGTTATTTTGCATGAGGTGATTTCATGTTTTTTACTGATCACCATGACTTCAGTTTTCATACTGTTTAGTTCCAACCCATTACCTTTGCTTTCTATTTCAAGTATATTCACAAGGTTTTGTAGGTCCCTTTCACTTTCTGCAATTAGCACGGTGTCATCTGCGTATCGATTGTTGTTGTTTATCATTTTTCCTTCAACCTTTAATCCAGGGTCTTTATCTAGGTTTCTCATGATGTTTTCGCTGTAAAGTGAAAACAGATCTAGTGACAAAACACATCCTTGTCTAACTCCTCTTTTGATGTTCTGGAAAGAACTTATATCGTTTTCTATTCTCGATGCAGGTTTTTGTTCCCAATACATATTTCTGATTATTCGTCTATCTTTTCCATCAATATTGAGTCTTTCTAGTTGGTTGATCACTTCTTCATGTCATACCCGATCGAAAGCCTTGGTATAATCAACAAAGCATAAATATAAATCCTTATTCATATTGATTGACCTTTCTGTGATAGTTCTTAGGATGTATATGGCATTAATAGTTCCTTTCCCTTCCAGAAATCCACACTGTTCTTCTGCTACTTCTCTTTTCATTCTATTCGTTGTCCTCATCAAGATAATTCTTAATAGGATTTTTGTTGTATGACTCATCAAACTGATTGTGCAATGGAGTTCGCATTCTATAGCCCCTGCCTTCTTTGGAAGTGCAATAAAAATTGATTTTAACATATCTTTGGGGATTTTTCCTGTGTCATAAATTTCATTTAGGAGGACTGCAATTTTTTCAATACCAAATTCCTCCAGGGCTTCAATAATCTCTTCAGTAATGTTGTTTGGTCCTGCGGCTTTTCCTGGTTTCATCTTTTTCAATGCTGCTCTAACTTCATCTTTCATTATGGGTGGTCCTTCAACGTTCTTTCTTACAATGTGTTCTTCGTTTCTGTCATCTTCAAAAAGGTCTTTAATGTACTCTCCTCATCTGTCTAATATTTTGTCTTTTTCCATGATAAGCGTACCACCCTTCGATTTTAAGCAACCAGTTGATGTGCATGTACTATTCCTGTGGACAATTTCTACAGTTCGTCTGTACATACCCTGAGGATCCGTTATGTGTCGGTCTTCTATTCCTTTGCATTTTGTTTTCAACCAAGCTTCCTTAGCTTCATTGCACCTATTCCTGATGTCTTTGTTTATCTCCCTGTATATCTCCTCGTTTCTCTTTGCCTTCCTCTGTTCCTCCATCAAGCCTAAAATTTCTTTTGTTATCCAGTTCTTTTTTGCTTTTCTATCTACTTCAGGGATTTCTTCACAATCTTCATTCATTGAATTTCTCAGCTTTGTTCATTGTTTCTCACTGTCACCAATGCCTTCCAGAGCACTGAATTTGTTTGAACATGTACGTTAAATTTTCTACGTATCACTTCATCTGTCTTTAAGAGTCCAAGACTTAGTTTGATGTTGCTTTTGGTCTGTTTCCTTTTCCTTCATTTCAGCCTAAATCTTCCCACTACAGGATTGTGGTCACGTTGCAGTCTGCGCCTGGTATGTGTTTTGCTGACAGTAAAGAATTTTTAAATCTTTTATTAATCATGATGTAGACAACCTGATTTTTGGTATTATCTCCTGGACTCATCCAAGTCCATTTTTTTTCTATTACATTGCTCAAACCAGGTGTTTCCAACTATTAACTCATTCATCTGTGCCCATTCTACAAGTTTCCCTCCCCTTTCATTTTGTGTATTAGGGCCATGATGCCCAACTATATCCTCCACCTTATCCTGTCCCACTTCAGCATTAACATCTCCTATTATTATTGTAACTTCTTGTGATTTGCATTGGGCATTTGCCATCTCTAGTACTTCGTAGAAGTTGTCTATGTCTTCCTGAGTACTTGCAGATGTTGGTGAAAGCAGTATTATTTGAAAATCTCATTTTTATCTTCTTCTTCTTCTACTACCACAACAACGACAACAACAACAACAATTACTACTACTACTACTACTACTACTACTACTACTACTACTACTACTACTACTACTACTACTACTACTACTGTGGCTGATGGTGGTGAAGGTAGTGGTGATGGTGCGGCTGTTATTACTGCTCCTACTATTTATAACGATTTTATAAGAATTGTATGAAAAGTAATGTCATGACATACTTTCATATACAAACATTTTGAAGAATTGTGTGCATATTCACAATCATACATATATGCTCCGGTCATTAATCAAGATATAGCAATCCGGAGAAGACTATATACAAAGTAGTTACAAGGAGCACCACAACATTAAATAAAACCCACATCACCAGTATATAGGTTTATTTGTCTTTAGCACCACATAGTAAAACATACTTAGCACCACATAGTAAAACATTCAGTATCTCAGGTACTATATGGTAGAAAACCTAGAGCATTGTATGTACGAGAAGGTAAATTGTCAGTTCATCTCTATCGCAAGGAAATATCAGAATCTCATCTTTATCACACGGTACGAAAATCATTGTCGTTTTGTTTCCAAAGCCTATCCCTTTCACTTCCCTTCATTAGCAATTTTTCTGAGTAAATGAAGTGTAAGGTGATCAACGTATAATTCATTGAGTATTATGTATAATGGATATATATATATATATATATATATATATATATATATATATATATATATATTACATGTATTTATATATATGTATATATATATATGTGTGTGTGTGTGTGTGTGTGTGTGTGTGTGTTGGGGTGTGTGTGTGTGGTGTGTGTGTGTGTGTGTGTGTGTGAGGTTTTAATTGTATGTAACTATACAATGTATACTGTTGTCAGCTCTATCAGAGTATTGTGTGTAGTCAGCTTACTTATTATTCCAATTCTTCTTCACGTGTAGTGTGCTTATCATTCTCGACTGTTTCACAGTATCAGAGCCATTCCTTTCCAGGTGTAGTGACTGCATCGCCATGGAACCCCTCTCTGGCATATTAGGCAGCAAGTCACTTGCGTATGGCCTCTTCTACATTATTGTGCCTGTAACAACACTTTGTCATAGTAATACTTTTTCTTCGTTCTTGTCACATTTGTCTGAACGCTTTCAGTCAGTCATGGTAAATGAGTCTGCGCTCCAGCCAGTTATATTTACATATTGGATGCCCCCAGGCTCTGTACTGGAGCCAATCCTCTTCACACTTTACATCTCACCACTTGTCAATGTCAGTAATCAGTACAACGTCAAATATCATTTCTATGGCGATGATTTCCAGCTCTACAACCGTGTATCTCTTGAAAATCTTTCAACTATTCTTTCAGGTGTTTCTCATTGTTCAGTTGAAATCCAAAATTGCATAATACCAAGGAAACTACGGTTGAATGAGATAAGACTGAAGCAATGCTCATTGGTACAAAGTAAAAGCTTTCCATTGTTAAAATCTGTTCTATCCAAGTAGATGGATTCAGTCAAGAACCTTGGTGTTGTTCTTAATCTTCAACTTTCTATACAGAAGTTTATCACTCGAACCTGTCGGTTTTGTTACTGTCAACTGCGAGTTTTCAGTTCTATTCGCCGTTATCTTTTAATTTTATCAGCTTCTAAACTCGCGACTTCTCTCACCTTGTCTTCTATCGACCATTATAAGTTTCTTCTCTCTGACTTGCCTGAATCTGCTCTCACGTGCCTCCAGCGTAGTTAGAATTTTGCGGCCCGTCTTGCATTTCATAAAAAGATATGTGACCTTGTCACTCCCTTACGTTAGTTTCTCCACTGGTTGTTACTAAAGTTCACACAACATCAATACTTTATACTACAAGTGTGTTGATATTTCAACTATCTATCTTTGTGACCACTTCTGAATGTACACCCCTCCCTGCCCAACCTGTTCTTTCTGCCTTTGACACTATTTGTTTGCATGTTCCTCAATGCAAATGATCTACTATCCATCGCCGGTCATTTGTGTGTGTGTGTGTGTGTGTGTGTGTGTGTGTGTGTGTGTGTGTGTGTGTGTGTGGTGTAAGTGTGTGTGTGTGTGTGTGTGTTGTGTGTGTGTGTTGTGTCTGTCTGTCTGTCTGTCTGGTCGATACAACTAGAATGAGTTTCACATGTCTCTTAAACGCTCACGTATTCTTGTCTTCCATCAAGTCTAACTTCAAGGCATACCTTTTTACAATGCAGTGATTTCTCTTTCTACGCCCACCTTTTCGTCTAATGCCCCTCCTGTCCTCCCCTTCCACTATACATGTGCTTTGCTTCAAAGGTGCGGCGTGCATGGCCCACCATGGTGTGGATACGCCCTGACATCTCAGACCCAGCCACCATGTATGGGAAAACACGAGGCCTCGCCATTCAAACGGCGAACCAAATGGATAACATGAATTCTTTATGGCTGTGAAAGCAGCTGAGGATGGACAAACAAAGTTGTAACTCACTGCCTTGTGGGTATCTTTGGGAGAAGAGAAAGCTAAGGAGTGAACGCTACACAGATCCGGAGTGAAGCCCTTAAAACAGCTGGATGGCATACAAGGCCACCTTCTTGGCAGCTCCCGCAACCAAACTGATGCCAAAACAATACTGTTGCGCACTCCTTTGGACCACGTCAGCGAGGTCGGGGAATCCAGATGCCTGGGCACCCCAGGATCTCCATACTCATCACCCAGCCTTGTGCCGATTGGAAATCGTTTCGGCGCTGCTGCAAAGAAGCAAAATCAACACGGGAGGCAGCATTACAAGTCCAACCGAACTGATCTAAGATACGCACGCTACAGGTTGTGTCGGACAGTGGGAGAAGTTATTTCACTGATCAGCTACCGCCCGCCTCAATCTGGACAGCCTGTGGACAGAAAGGTGCTGATCCGCCACTGTATGCCTGCTTCAGTGCTCGAAGCTTAGAATTTATTGAAAAGCGGACGGCTATCACTACACCGTGCAAACACGATTATCACGGTACTACGTGCAGTATGCTTTAGACTATTCCCAACTCTATCAGAGTATTACTTGTAATCAGTCCACTTACTATTTCCAACTCTTGAGTTCTACGTGTAACTATTCCAACTCTGCCCCAGACATGCTCCTCTTTGTGTGACAGTGTACGAGAGGGTGGAAGGAAACAGGATGTGGCAGGAAATCAATAACACATCGAACTGCCGGAATGGGAGACCAGCACTGAAGCGGACGAAAGGCGAAGCAAGGGGAAACGGAAAGTGTACAGGCGTTATCGGCTAAATAGAAAATAGATGAAATACGTCCTAAAGCAGTCAATAAAACCAAATTGTAGCCCGGGAAAGGATAGATAAGTCATGCAATGCCTTTTCCCTAGAATCAGTTTCTCTTAGCAAACACACATATGCACTTCATTTTGATATGTCTGTTACTCACTAGCACATGAATTAAACCTGAAACAAGCATGAGCACGAAATGTGTGCGAATGCCTTAAAGAAAATGAAATACTTTGAAGAAAACTTTTTTTTTTATTAATCATGCCGCAGACAACAATACCAATCAAAAAGAGCGATAAAATCACACAGATTTAAACGCCAACAGACAGGTGACCTGCAGCCTCTGTTACATATTCATTGCACGTAAATAATAGAAATATGGCAGTTACTGAAATTACAAGTTTGTAAAATCCGGTTTGAAGTCTTTCTTGACTCTAACTCATTAACCTTAAATGCAGTGGCATGAAGGCTTAGCCCGAAAGTCTTGAGAAATCTCGATATAGCTTTATCTTTAACTGTTTGATCATTTTTAAGGGTGACAGGTCTGTAACCTGACCGTTATAAGCCCTGTAGCAGCACCTTTCCAAACTGTATGCATGAAGAATTCGTGTTCTAAAATACAACTGTGCAACGTTACGACACAGGAGCTGCTTACCAGAGAAAAAAATGTCCATGAACGGAAGCTAAGATGCAAGTTGTACACCATAGACTATGCAACAGCAAACAACCCAATGCCAGCATTTATTTTGTTTAAAAAAAAAAGCTGTGTCTGTTTTTGGTGCTTAAATGCCTGTCTTAAATCAAAAACAAGAAAACTATGCGTCCTGTTCCACACGCTACAAAATAAATTATGAATACCATAATTCGTCATGTTTTGCTATTAAAAATAAACTAAAATTATTCCATCTCTCTCCATATATATTTCTTTGCACGCATAGAAAACTGGTAAATAATCGAAATAAATTTAATCATCAATGACAGAATCCTTAACACTTGTATTTTTCATTCTAATCAAACATTTGCCTACGATAGTGATGCACTGGTTCATTCTGAATAATTTTGTCCCAAATCAAATATATCCTTTCACAGTGTACCTTGATCTAAAACGATCTCTCTCTCTCTCTCTCTCTCTCTCTCTCTCTCTCTCTCTCACACACACACACACACACACACACACACACACACACACACACACACAAACACACACGCGCGCGCGCGCACACGCACATACACAACATACACGCACGCGCCCACGCGCCCACGCGCCCACGCACACACACGTGGAGCTGAATTATGGAGTATTGATCTAGCCGTAATGCACTGTGGAAAAGACCACTCGTTTGCTATGAACGAATTCCTCCAAGTGTCAATGAAAACACAAACTGAATAAATACATGGGGACACGAATCGCTATCCAATATATTTAGATGCCGTTATCAGAGTATTTGTTATTGGCCGAACTCATCACAGTTGGAAGAGTCAAGATTGCCAATAAAGAAAGAAATCGTAATAAGTTGTAAGATTTGGGTGCTAGGGGTAAGATGATTTTGGTTTCCATTTGAACTTGGGTGTGGACATGCTTGGATGAATCGGAGTGTTGGGGATATGAATGCATTTGTTCGTATGTTTCGTGTCAGATTCACTGATCGCATATGACATGAACGAAATTATCGTGATCATAGCGGTGGCAGGTTGGTACATTGCACTGTATCTTGATTAATTTAGCAATAAAAAAAAAAGATGACAGCGTTATTTGTGACCTTATCTGTCTATTATGAAAGGACTTGGTTTCCATTTCGCGAAGCAAGCCCGTGTCGTTGTGGGCCTAAAAGTCTTCCACATTTAAATAATTTGTCTTTTTATTCCCTCTCTCTCCCTCTCCCCCTCTCTCTCTTTTATATATTCTCAGTCTATCTGTCTGTCTGTCTGTCTGTGTATCATCTGTTTGTCTGTTTGTGTGTCTATCAGTCTGTCCGTATCTCTCTCTCTGTCTTTCTCTCTCTCTCTGTCTTTCTCTCTCTCTTTCTCTCTCTCTCTCTCTCTGTCTTTCTCTCTCTCTCTGTCTTTCTCTCTCTCTCTCTCTCTTTCTCTCTCTCTTTCTCACGCGCGCGCGCGCCCGTTCCATACCTCTTCAGGAAGTTAGCTAGATGCCTGTATAACATGTAAAAGAAGTCAGAATTTTGTATGTACCACATAGTAACGTCAGCATTGTTTATTTCATGGTAAAAAAAAACAAAAACAGAAGGCATATAACTAAAAAAAGACAAAAAAAACTTTCCAAGATCTAACCCTACCCAGCCACCATACAAACACAACACACCAAATCGACACCTGATACAAGCAGCTGACAAAAACATATAAATTAAATTCATCAAAAAACAAAAAACAAAAAAAAAACGGTGTGACGCTATAGACCCATTTGATTAAGAACCATTCCCGCCTTCATACCACAAGTTGGTTAAGTATCGTAATCAAGGCTTTTATGTTGATAATTCAACATGTATCCCTATTTATTTATCAGTACAACCCCAGTAATAGTGGCCCCGATATACTTTTTCATACAAAAGAAAGGATCAGACAAATAGATGGGATATACAACACACCTCCTTGAGCTATCAGAGCATCCACCAGAGTAGCAGTTCTGGTGCACAATTGATATGAATATGTAAAAATATGACTGGATAAATGAAGCGAATAGGTTATTCCACATATCTTTTGGAATACCAGAGGAATACTAGTGGCTATTTTATATGAATATTTAAACTATCCAAACTAGATAATAGATAAGTTATTCAATGTAGATATTGAAGCATCACGTACAAAAAATAAACAAACAAACGAACAAAAAAATTTCCGGATCTTTGTATCTGTATCTTTGAGTTCCAGAGCAAAAAGGTGTTGGCTCTGGTATACTCTTCTACATAAACATATAAACTAAAGCAAATAAATAATTACATCTGCTTTGTTAGAGTTTATTCCTTTTCTCACAGCAGCAGGGAAGTTTCAGTCTTTTTGTCCTAATGCTTGTATCTGGTGTTTGTTTGTTTGTAATCTTACGCTTGACAAAGGCCAGTTGGCCAAAAATTTGCGCCTGTCTTGTCTTGCTGTATTAAATGCGCTTTCACATTATTCTTTCGTGTTTTTTTCTGGTTCCTGTTTGTTTGAACGCGGGCAGTCACACTTGTTTTGGATTTCGAATTACATCTGCTGCTTAAATATATATATATATATATATATATATATATATATATATATATATATATATATATATATATATATAATTTATATATATATATATATATGTATACATATATATATGTATGTATATATATATATATGTATAGATATAGATATATGTGTGTGTGTGTGCGCGCGCGCGCGCGCGCACGCGCATATTATAATTTTTAATTTTTCCCACAATTGTAAAGCCTTTACTGTTTTGTTGTTGTTGTTGTTGTTGTTGTTGTTGTTGTTGTTTTGTACTTTAATAGTTTTGTAATTCACCCGTTTGTATTTCACAATTTAGATTTAACTGGTTTTATTGTTTCTACTTTTGTAGTTCTCTGTTTCACAAAATTCAGTTTCTCAACTTTATGATTCCCAATTCATAACTGGCGTTTACAATCACCAGTTTTCCGGTTTTCGGTTTTATGATACATAATGACACGATCCCCTCCTTTTTATTTTAATTTTTACAAGTATATACATCAGTATATGTTTACGGTTTTTATTTCTGAGTCACTGTTTTTACAACACATAGTTTCACAAGTTTATTACTTAGAATTCGTAAATCGTGTTTCTGTTTGTCTGTTTGTTTGTTTGTTTGTTTGTTTGTTTGTTTGTTTGTTTGTTTGTTTTCTTTGCTTTTGTTTCTTGTTTTTGTTGTTGTTGTTTTTATAATCTTCACTTTTACTGTGTTCAGTTTCATAGTACGTGTCGACACAACCCATTGCTTTTTAATTCACCAGTTTTAATTTCAATTTATGATTTCCGGTTTTATTTCACAATTAAAATTCAAAGCTTTTGTGTTTGATTATTTTCATAGTTTGTTTCTGTTATAATTGTATTTCTTTTAAATTTTTTTTCCTGTTAATGCTTTGCACATAGATTCAAGCCTCACAACGCATTTGTAGGAAAAACATATTATGATGTCATCTTAGTTTATTCCTTTTCTCACACTGGACCCAGCAACAGGAAAGTTTCAGTCTTTTTCTCCTAATTTTTGTATCTGTTGTTTGTTTGTTTGTAATCTTACGCTTGACAAAGGCCAGTTGGCCGAAAATTGTCGCCTGTCTTGTCTTGTTGTATTAAATGCGCATTCTTATTCTTCTTTCGTTTTTGTTTTGTTTTGTTTTGTTTTGGTTCCTGTTTGCTTGAACGCGGGCAGTCACACTTGCTTTGGATTAATAAACTTCAGTTTTAATGAAACAGCTAACTTTCCAGAAACGCAGTTGTCCTTTTCCTGAAATAATGTAGTGAAATATCGATAAGATAACCTTCAACAAGATTATTTTTCCAAGGTAATAAACGTATAGACGCATAAATCTTAATATTCATAGAGCAGAGCAAAGAATTCTAGAATACTGCCTCATGCCTAGCACTCAGTTCTTGTATCTATGCACAGATAAACATTATTCAGCCCATATAACAAGATTACCATGCCAAAATAACACAAAGAAAAACAGGGTTTCATTGACACAAATTACTGATACGTCCCAACAACATGTAATCACCTCCACTTCCATGCCATGCAGAATGAGTTGTCATTACCAATACAAACACTCCAACAATTTATACGGCACCCTTGATCTCGTGCGTACTTCTGCACACACAGACAACAAAGTGCACTGAACAAACCCATGCTTAAGCATCGGAACATTGTTTCAAAGGCAAGAAAATAAATCAGGCTGGGTCATAAAATGAGTGGACCACATTCCATTCTACCAGCATTAGGAAGAAAGTAATTGGTTCTCATATTCTACGAAGAAGAAAACATTTCCTGTTTACTTGGTCAACTCAGAGACGAGTTCAATGTAGTTTGAAGCCTTTTTGAACTGCCGTAAGGGATTGAGAAAGTTGGTTACAAGAAGTCAGATAGTTTTATTGTCTAAAACAATGTCTTTACGTGTTTCATTAATTCAAGTTTAACTTGTTTGAACGCTTAGAAGTACCAAACAATATAAGATTTAAAGTCCACCATACTGCAAATGTGATCTTAGAGGGCTCATGTGTGTGTATGTGTTCGTTATTTCTTTTTACCTATTCACATATGTGCTTTCAGACGAGTGTGTGTGTGGTGTGGTGTGTGTGTGTGTGTGTGTGTGTGTGTGTGTGTGTGTGTGTGTGTGTGTGTCGCGCGCGCGCGCGCGCGCACGAGCACATGTGTATGTGCACAGTGCTCAAGTGGACACAATACACACAGTGGCCAGGTGGATACAACACAGCGGTCATGTGTATATAACACACTCATAGGCCAGGTGGATACAACACTCACATAAGCCTCGTGGACATAACACAAACAGCAGCCAGTGGATGCAACACTCACACAGTGGCCAGGTGGATACGACACTCACACAATGGCCAGGTGGATACAACACTCACACAGTGGCCAGGTGGATACAACACTCCCACAGTGGCCAGGTGGATACAACACTCACACAGTGGCCGGGTGGATACAACACTCACACAGTGGCCAAGTGGATACAACACTCACACAGTGGCCATGTGGATACAACGCTCACACAGTGGCCAGGTGGATACAACACTCATACAGTGGCCAGGTGGATACAACACTCACACAGTGGCCAGGTGGATACAACACTCACACAGTGGCCAGATGGATACAACACTCATACAGTGGCCAGGTGGATACAACACTCACACAGTGGCCAAGTGGATACAACACTCACACAGTGGCCAGGTGGATACAACACTCACACAGTGGCCAGGTGGATACAACACTCACACAGTGGCCAGGTGGATACAACACTCACACAGTGGCCAGGTGGATACAACACTCACACAGTGGCCAGGTGGATACAACACTCACACAGTGGCCAGGTGGATACAACACTCACACAGTGGCCAGGTGGATACTTACACAGTGGTCAGGTGGATACAACATAGCGTAGTGACCAGGCAGATACAACACACACTTTACTTAGATGAATACAGCACACACAATTGCCAGTTGGATACACACACACACACAGTGGTCAGGTTCACACACACAAGCGCTCGCGTAGACGTTAAAAAAGAAATAACTAACGAACACACACAATTGTCAGGTGGATACATACATACAGTGGCCTGGTGGATACAATACACACAGTGGCCATGTGGATACAGCACATGCAGTGGCCAAGTGGATACAATATACACAGTGGCCAGGTGGATACAGCACATGCAGTGGCAAGTGGATACAATACACACAGAGGCCAGGTGGATACAACACAAACAGGTTGGTCAGGTGGACACAACACATACAATGGCCAGGTGGTTACAGCACACGCAGTGGCCAGGTGGATACAACACACACAGTGGCCAGGTGGATACAGCACACGCAGTGGCCAGGTGGATACAACACACGCAGTGGCCAGGTGGATACAACACACACAGTGGCCAGGTGGATACAGCACAAACAGTGGCCAGCTGAATACAATATGCACACACAGAGTCCAGGTGGATATAACACACACACAGTGACCAGGTGGATACAACACACAGTGGCCAGGTGGATATAGCACACATAGTGGCCAAGTGGATACAACACACACAGTGGCCAGGTGGATATAACACACACAGTGGCCAGGTGGATACAACACACACAGTGGCCAGGTGGATACAGCACACACAGTGGCCAGTTGGATATAACACACACAGTGGCCAGGTGGATACAACACACACAGTGGCCAGGTGGATACAACACACAGTGTGGTCAAGTGGATACAACACACACAGTGGTCAAGTGGATACAACACAAATACAGTGGCCACGTGGATACAACACACACAGTGGTCGGGTGGATACAACACACACAGTGGCCACGTGGATACAACACACACAGTGGCCAGGTGGATACAACACACAGAGTGGCCAGGTGGATACAACACACACAGTGGTCAGGTGGATATAACACACATAGTAACCAGGTGGATATAACACACACAGTGGCCAGGTGGATATAACACACATAGTAACCAGGTGGATATAACACACACAATGACCAGGTGGATATAACACACACACACACAGTAACCAGGTGGATATAACACACACACAGTGGCCAGGTGGATACAACACACACACAGTAACCAGGTGGATATATCACACACAGTGACCAGGTGGATATAACACACACACACAGTAACCAGGTGGATATAACACACACACACAGTGGCCAGGTGGATATAACACACACACAGTGGCCAGGTGGATATAACACACACACAGTGGCCAGGTGGATATAACACACACAGTAACCAGGTGGATACAACACACACAGTAACCAGGTGGATATAACACACACAGTAACCAGATGGATACAACACACACAGTGACCAGGTGGATACAACACACACAGTAACCAGGTGGATACAACACACACAGTAACCAGGTGGATATAACACACACAGTAACCAGGTGGATACAACACACACAGTGACCAGGTGGATACAACACACACAGTAACCAGGTGGATACAACACACACAGTAACCAGGTGGATATAACACACACAGTAATCAGGTGGATACAACACACACAGTAACCAGGTGGATACAACACACACAGTAACCAGGTGGATACAACACACACACAGTAACCAGGTGGATACAACACACACAGTAACCAGGTAGATACAACACACACAGTAACCATGTGGATATATCACACACAGTAACCAGGTGGATATAACACACACAGTAACCAGGTGGATATAACACACACACAGTGGCCAGGTAGATATAACACACACAATGACCAGGTGCATACAACACAGACAGTGACTAGATGGATATAACACACACAGTAACCAGGTGGATATAACACACACACAGTGGCCAGGTGGATATAACACACACAATGACCAGGTGGATACAACACACACAGTAACCATGTGGATATATCACACACAGTAACCAGGTGGATATAACACACACAGTAACCAGGTGGATATAACACACACAGTAACCAGGTGGATATATCACACACAGTAACCAGGTGGATATAACACACACAGTAACCAGGTGGATATAACACACACAGTAACCATGTGGATATATCACACACAGTAACCAGGTGGATATAACACACACAGTAACCAGGTGGATATAACACACACAGTAACCAGGTGGATATAACACACACACAGTGGCCAGGTGGATATAACACACACAATGACCAGGTGGATACAACACAGACAGTGACTAGATGGATATAACACACACACTGGCCAGGTGGATATAACACACACATTGGCCAGGCGGATATAGCACACACACTGGCCAGGTGGACACAACACATACAATGGCCAGTTGGATACAACACACATAATGGCCAGGTGGATATAACACATGCCAAGTGACCAAGCTGATACAACACACACAGTGGTCATGTGGCTACAACACACACACACAGAGGTCAGGTGGATATGACACACAGACAGTGGCCAGGTAGATACAACACAAAAAGAATGGTCAGGTGGATACAACAAAGAAGCAGTGGTCAGATGGATACAACACACATAATGGCAAGACGAATACAATTCATACAGTGATTACGTGAATACAACATGCACATTGGTCAAGTGGATACAACACAAATACAGTGGCCAGGTGGATACAACACACACAGTGGTCAGGTGGATACAACACACAGTGTGGTCAAGTGGATACAACACACACAGTGGTCAAGTGGATACAGCACAAATACAGTGGCCACGTGGATACAACACACACAGTGGTCGGGTGGATACAACACACACAGTGGCCAGCTGAATATAATATACACACACAGTGGCCAGGTGGATATAACATACACACAGTGACCAGATGGATACATCACACACAGTGACCAGGTGGATACATCACACACAGTGACCAGGTGGATACATCACACACAGTGGTCAGGTGGATATAACATACACACAGTGGCCAGGTGGATATAACACACACACAGTGACCGGGTAGATACAACACACACAGTGGTCAGGTGGATACAACACACACAGTGGCCAGGTGGATATAACACACACACAGTGGCCGGGTGGATACAACACACACAGTGGTCAGGTGGATATAACACACACACAGTGGTCAGGTGGATATAACACACACACAGTGGTCAGGTGGATATAACACACACACAGTGGTCAGGTGGATATAAACACACACACAGTGGTCAGGTGGATATAACACACACACAGTGGTCAGGTGGATATAACACACACACAGTGGTCAGGTGGATACAACACACACAGTGGCCAGGTGGATACAACACACACACAGTGGTCAGGTGGATATAACACACACAGTGGCCAGGTGGATACAACACACACAGTGGTCAGGTGGATACAACACACACAGTGGTCAGGTGGATATAACACACACACAGTGGTCAGGTGGATATAACACACACACAGTGGTCAGGTGGATACAACACACACAGTGGCCAGGTGGATACAACACACACAGTGGTCAGGTGGATATAACACAGACAGTGGTCAGGTGGATACAACACACACAGTGGTCAGGTGGATACAACACACACAGTGGTCAGGTGGATATAACACAGACAGTGGTCAGGTGGATACAACACACACAGTGGTCAGGTGGATACAACACAGACAGTGGTCAGGTGGATATAACACACACACAGTGGCCGGGTGGAACAACACACACAGTGGCCAGGTGGATACAAAACAGACAGTGGTCAGGTGGATACAAAACAGACAGTGGTCAGGTGGATACAATACACACAGTGGTCAGGTGGATACAATACACACAGTGGCCAGGTGGATACAATACACACAGTGGTCAGGTGGATACAATGCACACAGTGGCCAAGTGGATACAAAACAGACAGTGGTCAGATGGATACAACGTCCACACGCTGGATATAACACAGTGGCCAAGTGGATATACATGTAACACTCACACACTGGCCAGGTGGATACAGCATAGTGGCCAGGTGGATACAACGCACACTCCACACACACACGCACACACACACACACAACACACACACACACACACACACACACACACACACACACACACGCACGCACACACGCACACACACACACACACACACACACACACACACATACACACACACACACACACACACACACACACACACACACACGCACACTTGTCTGGTGTATACAGCACACTTAGTGGCCGGGTGGAATAAAAAGGCATACTAAGTGGCGCGGTATTCAAGTGGGAAAATGACGGACTTACACTCAGAAAGTCCCAGGTACGATTCGCCTAGATACGTTCGTCTGTTGCTTATGGGGTGAGAGTTTTCTGATCTTCCAGGTCAACATTTGTGGATATCTGTTCGTGCCTAAACCCTTTTCGTGTGCATATGGATGCAAAATGTCAAAAATGCACGTTGAAGATCCTGTATGTCGTGTCTGTAGCGGGCTTATGGAAACATGAAAACACCCAACATGTGTTCCCACGGAAGAAATATATCGCTTGCACATTGTGGGCATAAGGACGTGTGTACACGCAGTCGAGAAAAATCACAACGTTAAAGAAAAAACGATTCTCTCGATCGAACTCATCTGCCTTTGTTTTCATGAAGAGATAGTTCAGCAATCTATGACATGCTATGTGTGCACATCTGCCTGCTTATGCAGGCTGGCGTGTATGTCTGTGTGGTGTTTCTGTCTTACGTTCAACGCAAAATGAGAAAGAACGCTATCTTTCGGATCATGCTCTCTCTCTCCCTCTCTCTTCTCTCTCTCTCTCTCTCTCTCTCTCTCTCTCTCTCTCTCTCGCTCTCCATCTCGCTCTCGCTCGGTCGTTTGCTCTCTTTTTTCTCTCTCCTTGTCACATTCGGCCATTTCAAATGACATCACGGTTATCATAATAAATGGATCTGTAGCTGGCAGTAAAATGAACTTGAATAGATGTGTTGCTATGATCGCAATTTTATATTATCTTATATTGATATTGCATATTTCATCAATGTATTTATGTTTTCTTAAGAACATGTTATCATGTATCATCCATGTAATCCAAAAAGCAGTTAGAACAATTCTTTTCACAGATTTTTGAGTGATTCTGTTCATCACATGTCAGCATGATGAAATATTCTGCACTCATATAACCGAAGTTATGCGACATAGAGTATGAGTAACTGAATATATTGATACATATGTCCAAGATATGTTTTTCCCTTCTTTGTAGAAAGCATACTTCCAGAAGACGTGTTGAAAAATGTAGTATTGGACAGTAAAATGAAATTTAAAAGAATTGACAAAGTACGACAAAATATAGAACGCTTTTCCTTTATATGAAGAGTGTGTTTCATCGTTTTATGTCAATATGTGTTTTCTCATTAAGTTCTTGATATCAATAGAGCATTCAGAAAAAATATAAAGTGAGATGGTATTTTCAAGAGTGCCTTCATCCTTAATTTGCAAAATGTCAACATAGAAATAAATTATTTTGTGCCGATGTTTTTTACAAAAATACCTTACCTTTGTTTTTCCAAAGATTCTATTTCTAGCAGATGGAGAAAGGGTTAAATATAATAAAGTCTTCTTTTCCTCGCCATCACTGAAATACACGGCAAGGGAAACGGTGAGTACACTGTTCCCTACCATCTTTGAATAACCACGTTTCTCTGTAGTTCTGACTTTGTTGATTATTCACAGATGCAGATTTGAGGCTGAGCCCATTCTTCCAATATCCTGCCCCTTCATCTTGTGCCACCCCCAAGCGGCACTACATTCACAATCTACACTATTCTCCCTGTGTCTTCAACACAGTATCAGACCCACATCCTCCATTTCACAAACAAGCATCATAGTCTGCAGGAAGTTCCGTGTATCATGCAAAATCGTTCTCAGATCAGCCGTGAATGAAGACATAACACTGGTGCTAGGTAACTTGGGGTGGGGTCAACAGAACTGGTTTGATTCCACATACTGAGGGCAATAATGGCTTGGTCTGCTAACAGAGTAATTCCATATTCCTCTACAGATACCGTTACCGCCACTTATGCAAGCTAACATGAACCACTCGTGAAGAAGAAGTTCTTATAGGTGTGGAAAAAAACTAGGGAAACAAAGAGACTGAGTTAATCCTTAGAACAAATAATGAAAGGAAAAGAAATTTTTCAGTTTAATCAATGATCGGTATGGATAAGAATGATGTTTTGATGTAGAGTATCCCTTAAACAGCGTTGCAAGGCTGTGTGTATTCTACACTTTAGTTATATCATATTGTTCATTAAAAACAAGATCCAAGATGGCTGATAGATGCAGGCAGTTACAAAGAGTACAGGTCGGAAAGGTACCACACAGTAAAATTAGCAGTGTCATTTGCCCTACATAGAGAGGTCAGTGTTTCATCATGTACCACACGTAGAAAATCAGGTTGACAACTATACTACACTGTACATGTAAACAGGTCATTGTTGTGTTGATTATAACACCTGCCCTCATCTTTTTCTTCAATTATCAGCACCCATACAAGACCACGTGCAAGTCAGTGTACAAACTGTTCCCAATTCTGTCTGAGCACTACGTGCACCAGTGCACAAACTATTCTCATCTGCGTCAGAGTAGTACGTTATTGTTGTTGTTGTTTCGTCCGTCGTGATCGACGATGACCAAGGATCATCACGATTCATGTGTCCGGCTGTGACTGATGAGGCCGATTCGTGCGCGGAAGGCTCGGCCGCAGATGAGACACATGTCTTCTGCTGGATTGTGGACTTCGGAGTTGGCTCGGGATTTACGCAGCTCTCGTTTCTTCTGTGCTCCACTGATCCTGCTTTGTTCGTAGGAGGCGGCACCTTCGCCAATGCAGCTTCTCCATGATGAGCGGTCTTGTGTAAGGGCCTCCCATATCTTGGTGTCGACACCGAAGTTTTTCAGGGACGCTTTAAGCGTGTCTTTGAAGCGCAGCTTTGGCCTTCCTCGCGAGCGTATGCCGTGTGCTAGCTCACCATAGAGCAGTCTCTTCGGGAGACGTGTGTCTTGCATACGCACGATGTGTCCGGCCCATCTGAGCTGGGCTCTTCTGAGCAGGGTGTGAATGCTAGTCATTCCGGCCTGAACGAGGACATCTGTGTCAGGTATTCTATCCTTCCAGGTGATCTTCAGGAGCTGTCTGAGGCAGTTGATGTGGAATTGGTTGAGTTTCTTGGCATGGCGCTCGTATACGGTCCATGTCTCACAGGCATACAGAAGGGTTGGCAGAACGGCTGCCTTGTATACCTCCAGCTTGGTGGACAGTTTGATACCTCTCCTGTCCCATACCGATACCCTGAGGCGTCCGAAAGCTGAACTTGCTTTGACAATGCGTGTGTCTACCTCAGTGTCTATGTTCACTGATCTTGAGATCGTGCTTCCGAGGTACGTAAAATTGTCCACAGCTTTCAGGGTTTCTCCCTCGGCAGTGATGCTTGGTTCTGAGTACCGCTGTTGTGGTGCAGGCTGAAACATGACTTCGGTCTTTTTTGTACTGATGGTGAGTCCGAAGTTTGTGCAGGATGATGCGAATCGATCCATGCTCTGCTGCATTTTTGCTTCAGTGGGGCGTTCAGAGCGCAGTCATCGGCGAACAGGAGGTCGCGGACCCAGTCTTTTTCAACCTTGGTCTTCGCCTGAAGCCTGAGGGCATTGAGGAGCCTTCCGTCTGTCCTGTATCTGAAGCCAATGCATGTGTCATGGTCGTCAGAGAATGCGTCTGAGAGCATGGCCGTAAACATCATACTGAACAGTGTTGGCGCCAGTACACAACCCTGCTTGACACTGTTCATGACTGAGAAAGTCTCGGAGCAATCTTCGTTGTCCAACACACGTGCCTGCATGCCGTCATGAAATTGGCGTACCATGTTGATGAACTTTGATGGGCATCCGAACTTCTCCATAATTCTCCATAGTCCTTCACGGCTGACCGTGTCGAAGGCCTTTGTCAGATCAACGAATGTCGTGTACAGGTCTTGGTGTTGTTCCTGACAATTTTCTTGCAGTTGTCGTGCTGCGAATATCATGTCGATTGTCCCGCGTGATTTTCTGAAGCCGCACTGTGTTTCTGGTAGGTGGCCATTTTCCAGGTGAACGATAAGGCGGTTGAGGAGGACTCTTGCGAGGATCTTACCGGCAATGGCGAGCAGAGAGATTCCCCTGTGGTTGTCACAGGACTGCCTGTTGCCCTTCTTCTTGTAGAGATGGACAATGGTCGCATCCTTCAGTTCCTGGGGGATGGATTCTTGTTCCCACATGCTCTTGAACAACTCTGTTAGCTTTCGGGTCATGACTGATCCACCTGCTTTGTATATTTCTGCTGGAATGGAGTCAGAGCCTGGAGCTTTGCCGTTTGAAAGGTGCTTGATTGCTGCCGTGATCTCTGATTCCGTTGGAGGCGCTGCCAGTTCGGTGTTTATTGGCACTTGCGGCATGCGGTCAATGGCTTCGCTGTTGCTAGTAGATGCACGATTGAGGACGCTGTCGAAGTGCTCGGCCCAGCGTTGTAGGATGGCATTTTTGTCAGTGAGAAGTGTTGATCCGTCGGCATTGAGCAGCGGCGATGTTCCTTGGGGTTGTGGCCCATATAAGGTTTTTAGGGCGTCATAGAAGCACTTGTAGTTGTTGGTATCAGCGTGCTTCTGTATTTCGTCCGCTTTTCTGCTAAGCCAGGAGTCTTGCATTTCTCTGAGCTTTGTCTTCTCTTTGTTTTTGATTGATTTATAGGCAGCTCCCTTGGAGGTAGACTTTGGGTCTTGCTGGTGTGCTCTGAAGACTTTTCGCTTTTCTTCCAACAATATCTGAATGTCGGCGTCGGTTTCATCAAACCAGTCTTGGTGTTTACGCTGGTTGATATCGAGTTGCTCTCTCGCTGAGTTGTAGACGATGTCTCGGAAGGCTGCCCAGTCCTCATCCACACTTTTGGAGCCCAGATTTAGGCCTTCGAGCTGTGCATCAAGGTCATCTCTGAAGTTTTGATACACAGAGGGTCGTTCCAGCTTTGTGACGTTCAGTCTTTTGTTGAACCTCTTTCCTTGTGGACGTCGTCTCGGCTGAATAGAGATGTTGAGTCTAGAGATGATGAGCCTATGGTCAGTCCAACATTCTGCGCCGCACATGGCTTTCGTTACTCTGACGTCCTGCCTGTCTTTTTTCCTAACGACGACGTAGTTGTTGAGATGCCAGTGCTTCGAGCGAGGATGCATCCATGACGTATTGTTGCAATTTGGCAGGCGGAAGATTGTATTGGTGATGAGCAGGTCATGTGCCTCACAGGTCCTCAGGAGTAGGTGCCCATTGCTGTCGCTCTTTCCGACTCCATTTCTTCCGATAATCCCTTCCCACGTTTTGTGATCTGTCCCAACTCTGGCGTTGAAGTCGCCGAGAATCAACAACTTGTCTTCTTTGGGTACAGTCGCGAGTAGGGATTCCAGGTCTTCGTAGAACTTTGCCTTTGCTTCCTCTGCGTTGGCCATTGTAGGGGCATAGGCGCTGATGAGGGTGGCATGACGTTTTCCTCTTAGTGGAAGGCGCAACGACATGAGTCGGTCGTTAGTTCCTTTCGGGAGGCTGGTTAGTTTACCGACCAGATTTGATTTGATGGCAAAACCCACTCCCGCCTCACGACGTTCGTCGTTACCGCGACCACTCCAGAAAAAGGAATAGCCAGCTTTCGTTTCTGACAATTGGCCTTCGTTTGCGAGCCTGGTCTCGCATAGAGCTGAGATTTGGATGCTGTACCTATCGAGTTCTCTTGCAATCAGTGCTGTACGTCGTTCAGGTCGGTTTGCACTTGGGTTGTCCAAGAGTGTGAGCACATTCCATGTGCCGATAGTGAGCAGAGTCACCGAGAGTTTTTGTTTTTGTGTTTCGATCGCATGAGTGGGATCCCCGCCTGCCGCGGTAAGCAAGCC
>CM060305.1:100026750-100031750 GCA_030674185.1 Monoplex corrugatus | reverse complement strand
CCGCATGGCGTTGGTGATCATGGACTTCCATCTGTCTCTATCTCTCGTTGCCCCCAGCATCTCCACCACCCTCCTCGTCCCCAGCCACTCTGCAAGTCCGTCCAGTATCTTCTCCCTGGGTGTACCTCGTGCTCTCTTTCCCTCCAACTTTGTTGTGACCAGGTGCTCCAAAATCTCCCTTCCTCATAAAATGGCCTATAAATGTTGCCTGTCTTTTCCTAATCTTCCTTATGAGTGATCTACTTGTGTCTGCCTCCATCAAGACTGTCTCGTTTGTTTTCTTTGCTGTCCATGGAACTCTCAACATTCTTCTTAGAAACAACATCTCGGCTGCCTCAATCTTGTTCTGGCTTTGCTTGTTGACTGTCCACGCCTTACATCCGTACAACAGTATTGGTTCTATATAACATTCAAGAACTCTCTTCCTGATGTTAATTGATAGGCATTTGTTGGTAAGAATGCTTTTCATCTTTTTGAATGCTGTTTTGGCTTGGCCGATTCTGCCGGCTATTTCTGATGTGCATCTGCCGTCTGTATATATATATCATCATCATCATCAGGTGCCCTGCCGCATGGCGTTGGCGACCATGGACTTCCAACCATCTCTATCTCTCGTTGCCCCCAGCATCTCCCCCACCCTCTTCATCCCCAGCCACTCTGCAAGTCCGTCCAGCATTCTCTCCCTGGATCTACCTGGTGCTCTCTTTCCCTCCAGCTTTCCCGTTGTGACCAGTTGCTCCAAATCCCCCTTCCTCATAAAATGACCTACAAATGTTGCTTGTCTTTTCCTAATCTTCCTTATGAGTGATCTATTTGTGTCTGCCTCCATCAAGACTGTCTCGTTTGTTTTCTTTGCTGTCCATGGAACTCTCAACATTCTTCTGAGAAACCACATCTCGGCTGCCTCGATCCTGCTCTGGCTTTGCTTGCTGACTTTCCACGCCTCGCATCCGTACAACAGTATTGGTTCTATATAACATTCAAGGACTCTCTTTCTGATGTTAATTGATAGGCATTTGTTGGTAAGAATGCTTGTCATCTTCTTAAATGCTGTTTTGGCTTGGCCGATTCTGCCAGCTATTTCCGATGTGCATCTGCCGTCTGATGAAATGATTGTTCCCAGGTATTTGAACTTATTAACCTGTGTCAAGGTTGTGCCATTTGTTTTTATTTTGCATGAGGGGATTTCATGTTTTTTACTGATCACCATGACTTCAGTCTTCTTGCTGTTTAGTTCCATCCCCTTACCTTTGCTTTCTGTTTTTAGTTTATTTATAAGGTTTGTTAGTCCCTTTCATTTTCTGCAATTAGCACGTGTTATCTGCGTATCGAATGTTGTTTATCATTTTTCCTCCAACCTTTAATCCAGGGTCTTCTTCTAGGTTTCTCATGATGTTTTCGCTATATAGTGAAAACAGATCTGGTGACAAAACACAACCCTGTCTGACTCCTCTTTTGATGTTTTGAAAAGAGCTTATATTGTTTTCTATTCTCATTGCAGCTGTTTGTTCCCAGTACATATTCCTGATTATTCGTAGATCTTTTCCATCAACATTGAGTCTCTCCAGTTGGTTGATCAATTCATCATATTGTACCCGATCGAAAGCCTTGGTATAGTCAACAAAGCATAAATACAAATCCTTATTTATCTCAATTGACCTATCTATGATAGTTCTTAAGATGTATATGGCATTAATAGTTCCTTTCCCCTCCACAAATCTACACTGTTCTTCTGCTTTTTCTCTTTTGATTCTATTCCTTGTCCTCATCATGATTATTCTTAACAGGATTTTTGTTACATGACTCATCAAACTGATTGTGCGATGGAGTTCGCATTCTATAGCCCCTGTCTTCTTTGGAAGTGCAATGAAAATTGATTTTGACATATCTTTGGGGATTTTTCCTGTGTCATAAATTTCATTTAGGAGGACTGTTATTTTTTCTATGCCAAATTCCTCCAGGGCTTCAATCATCTCTGTAGTAATGTTGTCTGGTCCTGGGGCTTTTCCAGGTTTCATCTTTTTCAGTGCTGCTCTAACTTCATCTTTCATTATGGGTGGTCCTTCAAAGTTCTTTTTTATAATGTGTTCTTCGTTTCTGTCATCCTCAAAAAGGTCTTTAATGTACTCTCCCCATCTGTCTAATATTTTGTCTTTTTCCATGATAAGCGTGCCATCTTTCGATTTTAACAACCAGTTGATGTGCATGTATTTTTCCTGTGGACAATTTCTTCAATTCGTCTGTACATATCCTGAGGATATATATATATTAATATATATATATATATATATATATATATATATATATGTATACACACACAGACATATATATACATATATATATGTATATATACGTATCTATATGTATATATATATATATATCGATATATGTATATATGTATATGTACATCTACATTATATATACAGGTGCACATGAGAAATATCCAGCAGAATTGTCAAAGCAAAAACACCATTCAAGAAAATGAAAAGCGTTTTTACCAGCAAATACCTATCAATTGACAGGAGGATAAACATTTTTCAGTGTTATATAGAACCAGTACTGTTGTATGGATGTGAAGCCTGGACAATCAACCACCAAAAGGCAGGACAAAATTCAGGCAGTTCAAATGTGGCTTCTGTGATGAATATTAGGATTTGCATGGACAGCGAAAAAACAAACGAGACAGTCTTGAAAGAAGCAAATACAAAAATAATATGAATAAAGAAGATCAGGAAAGATAAGCAACATTTATGGACATTTCAAGAACAAAGGCGACAGCAAGGGGCATCCAGGAGTCATGACCTGGATGCGGCCTGGCCCCCTTAGAGTGTCAGGAGTTAAGGGTCGAAACACTTGTTTGGTGAAGGTTTCTCCTCTGAGGACCTTCCGCTGTCCGGCTCTTGCCAGAGTTTCTAACTGCTACTGTAGCTTTTTTCTCGTTTGGTGTTTCCATTTTGTCTGACAGTGAAGCCCCATCCAGATTTGTTATTGGTTATTGAGCTATGTATGTATGTGATTACATCTTTGGGGCTGCAACTTAAGAGCTGCATGAGTAGCTGAGTTTCTGCAGGTGCTTTCCATTCTGGCCACTCGCAACGGTGTCTCCCTAGAACACTTCAGAACCAGGGAAAGACCACGACAGTGGATAGAAGAGTGGCAGACACACTCCCCATCTAAATCATGATTCTAAGCCCAGATATCCCCTGTAGCTGCAGACGGTAGCTTCATATTCCCGCACACTTCCCGGTTCAAGCGGACGAAAAAAGTAAATGTAAGCGTAGCTATCGAAGGCTGTGTCATGTTTAAAAACCACATCTGTCCACGACACAGTTAGCAGCTGAAGTTTTCTTAATAGACTGTGCAGTATGACTGGAATCTTAGACAGATAAACAAACTCAGAATTTAGAAAGCTTAAGGCACATTGATATACAGAGAAAGCGATGGTGGGGATGGGACTGGAGATTTGTTGGTTGCGTGCATATTTTCTGAAAAAATGAGCATGTTTATTTTGTTTGATTCTATTGTGCCTTGTCACATAATAATACATTTACATCGTCTATATAAAACTGCAGCAACATCAGTCCAATTCGAGTCACATTGGATTTGACCAATAATAAATCAGTCCAAACAGAGAGAGGGATCTTTAACAGCAGTGAGTCTATGATTGTTTATCATCAAACAGTACTGATTCACTCTGTTTAACTGCGTCTTATTTTACTTAGCTTTCTTCTTCTTTTACGGAAAAATTGAGGGGGGGGGGATGTTCTATGTGAAAGGCATCTTTAGTTCTTTAGTTTATTTAGGATCGATATAAAAATAAAGTGAAGTTGAAACCAATGTACATTGCTGTTATCTTCACTATTCAAACAACTGGACACCTGTTAATTCTTTGTGTTAATTTGATATGCATGTAGACTTTTGAGAGGGGGGGGGGATGTTGTGTGAATGTATGTGTATGTATAATGTGTGTGTGTTTCAGGGGAAGATTGGTCAAGTGAGTGCACATGTGTGAGTAGATTTTGTTTAAATGTTTAAACTTTTCATTTCTCTCTCTCTCTCTCTCTCTCTCTTCTCTCTCTCTCTCTCTCTCTCTCTCTCTCTCTCTATCTATCTATCTATCTGTCTGTCTAACTATTCATCTATCTATCTGGATAGATAAATAGATAGATAGATAATATAGATAGATAGATAGATAGATAGATAGATAGATAGATAGATATAGATAGATAGATAGATAGGTATCCCTCCCTCTCTCCCCTTTCTCTTTTGTTTTTCATAAAAGATTACTACATGGCAGGCCCAACCACAGCTGCCAATGTTGCTACAACTACAAGCACTGTACCATCTTCAGAGAAGAAACAAAAGCCATTTTCATGCAGGGGGCTTCTATGGTTCAGACAACAAATGACATATGCTATCAAAGGGTCTTCCTCTAAGATACCGTCCCTGTTCTCTTGGTCGGTAAAATGATAAGCTCCGTCACCTGATCAGAATCTTCCAGCAAGTCACAAAATCCAGAAGAGTAATCCACCGGCAGATCCCTGATCCACTGTGATATATCAGGAAATGAGAGGGCAGAAGAGGAAAAAAGGATCCCCAGAAGACCAACCAGACAACAACGTCATCTACTGCGAAAAGAGGAGCACCATCAGACCACTCCTTAAAGCCACACAGGAAGTGAGGACTATCACCTTCTGTCCAAAAAGCAGCAAGTGGTCGTTTCGAGGCTTTACACCACATCATAACTGGCTCAAAGCACAGATAAACTGCAAAGCTCAACCTGACCTGCCCTGCGGTCAAGAGAGCCAGACGGCCAACTACATGTTGGGGCGATGCCATCTTTGTCATGTGGAGTGACAGGAGGACATAAAGCAAATTAAAACTCCCGATCACCAAGCTCCATGGAAGCCTACAAGAACTGGAAAAAAATGGCACATTTGTCGTCAGGTGTTGCCTGACCATGCAGATAGCGAACGAAAGAATACGACTCGGAGGAAGAG
>CM060305.1:99996750-100021750 GCA_030674185.1 Monoplex corrugatus | reverse complement strand
TGAGAGGTCTTCTAGTTCAAACACAAGTGCACTGACATGGTCACATTACAACTTTGATAACACAAACAAATGTCTCATATCAGTTACACCACAGGAACATAGTTCTTTTACATCCAAATGATATGGTAGCAGAATTAATGACAAAAATATGTGAACAGTGGGTATATTTAAGCAATTGCCTTTCAAATGATATTGTTTTGGCAGGCAGGTTTTGTTATATTATAGTTGCCATGTAAGGGCCAAAGTAAACATTCCTGCTTTCACAAAAAGTCAATTTCTGATAAGTGCATTACAAACTGAATCAACATGAAATCTAGCATGCTTACAGTTTTATATTGAACATGTGATTGGAATGGTTTTCGGAAAATACAAAATTCTCAGCAGCTAGAATTAGTTTTAGTCCTGCTGAAGAACAGATAACGGTACTTGATCATGATAGTGTCATGTTTAGGTATCTGATCATATCAGCAAATTAGTCTTTCTGCTTCTTGTGATTAGAGTCTTTCTGTAGTGTACTAATCTGGGCAAAACCATGAATCCGTTGGAGTTGTTTTCAGTTCAACACATGCAAAATAAAACCACTCCAATTGACAGTATTATTGCAAGCAACCATGGGTCCCATATTTCCCTAGTCTGCCAATGCAAAACAGACCAAAATACGCTATGAATTCGTCCTCATTGTAAGCACTCGTCTCGTAAACAAAAATTGCTATGCCGATATATTTAAGTTTACATCAGGAAGATTGCTCTGGTGCGCAAACCACGATTATTTAAGAAATTCGTGTGGACAAACTCCATCAAATTCACATAATAATAATAATAATAACAACAACAATAATAATAATAATAATAATAATATTATTAATAATAATGATGATGATGATGATGATGATGATGATGATGATGATGATGATGATGATGATGATGATGAATGATGATGATAATAATAGCAATGATAATAATTTCATTATAATAATAATAATAATGATAATGATAATAATAATAATTGCATTTGTTTAATGCGAACAATCCATGTGGAAGGAGTGTGTGTTGCCATTTTCATACATTAATGCAGACACATACTTTAATGCAGTAAAACCATAATAAGTTCATCAAATTTAACAACAGATCACTGCATTACACCAGAGGTAGGTAACAGCAACACAAGTCCAAAAATACAATTGAAGGGAAATGTGTAAATCATTTGATAAATACAAGTCTGTCATACATAAACACTTAGAAGCACACACATAAACACAAGCACACTCACACATACATATGCTCACACACATGCACGCATGCACGCACACAAAATAGACACAGATTCTCATGGGGGAGGGGGATTATCGGGTCCATACTTGAATGTGGTATACAAATAGATACTAATGATTTATAGATATAATTCATTTACATTTACAAGATAATAACATGAAATGTAAAAGTAATCGTATCAAAGAGTATGTAAGAAAAACAAATTATTGTTTGTGGCATCAGCAAAAAGAAATGGATATGTAATGAACATACAGAATTTTGTACAAATAGTTAACACAGTTTATATGGACAGAGATTCATGAAGGAAGACATCAAGACTATAGTACAGTCTGGAAATAATCATGGCTTTTAAAGATACCTTTTTGGATTTGATGTTGTACCTGCATACATGAGGTCTGTTTTTCTTCACTCGTTTTCGTTTCTGTACCTTCACCCAGGTAGCTCAATGATGATTTTGCTTTCAGTAGTAGTGCTTGTTCAAAACAAATTCAGTGCTCTGGAGGAGCACTGAAAAAGACGAAACCAGGAAAGGCCCCAGGACCAGACAGAGACAGTGTTATGTAGGTTACGCATGGGTCACACATCCTACACTAACTCGCACCTTTTGAAAAATGAAGAAGCACCATGGTGTATACTGCGTGATGAGCCGTTAATCATCCAAGACCTCCTCCTCGATTGCTGGGACTTATACGATGTAAGACAAAAGCACTACACGGCGGACTATTTAAAGAAGCTCTTCTGAGACGTCCCTCCTGATGCAATTTTCCAGTTTTTACAAGAGATCAATGGATTTCACTTGATGTGATTTTACGGGTTTTCTTTAATGGTATTTTAGATTTGCAAGGTTGACGGTGAACATGGTGTTTAACTGTTGTCTTTTATCTTAGCGGGTTGTTCTTTTCCTTTTGACGTGGTGCTAGCCCTGATATGGCTCTAGTGGTCAGCTGGGCTATAAGCAATATGAACTGAATTGAATCAGGACCGGACAACATTACTACAGAGATGATTGAAGCCCTGCCGGGGTCAGGCTACCTCCAATGAGGCAGCGGGGCGACCATCCCCATCCCGGCGGGTCCCCAGGTGGCGGATAGGGGGATATCCCTTAGATATAAGGGTTAGCAGTGATCTAAGTCGAGCTTGCTCGGACGAATAAGCTGTCCCGGACCAACTGGCGGTGTACCTATCAGAGCGGGGTGGTCTACAGGTGGCACTGTAGGCTAACAAATGCCCTATGTGCTCATACGGGTGCATCACGCGAGGAAGAGGCGCGTCAAAACCTCTGCTACCTGTGCTCCCAGGTTTGGTCTTTTGACCAGGAGCTAAGGGTGGGGTAACCCTGACAGAAACCTCAAGTGCTGAAGCCGGCGGTACTGAGCGAGACAGCGCACTTTAACGGATCACGGTACCACGCAAACCATGCCATGATGACACGTCGGGACCAATCTTATCGATATGGTGTTCGCCCTGTGAGGACCCCCCAGGCAGGTGCAACGCCGGGCTCCAGGCCTCAAAGGAGCCCACCCTCAGCTACTGGGGGTCCCTTCGTCTTGTCCTGTGGAGCCAGGGGACAAGCAAGGAGAGCGACTGGCCGAAGACCAAGCAAGGTCAAGGAGACCCCTGACATCAACATCATGCAATGGAATGCAGAAGGGGTCACCAACAAGAAGGAAGAACTCCAGCACTTCCTTCACAAGAACAGCATCAACATCTGCTGCATTCAGGAAACACATCTGCAAGAGGGAAAGCCGTTCAAGATCAGAGGCTACCAGGTGTTCCTGAATGGACGGAAAGGGAGATCAAAGGGAGGAGTGATGACGCTGGTTAGCAATAACATCAACGCCACTGAAGTCAAGAAACTCACGGGCGAAGCTGAATATATAGAAGTCAAGGTCGTCATCCAAGACAGCACATTTACCATCGTCAACTATTACTGCCCCGATGACAAGATGCTGTCCCTTGACACAATCCAGGTCCCAGACAGCGGCTTCCTCATCGCTGGAGACTTCAACAGCCGGTCCCAGAGCTGGGGATATAACAACATGGACAACAGAGGAGAAGAAGTTGAAGCCTGGCAAGATGAACACCACCTTATTCTTGCTAATGACCCCACGGACACGCCTACCTTCTACTCCCGCCGCTGGCGCACCACCACAACTCCAGACCTGGCCTTCTGCACTGATGACATCCACAGAAAGATCAGCAGAAGGGTAGAAGAACAGCTTGGAGGAAGTGACCATCGCCCGGTTGTCCTTACCATGCGTGCAAAAGCACCAGGACAACCACAACATCCGCGATGGAACTATAAGAAGGCGCAGTGGGGATTGTTCAGCGTACGCACCAATGAGCTGACAAAGAATATAGATCTAGAAGTTAAAGACAGGAACATCAACAATGTCGTCAAAGATTTTACCAACAGCATTTCCCAGGCAGCCAAGGAGTGCATACCCAACGGCGCAAGAAAAGACTACACCCCCTACTGGACGAGTGAGCTGCAGAAGGCGCATGATGCTCTGACGGAGGCAAGAACAGAGGCTGAAAACAACCCCAGCCAGGAGAACAACATCAAGCTTCAAGAGAAAAAGGCAAAGTTCTTACGTACCAAATTGGAGAGCAAAAGAAGAAGTTGGAGAGAGAAAACAGCAAGCCTCAACATGGAGAAAGACACAACTAAGCTTTGGAAGCTGACAAAGGCCTTGAACGACGAAAGTACCAAAGGCCAGAAGATCACCCTGGAAGATGGAGGAAACATACTAACAGGAAGGGCTGCAGCTAACAACTTTGCAAGAGCATATGCAGCAGAAAGTAACACCACCATACCCCAGCACCGGCAGAAAGAGATAAGACAGGAAGAGAGGGAAAGAAGATCAGGAGAAAAGGAGGTACCAGACGCCATGCACACTGACATCACATTGGCAGAATTAAACATGGCCATCAGGAAGTTGAAGAAGAGAAAGTCTCCGGGACCCGACAAGATCACAAATGAAATGCTTCAACATTTGGGTAACATCGCTGTTAAGAAGCTTCTAGATATTTTCAACCTCAGCTGGAAGCAAGGCCAGGTACCACAGTGCTGGAGAGAAGCCACTATGATTCCCATCCTCAAACGTGGCAAAAACAAAAGCAAAGCCCAAAGCTACCGTCCCATCAGCCTGACAAGTTGTGTCTGTAAGACCCTGGAGCGCATCATCAACCAGCGCCTACAACTCTACCTGGAGACAGAGAGCATCATCCCCCACAGCAAGCTGGCTTCAGACAGTATAAAAGTACAGAAGACCAAACGACCCACCTCTCCCAGGTCATAGAGGATGCTTTTCAGGCCCAGAAAGCTGTCCTGACGGTCTTTATTGATCTTCAGAAGGCGTTCGACAAGGTCTGGAAAGATGGTCTCCTAGTCAAGCTCCTACGCTGCGGCATCGAAGGCAACATGTTCCAGTGGACCAAATCTTACCTGCACAATCGAAGAGCGAGAGTGTCGGTAGACGGTCACTGTGGCCAGAAGGTGCTGCTAAGGCAGGGAGTTCCCCAGGGAGGCGCCCTCTCACCCAGTTTGTTCATACTCTTCATCAACGACATTGTAGCAGAACTACCAAGAGGCGTCAACGCAGCGCTATACGCAGACGACCTGGTACTCTAGTGCAGCGAGGAGTATGCAACAACAGCAACATACAGGATGCAGATCGCCCTGGAGAATGTTGCAGCATGGGCTGAAAGCTGGTGCGTGACAGTCAACAGGGAGAAATCTACTGCCACTCTTTTCACGCTGTCATCAAAAGCCAAGCCTGGAAAACTCACCCTGGGAAACGCCACACTGAAGTACGAAGACCAACAGACGTACCTTGGTGTCACCTTTGACAAGAGAATGACCTGGAAACCCACATCAACCAGGCAGAAGGAAAAGCCAGAAGGAAGCTCAACATCCTAAGGAAACTGGCAGGAACAACGTGGGGCGCAACTGACAAGATCCTGAAGTCAGTGTACCAAGGTACCGTAAGACCACACCTTGAGTACGGGTCTAGCTCTTGGATGACAGCTGCCAAGACGCACCTCCAGACCCTGGACAAAGTCCAAAACCAGGCACTTCGAGTCATCACAGGTGCCATGAAAACAACACCCATAGTGAAGATGGAAGAAACATCCAGAATTCCACCACTTACCAAGAGAAGAGAGCAGAAGGCAATGCTTCAGGCCAACAAATTCAGATGCTCAGAGAATCATCCAATGAGAGAAAGGCTCCAAATGTTATCATCAGGCAGACTACAACGATCAAGTTTTGCTGTGGAGACCAGAGCTCTGAATAGGAAGCACCAAGAGACCCTCCCTAGCCAGGTCCTCCCCCTCTCCTTCTCCCTCGACGCTCCGCCTTGGGAAGACAGAGAAGAGACCATAACTGTCCAAACAACTATTCCCTATATCAGCAACAAAGGCGAACACAGCGACCAAGTCCTGAAGACACTGACATTGGCAACGCTTGAGGAAAGATACCCTGCAGAATCGTGGATCAGGGTGTACACAGACGGCTCGGCCACCAATGCCGTCAAGAGTGGAGGTGCTGGGGTCCACATCCAGTACCCCAGTGGAGAACGGGCAGAAGAGGCGCTACCGACCGGCCTTCATTGCACCAACTACAAGGCAGAGGTAGATGCGCTCACCCAGGCAGCACACACCATCGCTACGAGAGCAGACCGGACCACACAGGTCGTCTTTCTTACAGACGCGCTCTCTGTGCTGCAGGCATACAATAGCGACAGGCTACCCTCACTGAAGAAGGCCCTTAACAACATCAAGAGCCTTCGGACCGTGCTGCAGTGGATCCCCTCCCACTGCGGCATTGAGGGAAACGAGAAAGCCGACGATCTGGCAAAACTCGGTGCCGAGCAAGAACAAGACGACAACGCCGTAAGCCTTGCAGAGCTTAACACCATCACCAAAGCTCTGTTCCGAACCCCGGCACAGAAAGACAGCCTCCACCTGCTCACAAGACCTGAGCAGGTTACCATCTTCAGGCTGCGGACAGGGCACAACAGGCTGAACAAACACCTCCACTCGAAACTGAAGGTTGTGCCATCCCCAATGTGTCCCTGTGGAGAGGCAGAGCAGGACACGCACCACATCCTGCAAGACTGCGGGAACTTCCGGCGGCTGAGAAGGCAGGTGTGGCCGGAGCCGACCCCCATTGAGGACAAGCTGTACGGCCCAGTGGCGTCACTGCAGGCGACCACTACATTCATCGCTCGGACTGGTCTCAGCGTGTGATGGCAACAAGAAGAAGAAAAATTGAAGCCCTGGAGGAAATTGGTATTGAAAAAATACAGTCCTCCTGAATGAAATTTACGACACTGGAAAAATCCCCAAAGATACGTCAAAATCAATTTTCATTGCACTTCCAAAGAAGACAGGGGCTATAGAATGCGAACTCCATCGCACAATCAGTTTGATGAGTCATGTAACAAAAATACTATTAAAAATAATCATGATGAGGACAAGGAATAGAATCAAAAGAGAAAAAGCAGAAGAACAGTGTGAATTTGTGGAAGGGAAAGGAACTATAAATGCCATATACACCCTAAGACTATAAATGTCATGTACATCCTAAGAACTATCATAGAGAGGTCAATCGAGATGAATAAGGATATATATTTATGCTTTGTTGATTATACCAAGGCTTTCGATCAGGTAAGACATGAAGAATTGATCAACCAACTAGAAAGACTCAGTATTGATGGAAAATATCTACGAATAATCAGAAATATGTATTGGGAACAAAAACCTGCATCGAGAATAGAAAACGATATAAGCTCTTTCCAAAACATCAAAAGAGGAGTCAGACAAGATTGTGTTTTGTCACTAGATCTGTTTTCATTTCACAGCGAAAGCGTCATGAGAAACCTAGAGGAAGACCCTGAATTAAAGATTGGAGGGAAAATGATAAACAACACTCAGTACGCAGATGACACCGTGCTAATTGCAGAAAATGAAAGGGACCTACAAAACCTTGTGAATATACTAGAAATACAAAGCAAAGGTAAGGGGTTGGAACTAACAGCAGGAAGACTGAAGTCATGGTGATCAGTAAAAACATGAAATCCCCTCATGCAAAATAACAGCAAACGGCACAACCTTGAGACAGGTTGATAAGTTTAAATACCTGGGAACGATCATTTCACCGGACGGCAGATGCACATCAGAAATAGCCAGCAGAATCGGCCAAGCCAAAACAGCATTCAAGAAGATGACAAGCATTCTTACCAACAAATGCCTTTCAATTAACATCAGGAAGAGAGTTCTTGAATGCTCTATCGAACCGATACTGTTATACGGTTGTGAGGCGTGGACAGTCAACAAGCAAAGCCAGAACAAGATTGAGGCATAATGGCTACCTGGCTGAACCTGTCTCTCAGTGACAAAAAAGCTACTTACTGCGTAGCTTTCATCGGCGATCCGGCCGACTTCTTCAGCGCAAGTGCTGGGTTGAGAACTGGCTTCAGTGCGCACCGCCGTGAGCGAACTCACGACAGTGCGACTGAATAAGTGAGGAGTACACCGATGGCAGGTTGTGTCGGCCCCGGTCACGGTTGAGGGTGGGGTTCCTTGCGGCGATGTAAACTGCCTGAGGCAGCCGAGATGTGGTTTCTAAGAAGAATGTTGAGAGTTCCATGGACAGCAAAGAAAACAAACGAGACAGTCTTGATGGAGGCAGACACAGGAAGGTCATTCATTAGGTAGATTAGGAAAAGACAGGCAACATTTATAGGCCATTTTATGAGAAAAGTGGAATTAGAGCACCTGGTCACAACGGGAAAGCTGGAGGGAAAGACAGCACGAGGTAGACCCAGGGAGAAGATATTGGACGGACTTGCAGAGTGGCTGAAGACAAAGAGGGTGGAAGAGGTGCTTGAGGCAACAAGAGATAGAAACAGATGGAAGGCCATGATCGCCAACGCCATGTGGCAAGGCACCTGATGATGATGATGATGAGTAGTGCTTGAAATGTTATCAGGGAATGGAGAGTGGTGCGGTTGTGAGTTATCAGCAAAGAAACGATAGACTGTTCCTGACTGATAGCAGAGCTAAGCGGTTATTAATGCATGTATAAACATATGAGTGAAGTTTTTCATAGTGAAACATACCATGAATAATTTTTAACGCTTTTTACTTTGCGGGTTATACACATATGGAAATGAATTAAGTCAAATGATGATACAGGGGGGTGCAAAAGTAGGTATACAGTTATGAAAAAAGAAAACACGTACAATACACATTGCATTTATTATACAAACAAATGAATATTGTATATACTTGTAATAACAAGCACAGCCTTAATCCCTCACTGAAAATATCGAAAATGGCCAACTAACTTAATGTGCTAATAATTTTAAAATGAATTAAGCATCATAATAATGATGTGATACTTACTGTATACCTATTTTTGCAACCCCCCCCCCCCCCCCCTGTATATCAAGAAGAATAAAAGCAGATAAACAGAAATAAACAGATAGACTGACCATCATCTGAGTGGAAATCCAACGCCTACCCACTTAACTACTGCCTACTACCCCCGGATAGAGAGGGAGAGAGAGAGAGAGAGAGAGAGAGAGAGAGAGAGAGAGAGAGAGAGAGAGAGAGAGACATGCAGATGTACAGACAGAGACAGAGAAAGCCAGAGAGACAGAGGGAGACAAAGAGAAACACAGAGAGACAGAGAGAGAGACACACAGAGAGAGTGAGAAACAGAGATGGAGAGACACACTCAGTGATTAAAGAAGAAGAAGAACAAGAACTGAGAAGAAAAATTTGTGAAAAGAAGAAGAAAAGAAGAAAAAAAAACTTCTGAAAAGAAGCAATAGAAGAACTTCTGAGAAGAAGTAAAAGAAGAGAAGAAGAAGAAGAAGAAGAAGAAGAAGAAGAAGAAGAAGAAGAAGAAGAAGAAGAAGAAGAAGAAGAAGAAGAAGAAGAAGAGAAGAAGAAGAAAGAAGAAGAAGAAGAAGAAGAAGAAGAAGAAGAAGAAGAAGAAGAAGAAGAAAGAAGAAGAAGAAGAAGAAGAAGAAGAAGAAGAAGAAGAAGAAGAAGAAGAAGAAGAAGAAGAAGAAGAAGAAGAAGAAGAAGAAGAAGAAGAGAAGAAGAAGAAGAAGAAGAGAAGAAGAAGAAGAAGAAGAAGAAAAAAGAAAAGAAGAAGAAGAAGAAAGAAAAAGAAAAAGAAGAGGAAGAAAAAAAAGAAGAAGAAGAAGAAAAAGAAGAAGAAGAAGAAGAAGAAAAAGATGAAGAAGATGAAGAAGAAGAAGAAGAGAGGCAAAACAACTCAGCCGAATAAAATGGAACTGTAAGCACCTTGATCTGTCATGAACACTTTGAAAGGAGGAGCTTACAGCCAAGAGTCTTCCCTTATGGAGATTCTTTCCATTAGAGTATTTGATTCCGCCACGCTGGGAGAAACAGGAAAAGGAGAAAAATCCTAAGGATCATCACAGAATTCTCAACAAGTAAAGTTCAGCACAGGTATCAAAGCAAGTGATGACCATTTCTCTCTGTGAGGTGCTTGTCAGGGTTGCTTCTTTTGAAAACTAGTAATACTGGAAGGGAAAACTAACACACATTTCAAAAGTGACAATCAATAAACAGGCAGTCCCATTCTGCGCACACAGAAGACATCACTTATTAGATGAACGAAAACCGCCTTTCCCAGTTTCTCTCTGCGAGCACTTATATTCGCAAAGGTTTCCGATTTTGAAAAGCAACGTAACAGGAAAATAAGTCGCCCATACAATTTTTCTGTGTGTGACGGCTTTAGGTAGACTACTAGGCATAAACATGAACACTCAGCCCTACCCATTCAAACGTACAGTCTTTGCTATTCATAGCATATGACAAAACTTGGAACACTTCATTCTCCCATAGTCAAAAAGAAGCAAACCAGTACACAAATATACAAATATAAAGAACACTTGCTAAACCTGACTGTCTGGCTTAAGTTAGTTCGTTCGTTCGTTCGTTCGTTCGTTTAGTTAGTTAGTTAGTTAGTTAGTTAGTTAGTTAGTTAGTTAGTTAGTTAGTTAGTTAGTTAGTTAGTTAGTTGGTTGTTAGTTAGTTGGTTAGTTAGTTAGCTAGTTGGTTAGTTAGTTAGTTAGTTAGTTAGTTAGTTAGTTAGATAGTTAGTTAGTTAGAATAGTTAGTTAGTTAGTTAGTTAGTTTGTTTGTTAGCTAGTTCGTGAGTTTGTGAATGAGTTAGTGAGTAAGTTAGTTATCTATTTATTCATTTATCATTTATTCATTTACCATTTCATTCATTCATTTATTCATGTTTATCTATCTATTTTGTTATCCTTTTCTTAATCTGTTTAAAAATGCTTGACAAGGAATCACGACTATAATTAGATATAAATTCCCGATAGGTTTGATCCGCTTATCATTTTTTGTTTGTTTCTTTGGCTTTTTGTATGCTTGTTTATTGTCATATGATTGTTTGTGTGTTTGTTTATTTTCAAGATGCATGCATTTTAATATAACTCTAAAGACATAGGGTGCTTGAGCGTCTCTGTAGATGTGTGTGCATGTATATGGGAGAAGAGGGCGGGAGAAATGGGAGTGAGCATTTTTTTGTTATGGTGAATACCTTTGATGAAACAGGATCGTGTCATGAAAACAAAATCTGAACTTCCACCTCACTCCACTTCTTGTCCCTTCTTCCACAGACTAAAACAGTGCCTGCAAACACACAAGGGAGAGCAGCGCGGCGTGATTACATTGTACTCCCAGTGATCCAGATATTAGTCGACGTTGGCAGAAAAAAAAACTGGTACTAAGAGTCAGTCTGCATGTCTGGGATATATTTTATAATCCAACATAAACAGTGCGGTGGTCAGTGTTCTGTTGTACAAACGACAGGAGACAGCAGCACGGAGGCAAGGGTTTATGTATTGTAGTGATCTGTATAGTGCACCACTTTCACCTTCCTGCTGCACTGATGAAACATGACATGGTAATTTTCTTTGCGGGGTTGGATCAATGATTTATTGTGGACTGTCCCGGTCTAAAATCTCGGTTCGGATGTCGGACCGTTCCGGATCATACGTACACATGCAGTCATTCCTGCCCACTGAAAGTTACCACAGACCGAATTTAGTATTAGAATAATTCATGTACAAACAAGTGACAACTCTTTTACTGAAACATTTTAAACACGGACAGACAGACAGACGAACGGACGGGCACACACACACACACACACACACACGCGCGTGCGCGCACACATGTGCACACACTTAAGCATAAACACACAAGCACGCACGCATGCATGCACACACAAACACACACACACACAAATACATATATATATACGTTAATTTTTATTGGCAAACCACGTTTGAAATTCTTCTGAAATTTTTCCGAAATTTTTCGAGCTTTTCGCTCATCATCAGAGTTCGGAAAAGGAGAAAACACAAATGTTATCAAACCAAGTAACGGAAATCAGCATTAAACACGAACCACATTAGAATGTGAAGCGATCATACAATATGATTACAGCTTAATTGTCAGCTGTCGGCTTCGATACTCATCTCTGGTGTTGACAGACAGACAGACAGACAACAGACAGACAGACAGACAGACAGACAGATAAATAGATAGATAGATAGATAGAGAGAGAGGAAGAGAGAGAGAGAGAGAGAGAGAGAGAGAGAGAGAGAGAGATAGACGCACACAATATGAAGTTAACTAAATCACTGAGATGATTCAGCTTTGTTCCACATACACACGCACAAATCGCAAACGCACATATACCTCATGTGAGCTGGCGCACGTGACATAATTAATTCTGCATCTCGAGTACCAATTACAAACTGGAATTTCCATTTCAGCAACCAGTTAGACACAGGAAATTTGCATTATATGGCAACCAAAAAAGCTCTGGAGAGAAGCATGCAATCTTTTAAATGACAAAGGCGGGTTAAACAGTAAATTTAAGTCTGGAGTATGAAGTTTATTCATCGTTCTCGGGCAATTTCATATGCGCTCCACCCAAATCTGTCAGCAGTTATCTGGCAGATTCCTCGAGCCAATGCAAAAAATTTGCGCTGGCAAGGTGTTGAGACGGGCAACGGAAATGAAAGACTAACATCACTAGAATAAATGAAACTTTGACACTGGCAGCATTCAAGTCAGTTGTCACGCTGCAGGGTTGGACTGAACTTCTACGATCTTGAGTTCACGACCTTATCAAAGGAGCCAGCCAGCAAAGGGAGATAAGCCATTTGTTTGTTTAAACCTTTGTTCGTTTGCTCGCTTGCTTGTTTCGATTTGTTTATTTGTTTTGTCTACGTTGTCATTACTTTTTCAGTTCTCTTTTCTATTTATGACTTGAAATATGATTCGGTGTTACATGATCACTGTGTATCGCCGTAAGTGGTTAAACAGAGGTTTAAATGAATTTTCACTGCCGTCCATGCAACAGTAAACAAGTTTAATTTCAAATTAATTTAACCATTTTGAACCTAATAGTGACATAGAGTATATGACATGCTAGAAAAAATTATTATTTTTCGAAAATCTATCTTACCCCCTTTCAGGAAAATATCTTGTTATAGTCTGATGAGTGGCCCCTTAGCGGTTTTAAATCACTGCCTTTTATGGATTGTCCGGCTCGGGACTTGCACTGAATGAACTTTGATTTGATGGCGTGTCGAATTTCAAATTAATTTAACCATTTTGAACCTAATAGTGACATAGAGTATATGACATGCTAGAAAAAATTATTAATTTTTCGAAAATCTATCTTACCCCCTTTCAGGAAAATATCTTGTTATAGTCTGATGAGTGGCCCCTTAGCGGTTTTAAATCACTGCCTTTTATGGATTGTCCGGCTCGGGACTTGCACTGAATGAACTTTGATTTGATGGCGTGTCGAAGGGCGAGATGAGCGAGTGAGGGCAATGGCACAGAAGAAACGCGGAAGATACACAGAAACATCAAATGTTTCCACAATGGCCGTGGCTTTTACACAAAAGAGACGAATTGTTGCAGTCGTCGATTATAAATTTCTCGTAGGAAATATCTTCTTTCTTTCCCATTTTCTTTTTGGCTGTGCCTTTAGTTGTCACATCTGGTACGTACCAACATTAAGATGAAGAGATAGTTGTTGTTTTTTCTATTTCAGCAGAAAACTACAGTTCTATGAAAACTTAATTTGGTAGTGAGGAGCAAGGGGTAGATAACGTTTTACATTAATTCGCCACAATAATCTATGTTGTTACAAAAAGTGTAATTACATTCAGAGAGATGGCAATGCAGTGTCATCTTTTTCGTCGTCGTCTCCTTTACCTCCATGAAGAGTCACTGGGGCGCTACACTGAAGAACTGTTCACTGGTTTCCTCCAGCTCCGTGGGTCGTATATCAAAGATTTCTTCTTCTCTTTTGTCCTCCCTTAAGTCCGTGAACAGTAATTCGGCACCGTTCTACAGAACTGTTCACCACATTCCTCCATATACGTCGAGTGTATGCCAAAGCCTCTGCATATGGTTTCTCTGGCTATTTACAATGTTGTCAGTTCATCGTTTTTCCTGTCTTCCCCTCTGTCTCCTTCCCTCAATAGTTCCCTGGAGGACTGATTTAGCAAAAGCATTGGATCTTGTAACATGGCCATACCAAAGTAGTTTTCTTTTCTTAATGGATGTCAGCAGATTTTTATAATCGTCCAGTGTACTGCTTGCTAGTTACGCGCATTTGTTTATTGATGATAATTTTTGTCAGTGTATCTCATGTTTGCGTTAACATTTCATTTCCATGACTTCGATTCGTCTTTCCAAGTCTGATGTCTCACATGCCTTCAGGAAAATTAAATATACCAGCACACGCCTTAGATCCTGTCTTGTGTTTCCATACAGGTTTAAGCCGGGCAGTGCTTTTTTTTCCTTGCAAGGACTTGTGGCTTCGTATTTCTTATGGTGGCTCCCAGGTAAGTGAATTGTTGAATAGTTCCTAGCCTCATCCGATGGACATTCAAATCAGCAGGGATGGTGATGTTGTGGCTGGCCATCAATTTGGTCTTCACGGTTTGATTTCCATGCCATATCTTGTCGACATGTCTTTTAAAAAGCTTGGCGAGTTCTTGCTCACTGCCTGCCATGCCATCAATGCCATTTGCAACGAGGAGGTTCGTGATGGTTCTTTCTCCAATGCTGTTTGTGCTGACATGATCTTCAAGTGTGTCAGTCATGATGCGTTCCAGGAATACGTTGAAAAGCGAGCAGAACATAAGGCAGCACTGGCGAACTCCAACCGAATTATGGAACCACACTCAAAACTTACTCTGTGTAAGTATTGCTCTGGTTACTACGGACTAAAGTTGCTGGATGGTGTTGATTAGCTTTTGCAAGATGTTGAATTTACGTATTGTAACCCATTGTTTATCTTGCAAGATTCTGTCAAACGCCTTGTAAGTCTATGAAGACGTGGTAGGACTCCTTCTGGTGTTGGAAGTGTTTTCCCAAAGGATATGCAGGTTAAATATGTGTTCGATAGTACTTCTGTCTTTGTGGAATCTGGTCTGTTCTTCAAGCAATTATGGTATCTACTTGCGGTATTACGTTGCTGACATGACTAGTTATATATATATATATATATATATATTGTTCTCTTCTACTTTGCTGACATGACTTGTTATATATATATTGTTCTCTTCTACTTTGCTGACATGACTTGTTATATATTATATTGTTCTCTTCTACTTTGCTGACATGACTTCTTATATATATGACTTGTTATATATTGTTCTCTTCTACTTTGCTGACATGACTAGTTATATATATATTGTTCTCTTCTACTTTGCTGACATGACTTGTTATATATATATTGTTCTCTTCTACTTTGCTGACATGACTAGTTATATATATATTGTTCTCTTCTACTTTGCTGACATGACTTGTTATATATATATTGTTCTCTTCTACTTTGCTGACATGACTAGTTATATATATATTGTTCTCTTCTACTTTGCTGACATGACTTGTTATATATATATTGTTCTCTTCTACTTTGCTGACATGACTAGTTATATATATATATATATATATATTGTTCTCTTCTACTTTGCTGACATGACTTGTTCTCTGATTCAATTGTTGTGAACTGACCACCCCACACACCAACCTGCAAACATCATCCTCTCCTGGCTGGCTCTCAATTATGGATCCGTCCTTTCTTAAACAAATTGGACTGACACTTTTTAAACACAGCAAATGCTACCTCGGTGGAGGCGTCTACCAGCGCATACGTACATTGGGGCTGTGTAGCAAGCCCCGCACTGCGCGATCCTGTCGTGGTGGACGTCTCCACCGACTTTGGCACAACCTGCCTCCTGCTGTGCCAGCCCGACGCCACTTTTCTTCTTCTGCTTCTTCGTCTCCTCCACTGCCCCTGCCTTCGACCTCGCTGCTGCGGGCTTCGTCTCCTCCTCTGCCATCTTCACCTTCGCCTTCTGTCCTGGTGGTGCCGCCTTCGCCTTCTGTCCCGCCGGTGCTGCCTTCGTCTTCTGTCCCGCCGGCGCTGCCCTCGTCTTCTGTCCCGCCGGTGCTACCTTTGTCTTCTTCTTCTGTTCCATCGTTGCTGCCTTCGTCTTCTGCCCCGCTGGTGTCTTTTGTCCCGTCGGTGCCGCCTTCGTCGCCACCTCGGCCGCCGCCATATGACTGTGATAAACTTAAACTATGCCTTTTTAACGCTCAGTCAACATGCAAGGATGGCAAAGCCGAAGTCATTGCCGATTTTATCGCTGATGAGCACGTTGACATTGCTTTTATCACAGAGACATGGCTTAACCCCCTTGGTCATGAACCTATACATGCTAGCCTCACTCCGAGTGGTTACAGGCTTGCTTCTTTCCATCGCTCATCTCGAGGTGGCGGTATCGCCATCCTCTACAACGACTCACTCCATTCCCGCCTATCTTTCTCGCAGTCTCTGCCTTTCTCCCATCCTTCTTTCGAGCACGTTGAAGTATCCTTCCAATCCACCCCTCACCCCATCACCTTCTCCTGTGTCTATCGACCTCCACCTAGCTCTGCCAACAAACTCACCACATCCACGTTTCTCTCTGACTTTGACCAACTGCTTGACCACTACTGCCTCTTACCTGGAAATCTCATCATTCAAGGTGACATCAATGTCCACTATGACAACACTCACCGTTATGACACAAGACATATCATCAACTCTCTGTCCAATCACAATATGACTCAACACATTTCTGAACCAACCCATCAAAAAGGTCACATTCTTGACTGGATCATTTCTCCTGATCACCACAATTCAGCTACTGACGACTGCTTAGTTCTTTCTACCCGTCTAACTTCAGCCCTTCCATCTGACCACTCTGCAATTCTCTGTTCTCTTGACATTTCTCCTCCTTCCCGTACCACGCGCACAGTGACTCGACGCAATCTCAAATCTATCGACCTCTCCACATTTTCATCTGATGCCTCCCGTCTCCTTTCTGAAAAGTCACATAACCTTGCCGATGAATTCTATACTACTCTCCACCATCTTCTGGACACTCATGCTCCAGCCACAACCCGTCTTTTACCTGACCGCCCCCCTACCCCCTGGCTCACTCATGAGATTGCCTGTGCAAAACGTGCCCGCCGCAGAGCAGAGCGCCGCTGGCGCAAATCCAAACTCACTGTACACAGGCAACTTTTCCAAGCCTCTAAAACAAAAGTATCCACCCTCATTGCATCTGCAAAAACAAGCTATTTCCAAACCAAAATTCTGAATGCCTCTTCTTCAAAAGAACTCTTTACAACCATGAATCATCTCCTTGGCACACGAAAAGACTTACCTCTCCCAACAAAACATACAAATGAAGAACTCCCATCTGTATTCTCCAAGTATTTCACCACCAAAATACAAACTCTTCGTGACAGGCTTGACAGGACACCCTGTCAACCATGCCCACCTGACCCTTCCTTCTCTGGCACACCTCTCACTACTTTTACCCCAGTCTCACAAGAAGAAATTTTCAACACAATCAGATCCATGTCGTTCAAAACCTGCGAACTGGATCCTCTTCCAGGTTCTCTCTACTCCGACTGTCTCCCTACTCTCCTCCCATTCATCACTGACATCATCAACACTTCTTTTCAAACTGGAACTGTCCCAGATTCTTTCAAGTCTGCTATTGTTCACCCTCTCCTCAAGAAACACAATTTAGATCCAAATGAACTGAAAAATTACAGGCCTATCTCTAATCTCTCTTTCTTGTCAAAACTCCTTGAAAAGGTCGTCCTCAACCAGCTGAACTCTCACCTGTCTGCCAACAATCTCCTCAATCCTTTCCAGTCAGCCTACCGCCAGTGCCATAGCACTGAAACTGCCCTACTACACATTCTCAACAATCTCCTCCTTGCAACTGATACTGGCAACGTCTCTCTCCTCACACTCCTTGATTTGTCTGCAGCCTTCGATACCATTGACCATGGTATTCTCCTTTCTAGACTTCATCATACTTTTGGCATCTCTGACATTGCTCTCTCCTATTTCACTTCGTATTTATCAAACAGAAAACAAACTGTTCTCATCAATGACACTTACTCTCAACCTGCATACCTGACCTGTGGTGTTCCACAAGGATCTGTCCTTGGTCCTGTTATTTTCACTTTTTATACCTCCCCCCTGTCCACCATCATCAACTCCCACTCTATAAAACACCACTTCTATGCTGATGACACCCAACTTCAAGACAGTGACTCACCTGATAATATACAGCGCCTGTTGACTCGCACCATTGAGTGTTACTCGGACATTAAGAACTGGATGACACACAATAGACTTCAGCTTAATGACGACAAGACAGAAGCTATCCTCATTGGCACCCGTCAGAAACTTTCCCAGCTGCCTCCTCTTTCTCTCCCATTATGTAACACATCAGTCCCAATTTCTGATTCAGCTAAAAACCTTGGTGTCTGCATTGACTCTACCCTGTCCATGAACAACTTTGTTTCTCAAACTGCCAGATCTTGCTACTATCATCTCCATCGTATAAGCCTGATCAGGAAGTATCTCTCTGTCGAAACAACTGCAAAACTCGTTCTCTCCTTCATAATGTCTCGCATTGACTATTGCAATTCACTCCTGTCTGGTCTTCCTGCCTCCACCATTCACATCCTACAGCGCATTCAAAACAATGCTGTACGCCTTGTACTCAAAAAGAAAAAAGCTGACCACATATCTCCTCTCCTGGCACAACTTCACTGGCTCCCTGTATCAAAGCGCATACAGTACAAACTAGACACCATGTGCTACAAAAGCCTCAATAACGCAGCCCCCGATTACCTGTCAAGCCTACTTGAGATCTATGTTCCCTCACGTACCCTCCGCTCTGCCTCCGATCCTCTGACTTTTCGCTTTCCACGCACTAAGCTCAATACCTATGGTCCACGAGCCTTCTCTGTTTCTGGTCCACTCTCCTGGAACAAACTTCCTCTCTCAGTCCGTCAGCAACCTACTTTTGCCTCCTTCAAGTCCGCTCTCAAAACTCACCTTTTCTCCTCTGCATAAAATCCTAACCTCACTCAACCCCCCTCTGCAGCCTGTCTCCGCTCGGAGGGGAATCACTTTGTTTTAATATATAATTGTATATGATGTGCTCTCTGTGGTTTTCCATTGGTTTTATTCTTGCTTTTATTGCTTTTATTCTTTCTCCCCATTTGTGGCCATGCGTGTGTGTGTGTGTGTGTGTGTGTGTGTGTGTGTGTGTGTGTGTGTGTGTGTGTGTGTGTGTGTGTGTGTGTGTGCGTGTGTGTGCGTGCGTGCGTGTGTGCGTGTGTGTCTTTTCGGCGCTTGGATTTGATTTTGTCAAGATTTTGCGCTATATAAATATTGTAATTATTATGTATGCATGTGCGTACGTATGTATGTATGTATGTATGTATGTATGTATGTATGTATGTATGTATGTATGTATGTATGTATGTATACGCTTAGATTTATGTATGTATGTATGTATGCATGTATACGGTCAGCTTAGATTTATGTATGTAAGTATGTATGCATGTATGTATGCATGTATACGCTCATATGTATGTAGGTATGTATGCATGTATACGCTCAGCGCTTAGATTTGATTTTATCAAGATTTTGCGCTATATAAATAAAATATATTATTATTATTCTTATTATATTGTTCTCTTCTACTTTGCTGACATGACTTGTTATATATATATATTGTTCTCTTCTACTTTGCTGACATGACTTGTTATATATATTGTTCTCTTCTACTTTGCTGACATGACTTGTTATATATATATTGTTCTCTTCTACTTTGCTGACATGACTTGTTATATATATATTGTTCTCTTCTACTTTGCTGACATGACTTGTTATATATATATTGTTCTCTTCTACTTTGCTGACATGACTTGTTATATATATTATTGTTCTCTTCTACTTTGCTGACATGACTTGTTATATATATATTGTTCTATTCTACTTTGCTGACATGACTTGTTATATATATACTGTTCTCTTCTACTTTGCTGACATGACTTGTTTATATATATATATATTGTTCTCTTCTACTTTGCTGACATGACTTGTTATATATATATATATTGTTCTCTTCTACTTTGCTGACATGACTTGTTATATATATATATATTGTTCTCTTCTACTTGCTGACATGACTTTTATATATATTGTTCTCTTCTACTTTGCTGACATGACTTGTTATATATATATATATATTGTTCTCTTCTACTTTGCTGACATGACTTGTTATATATATATATATTGTTCTCTTCTACTTGCTGACATGACTTGTTATATATATTGTTCTCTTCTACTTTGCTGACATGACTTGTTATATATATTGTTCTCTTCTACTTTGCTGACATGACTTGTTATATATATTGTTCTCTTCTACTTGCTGACATGACTTGTTATATATATTGTTCTCTTCTACTTGCTGACATGACTTGTTATATATATATATATTGTTCTCTTCTACTTTGCTGACATGACTTGTTATATATATTGTTCTCTTCTACTTGCTGACATGAACTTGTTATATATATTGTTCTCTTCTACTTGCTGACATGACTTGTTATATATATTGTTCTCTTCTACTTTGCTGACATGACTTGTTATATATATATTGTTCTCTTCTACTTTGCTAACATGACTTGTTATATATATATTGTTCTCTTCTACTTTGCTAACATGACTTGTTATATATATTGTTCTCTTCTACTTTGCTGACATGACTTGTTATATATATATTGTTCTCTTCTACTTTGCTGACATGACTTGTTATATATATATTGTTCTCTTCTACTTTGCTGACATGACTTGTTATATATATATTGTTCTCTTCTACTTTGCTGACATGACTTGTTATATATATATTGTTCTCTTCTACTTTGCTGACATGACTTGTTATATATATTGTTCTCTTCTACTTTGCTGACATGACTTGTTATATATATATTGTTCTCTTCTACTTTGCTGACATGACTTGTTATATATATTGTTCTCTTCTACTTTGCTGACATGACTTGTTATATATATATATATTGTTCTCTTCTACTTTGCTGACATGACTTGTTATATATATTGTTCTCTTCTACTTTGCTGACATGACTTGTTATATATATTGTTCTCCTCTACTTTGCTGACATGACTTGTTATATATATATTGTTCTCTTCTACTTTGCTGACATGACTAGTTATATATATTGTTCTCTTCTACTTTGCTGACATGACTTGTTATATATATATTGTTCTCTTCTACTTTGCTGACATGACTTGTTATATATATATATATTGTTCTCTTCTACTTTGCTGACATGACTTGTTATATATATTGTTCTCTTCTACTTTGCTGACATGACTTGTTATATATATATATTGTTCTCTTCTACTTTGCTGACATGACTTGTTATATATATTGTTCTCTTCTACTTTGCTGACATGACTTGTTATATATATTGTTCTCTTCTACTTTACTGACATGACTTGTTATATATATATTGTTCTCTTCTACTTTGCTGACATGACTTGTTATATATATTGTTCTCTTCTACTTTACTGACATGACTAGTTATATATATTGTTCTCTTCTACTTTGCTGACATGACTTGTTATATATATATTGTTCTCTTCTACTTTGCTGACATGACTTGTTATATATATATATTGTTCTCTTCTACTTTGCTGACATGACTTGTTATATATATATTGTTCTCTTCTACTTTGCTGACATGACTTGTTATATATATTGTTATCTTCTTCTTCTTCTTCTTCTTCATCATCATCATCGTCTTTCCCCCTTCTGCTACTTATTTTGCTCTTGATCTTAATGTTACTGTCTTTATGTCATTAACTCTTAACTGAACTAATTCCTGATTTTTTTCGTTCTGAAATTTTGATTTTCTTCTCTCTTATTTTTTATTTGTCCTAACCGTTCAGTTTTTCTGTTCAATCCATTTTCTTTTTCTGTTTTTTTTTTATTCTCATTTTTTCATGAGTTTTAGTTCTAGACTGGATTTTCATCTGCAAAGGATATGTGAATGATTTATCTGGGACGGTGAGGTCTACATCCACCAAAGAAACATTATCGAGCATGATCATCAGAGTTTTCTGTTAAAGCATCATCTGTTCAGTACAGAACACAACAGTTTGGTGTTTTGTTTCTTCACATTTTTATTTTAGAATTACCATGGAGTGATCAGATCTGTACTCTGGTATTATATCTGTATCTTGGCAATTTACCATTTGGTTTTTCTAATAGATGGAAACAATCTTATCTAATTTGTTTTTGCATAAAGTCTTCTGCACAGGAAAACGTCTAACTTGGGATCACTTTTTCTTTTTTCTGTCATTTTTTCCCTATTTTCTTTCTGAGTTTAGATCATATACGTAGTAGCCGTAATCTCAATGTGAGTGAATAACAAGGTTCCAGTCACCTACTAGCCGACCATTATATTTATTAATGGTTCCTTTTAATTTTCTCTAATATTAAAGGCTATCTTTGTTTGGGCCGTAAACATTTACCAAAATTATACATTTCTCCATAATGGTCAAGGATATGATGACAAAGCTGCCTCTGTTTTCTTTTTCTATTTTGCTGATTCAGAATTCATAGTTTCGATTAAATAATACTCTACTCCCCATGCACTGGATTAATATGATGCAGAGAAACATTTGTATCCCTATTGTGATAAGACGTACCTTTATGATTTACCATAAAAATGACTGTCCTGTAAACGACAAATATTATATGACTTATTTTGTCCAGAAAATGAAAAGTGTCCCGTTTAATTCTCAAGTAACTGAGAAAGAAAAAAACTGCCACTTTCTCTACTTTTTTCCAGCTACATGTTGTGTAGTATTTCGTGCTGTGTTTGTATATGCTTAAAAAGACCAGTTTGCCGAATTTTGCACCTGTCTTGTCTTGTTGTATTAAATACGTGTTCTGATTCTGTTTTTGTGTTTTTCTGGTTTCTGTTTGCTTGAACACGGGCAGTCATGTTGATTAAAACATCCCATCGTTTTTGAAGGTCTCTAAGTCCCTGACATATCAGGGACGTTATTGTGATATCATGTTTAATATAACGGAGAACCCATTCGTATTCAATGTTTAATAAAATGTGTCACCCACTAATATTTAAATACACTTCAATAATAACAGCAGTTGTTCTCCATGTTAATGTATGTGCATAGCCGTTTTTATATGGATACGTACACGTGTATAGAGAATCCACAATAATCTCATTGCCAGAGCAGTAAGCACCAGTTGATAATGTGTATGTCATTACACGCGATACTAGCTAGCTGCATACAGGCAACCAATGTATCTACAAAATTTGTATGTTTTTGATGTAACGAATGTTTTGTTTTGTTTTGTTTGTTAGTTTGTTTGTTTTTTGTTTTGTTTTGTATTTTTGTAATCTACGTATAATTATTTTGAAAGGCACTTGCAAAGAATAGGAAACAGAAAAGAGAATACTTTGTAACAATTACTTGCATAATCACAAATAGATTTCAAAATCATGCAGTGAAAAGAGAATGTAACGTTATTTATTCTACAAAAGGAAGGTCCGACATCGAATAATGCTCTCTCTCTCTCTCTCTCTCTCTCTCTCTCTCTTTCTCTCTCTTTCTCTCTCTCTCTCTCTGTGTCTCTGTCTCTCTCTCTCTCTCTGTCTGTCTGTCTGTCTGTCTGTCTGTCTCTCTCTCTCTCTCTCTCTCTCTCTCTCACACACACACACACACACACACACAGAGCTGTGACCGTTTTAATGCATTTTTAAATCAGTTGCACCACCATTGGACAACGAAGAATTCTGTATAAAGATGTCTGCTAGAACATCTTTCAAAGCAAACAGATGGACACTATTTACGTAATTATCGCATTACGTAATTATCGCAACACGAAAGAGGGGACACTGAAGTTTTGGGTGTGACATTTGTATTACAGGGACAATGCCACGTGCATAACAGTGAAATCTGCAAAATAATAATATTCTGGAAAAGTATTCCGATCAGTACAAAGGAAATGTGTAGACTGAAAGGTACTAAAACGGACGTAAGAATATCAGACATTATTGTATCAGGTTTCACTACAAAATGTGCAAACTCAGAGACAGTTGTCACAGTCATACTATCCCGTCCGCAGAAAATTACAGGAAGATGAACACAGACTAAAACCATCAGGTTGATAGCTGCCAGGTGTCTGGAGGTGTGGAATGTTGCAGGAATCAACATTGTGAATGGTCGTGTCAAGGACGGCAATCACGTGAGTAAAGATCAACAGTTTAAAGGGCTGTAATCACATCAGCGAAGATCAACACAGTGAGTGATCGTGGTAAGGGCGGTAATCACATCCATAAGAATGAACAAAGAGCGACTGCGTCAAGGGCAATAATTACATCAGGCAGGCATGAACACAGTGAGTGATCATGTGAAGAGCGGGAACCACATCAGAGGAGGCACAGGGACATCAACTGTATGCCGTCAACAAGGCCACTTTGTCATTGAAACTTCAGCTGTATGCCGTCAACAAGGCCACTTTGTCATTTAAACTTCAGCTGTATACCGTCAACAAGGCCACTTTGTCATTTAAACTTCAGCTGTATGCCGTCAACAAGGCCACTTTGTCATTTAAACTTCAGCTGTATGCTGTGAACAAGGCCACTTTGTCATTTAAACTTCAGCTGTATGCCGTCAACAAGGCCACTTTGTCATTTAAACTTCAGCTGTATGCTGTGAACAAGGCCACTTTGTCATTTAAACTTCAGCTGTATGCCGTCAACAAGGCCACTTTGTCATTTAAACTTCAGCTGTATGCCGTCAACAAGGCCGCCACATCCACTAGACCTCCAGCTGTCGTCAGTGCACAAAGCCACGATGCTAACTTGACTTGCCATTAAGTCAATGCCGCAACAGACCCCGACACCCGCTCCCCTGCTGGTCGGCGACCAAATCTGACATGTTTATCATGCTAATGAGAAAAAAAACGGCAGATGCACATCAGAGATAGCCAGCAGAATCGGCCATGCCAAAACAGCATTCAAGAAGATGAATAGCGTTCTTACCAACAAATGCCTATCAGTTAACATCAGGAAGAGAGTTCTTGAATGTCATGTAGAACCACTACTGTTATACGGTTGTGAGGCGTGGACAGTCAACAAGCAAAGCCAGGACAAGATTGAGGCAGCCGAGATGTGGTTTCTAAGAAGAACGTAGAGA
>CM060305.1:99989250-99991750 GCA_030674185.1 Monoplex corrugatus | reverse complement strand
CGACAGAGTTTGTTCAAGTGTACTTTTCAACCTGTTTGTTGTGTGCCTTCTGCACTGGTATCATGTAAACAAACAAACACCTGTCATGAAAGAATGTGTAGTTTTGCATCAATGGAGTGCGTGGACTAGTGGATGAAGTACACATCTAGGACGTTGAAATCCAGGGTCAGTACCGGGTAGGATCGCCCCCCTCCATTCATTAGACCTTGAGAGGGGGTGTGTGGGTGTCTGCGTTCTAGTCTTTAGGATAAAACTTTAAACCTAGACTCAGCAGACAGCGTGCTTTTAGCACATATTTACGATCCCACGGCAACAGAAGAGTTTCCCAGACAAAAATCTGTAGGAAAAAATCTACTGTCATAGATGGACAAAAGCACGAGTTTAGGAAAAAAAATGGATGGCGCCACCCATGGCGACGTGCTTTCCCGAGGACAACGACGGGCCTTTCACGCGGAAAATTTATGTTATTACCACACACACACGCAAACACACACACACACACACACACACATAATACACACATACACACACGCACGCGCACACACACACACACACACACAATACACACATACACACGCACGCGCGCGCACACACACACACACTCACACACACACACACACACACACACACACACACACCACGCACACACACACGCACGCACACGCACACACACACACACACACACAACACACACACACACAACACACACACACACACACACACACACACACACACACACACACACACACACACACACACACACACACACACACACACACACACACACACACGTTTCAGTCCAAACCAGTGTAGTCCGTGACTATGAGTTCTCCCCTCCACTTGGCACCTACAAACAGCAATCCGATCAGTTTTACACAGAGCGAAATGGTCGTCGCGCGCTTGGTTTCATACCAGTATCCATCTGTCTTTGTGGAGGAGCTCAACCTTGATAGAACATCTTTGTGACTGTTTGTAACTTTCTTTCCTTCCCGCTCGTCCCTGTGAAAGAGCCTGATGGAATATGACAGATTTTCCTCCAGCTTAAAAAGAGAGATGTTTTGCTCCAGCATCGTTTTCACAGGTTACAAAGGAGACCAACATGCTTACTGCCCATTCTTATGCTATTGATCTGACCTGCACTGCGTGTGTGTGTGTGTGGTGTGTGTGTGTGTGTGTGTGTGTGTGTGTGTGTGTGTGTGTGTGTGTGCGTGCGTGCGTGTGTGTGTGTGTGTGTGTGTGTGCGTGTGTGTGTGTGAGTGTGTGTGTGTGCGTGTGTATGTGCGTGCGTGTATGGGCGCGCTATATATCCATCTAGCTGTATGTCTGTCTACCTGTCTGTCTGTCTGTCGGTCGGTCTGTCTGCCTGTCCGTCTGTCTGCCTGTCTATCTATCTATCTATTTATATATCTGTTTATGTATGTCCGCCTGTTTGTCTGTCTGTCTGTCTATCTAGCTAGCTGGTTGGCTGGCTGGCTGGTTGGCTAAGTCTGTCTATCCGTCGATTTATCCTTATAGCCATCTATCAGTCTCACTGTCTGTCTGCGTATGTGTGTTGTACGCACACATGCGTTTTTGACACTGAATATGGGTGTGTTTGTGCGTGCGTGCATGCGAGCGAGCGAGCGCACACACGCGCATGTGTGTGTATGTTGTCATTTTTCTGAGACCATTTTCGGTTGGGCCTAAATACAACTACTGTTTCTGGGTGAGAGAGACAGAGTGTAACCAGCAAGATGTTTCAGTACGTATCACACAGTCTGGTTCATGACAGGAAAGTATTATGTATCCAGGGATGGAGTTTTGTTCTACTGCTTCTTTATCTTTACGGTTTTTGTTGGTTTGTTTTTTGTTTTTTGTTTTTGATTTCTTTTTCATTCACATTCAGAGTTTTATATGCTCTCATGTACAGATGAGCGAAGAATTTTTCTCATGTTCATGTCTGGTCCAGATCATTTCATAACCTCCATTCCTTTCATGTTTGGGACATTACAGACACATGTGTGTGAACAATGGCTTACTCACAAGTCCTTGTGCATAATGTATCGTTCAAGCAGAGAGACCAAGAGCGATAACAGAGTGGGTGCGTGCATGCTGAGGGGAATTATTGGCTCCATTAAGAGCACAATACCTTACCAGTCCTTTGCCAGGCTACGGTTTCACCTTCACCGATGGCTTTCAGACAATGTCATCTATTTTCTTAGCGAGGTAACTCCAGTGCCTTGTTATCTTCTGTCCCCTTGATCGGCTCCAATGGCCGATTTCTATTAACGCTGGTTATTGACTATCTGTCATAGTCTGTTTCTGTAGTCCTTCAGCCTTCAGTCACAGAAACATCAATACCACTGAGAGAGCGAGGTAGGACTGGCCAGAACACTGCAAGTGGCACTGATTCCCTTACACCTCATTTACTCATTTCTGTTTCAGGGTGCTTTACCTCTTAATGAAGTGAACATGAAGAGAAGCGAAAGAAGGAGGAAGAAGAAGATGACGAGTATGGCAG
>CM060305.1:99981750-99984250 GCA_030674185.1 Monoplex corrugatus | reverse complement strand
TACTGATTATACAGTTTGGTCAGATTGACTACATACCATATTTCCACATGCTGGTTGAGGGTTTCCATCGGACGATGAAGAAACGATTTTGAATAGCTATAGCATAGATTTATTCAACAAGAATAGCTATAGCATAGATTTATTCAACAAGAAATAGCTATAGCATAGATTTATTCAACAAGAATAGCTATAGCATAGATTCATTCAACAAGAATAGCTATAGCATAGACTTATTCAACAAGAATAGCTATAGCATAGACTTATTCAACCAAGAATAGCTATAGCATAGACTTATTCAACCAAGAATAGCTATAGCACAGACTTTCCAACAAGAATAGCCATAGCATAGACTTTTTCAACAAGAATAGCTATAGCATAGACTTTATCAACAAGAATAACTATGGCATGGACTTTTCCAACAAGAGCAGCTATATCCAAAACAAGTGTGACTGCCCGCGTTCAAGCAAACAGGAACCAGAAAAAAGAATAAAAACACGTAAAAAGAATAAGAACACGTATTTAATACAACAAAACAAGACAGGCGCAAATTTTCTGCCAACTGGCCTTTATCAAGCGTAAGATCACAAACAAACACCAGATAAAAAAATTAGGAGAAAAAGACTGAAACTTCCTTGTTGCTCCTTCCAGTGTGAGAAAAGGAATGGCTATAGCTAGACTTATTCAGCAAGAATAGCTATAGGATGGACGTATTCAGCAAGAATAGCTATAGCATATACTTTTTCAACAAGAATAGCTACAGCATAGACTTTTTCAACAAAAATAGCTGTAGCTAGACTTATTCAACAAGAATAGCTATAGGATGGACTTATTCAGCAAGAATAGCTACAGCATACGCTTATTCAACAAGTGGATAGTGGGGATGAAAAACAGTACTTGATGGAAAAAAGCATGAAGCCGACGTCATAGGTAGAACCTCACGATCTGGTCATCATATTAGTCATCTTTGGTAATGAACTGACTAGTTTTGTGGTTTGTAGCCAAGTTGAGAGCTGTCATAGTCATTTTATGGGGCTTGATGTGATGTCACTAACACAGGGGTGTATTTCACTACAATATAGTTTATTTTTGCTTAAATGGTAGATTGATCCATCGATAGAAATGTGTATATGGAAACTGTAAGTTAGCACTTCAAGATCACATGACATTTTTTGCATTCCTTACACTCAGGCTTATAGCACATGCCATAACTGTTTTATCTTTTGTCCATGGTATGACAGCTGCAGAGTTAGTGTATATGGAACTACCGGAGCACAAAGAAACCGTCTTGAGAAAACTGACAGAAACTAGAAAGACGTAACTGATGATATGCGGCTAATGACATGATCTGATTATAGAGAATGTGATGTCTTGGACTTGACTGGGGTTAGACAGATCAAATTAAGGAAAAGTGAATTTGACAAGATCGTGAGACTTTGCAAAACTTTTGAGCCAAGCCTTCATGTCATGTCATTAAAGATTCATGCACCAATGTCCGCAAAGACATCAAAACTGCGTTCTTCAAATTCGCACTTTCAATAACAGTAAGAAATACGTCGCTCTCATACGCACTGTTAATAGAAATTGTCAAGAATTGGATTTTTTTAAGTGGCAGAATTCAAGTAAATTGATATTATCGATATCCGTCCTGCCAGCTGATGTTAAATGAAACAAATTTGTTTTGTATGTTTGATTAATTAGATGTGTTTATTTGTTTGCTGTTGTTGTTGTTGCTGTTGTCCTTCATTTCATTTCGCTCTAAAATTTCCCACATCTTTTGGCTACTTTGTTTCAATTTTAGTTAGCGTGTTCGTAAGTAACATGCAGACCAAGATATATTGAATTGCAGGCTGGGTGTTTGCGGAGGTAGACTGTTACCCGGCAAAGCTTTACAGGACGTAACTATGTTTTCCTGGTCTAGAATAGTGTTTTATGGACTGCTTCAGGACACATCTCATCTATTTTCCATTTAGCTTTTTAATCTCAACGCTCTATATGTCTTTCCCTGTCTACTCACCTCGCCTTTTGTCCGCCCTAGTGCCTGTCTTCTGTTCTAGCAGTTCGATAAGTTTCTGATTTTCTGTACATCCTGTTTCCCTCCAGCTTCTCCTGTATTGTCGCTGAGAGAGAAGCAACTCTGGGGTGGAGTAAGAAAGTCAGAATACCAACTACACTTAGCACACTGATAGAATTGGGAATAGTAAGGATAGTGACCAAACGTATTGTGCTTCTGCCTTTACACTTTACTTACACTGCACACAGTCAAACTGGTACTAAAGCTACTGGCCGTGAAATGGTGTGTTGGGTTGGTGGGTGGGTGAGGGGGCCAGACAGTGACGCTTTAACACTGCTCCTTTTGTCCCTAAGTGTCCTGTCAATATCAGCAACTTGTGGCCAAACAGGAACTACAAGAAAATTACGAAACATGTTCATTTGCACAAAAAGGGAACTTTTACGCATTCTTGTGAACTGTGTTAATTCTTTATATGTAATGTTACTGTCC
>CM060305.1:99969250-99979250 GCA_030674185.1 Monoplex corrugatus | reverse complement strand
CAATGGAGACAAATGACTGGATGAATGAAAGAGATATAGGAGACAGAGGGAAAAGGAAAGAAAGCGGTAGAGATGTGTATCTGAAGTACTTCTCATGCTATATTTCATCCTTTTCCTGTTATCATCACCATCATCATCATGTGCCATGCCGCCTGATGTTGGCGATTATGGACCTCTAAAGGAATGTATCTTTCTTCTTTTTTTTCTTTTTTGCAACTATATCTCCTACTCTTTCTGTCCTCATGTATTCTGCAAAACTGTTTTATATTTTCTCCCTGGGTGTACCTGGTGCTCTTTTCCCTCTCGCTTTCCTATTGTGACTAGGTGCTCATTTTTTTCTTGCCTCACAAAATGTCCTATAAATGTTGCTAATCTTTTCTTAATCTTCTTCATTAATGTCCTTTTTGTGTTTACTTCTTTCAAGACTATCTCTTGTTTTGTTTTTTTTCTTTGCTGGCCATGGAACTCTTAACATTATTCTTAGAAACTACATATCAACTGCCTCAATCTTGTTCTGGCTTTGCGTGTTGATTGTCCAGGTTTTGCATCCGTACATCAGCATTGGCTCTATATAATACTGAAGAACTCTCTTCTTGATGTTAATTGATAGGCATTGGTTGGTAAGAACGCTTTCCATTTTCTTGAATGCTGTTTTAGCTTAGCCAATTCTGCTGGCTGTTTCTAATGTGCATCTGCTGTCTGATGAGATGATTGTTTCCAGATATTTAAACGTATCAAATTACCCCAGTGTCGTGTCATTTGCTGTTATTTTACATGAAGGGATTTCCTGTTTTCTTCCGATTACCATGACTCCGGAGTGTGTCGGCTAGTGACTGCGTGCTTGTCACCTCTCACTTTCAGCCTGCACCGCTGGCTAGCACTGCTGCTTGCAGCTATGCGAAAAGAAGAGCAGAATGCGTAAGTCTCTTCCTGTCAGTAAATAGTCTCTCAATCAGCAATCCCTACGTTATGCCTTCTCGTGGCGACATACGGTAACTGAGCACCTCACGGACTCAGGCTAAATCTCGAGGGACTGGGAGGAGGTCTGGCCCCCAGACGTGCGGCATGCAGGACCACCGGCTTGTGGATATGCCCTGGTGCCCACGAACCAGACCCCCAGCTATGGGTAAATAGCTCCACTGCCATGTGGACATCTCGGGAGAGAATAAGGCTAGCGGAGAGACCGCATAAAAAAACAAACGATGGAAGGCAACAGGAAACCACCATCGTATTCTCCCAAGAACATTATGGGCAGAAAAAAGAAGGAAAATGAAGATAACGACGTGAATAGGTGCTCCGATGGAGCACCTTCGTCCGGTAGGGACGGTCATGCAGCGCAGGTGACACCAGACTGTCAGCCAGATACTGCGACCAAACTCAAACTCAAAAATACTAAAATAGCAACATGGAATATAAGAACTTTGTTCCAAAAAGGCAAACTAGACAATGTCAAAATGGAGATGGAAAGGTTTAACATTAGTATTTTAGGACTAGGGGAAGTGATATGGAAGGAGGCAGGCATGATAACATCCGGAGAGTATACAGTGATATTCTCTGGAGGAAACTCACATGAAAGAGGAGTAGGCATTGTAATGGACAGGGACAATTCAAAAGCAGTTAAGGGATACTGGGCTGTGTCCACAGAGTCTTGCTGGTCAAATTGGGAAGCAAACCATTTGATATCAGCATCATTCAGGTGTGTGCACCAACATCCACAAGTACTCAGGAAGACATCGACAACTTCTACGAAGTATTAGAGTGGCCAAGGCCCAATGCAAATCACAAGAAGTTACCATAATAATAGGGGTTGTAATGCTAAAGTGGGAAAGGACAGGGTAGAGGATATATAGTTGGACCTCATGGCCTTGGTACACAAAATGAAAGGGGAGGGAAACTTGTAGAATGGGCACAGATGAATGAGTTCATACTAGGAAACACCTGGTTTGAGCAGTCTAATAAAAGAAAATGGACTTAGATGAGGCCAGGAGATAATACCAAAAATCAGATTGACTACATCCTGATTAACAAAAGATTTAGAAATTCTTTACTGTCAGCAAAAACACTACCAGGCGCAGACTGCAAAGTGACCACAATCCTGTAGTGGGAAGATTTAGGTTGAAGTTACGGAAAAGGAAACAGACCAAAAGCAACATCAAACTAGATCTTGGACTCTAAAGACAGATGAAGTGATACGTCAAAAATGTAATGTACATGTCCAAAACAAATCCAGTGCTCTGGAAGACGCTGATGACATGGTGACAGTGAGGAACAGTGGACAAAGCTGAGAAATTTAATAAATGAAGCTTGTGAAGAAATCTCTGTAATAGATAGAAAAGCAAAAAAGAACTGGATGACAAAAGAAATTTTTGGCTTGATGGAGGAAGGGAGGAAGGGAGGAAGGGAGGAAGGGAGGAAGGGAAGGAAGGCAAAGAGAAACGAGGAAATATACAGGAAGATAAACAAAGAAATCAGGAACAGGTGCAATGAAGCTAAGAAAGCTTGGCTGAAAACAAAATGCAAAGAAACAGAAGACCAACACAAAACGGATCCTCAGGGTATGTACAGACGAATTGAAGATATTGTCCACAGGAAAAATACATGCACATCAACTGGTTGCTTAAAATCGAAAGATGGTACGATTCTCATGGAAAAAGACAAAATATTAGACAGATGGGGAGAGTACATTAAAGACCTTTTTGAGGATGACAGAAACGCAGAACACATAAGAAAGAACTTTGAAGGACCACCCATAATGAAAGATGAAGTTAGAGCAGCATTGAAAAAGATGAAACCAGGAAAAGCCCCAGGACCAGACAACATTACTACAGAGATGATTGAAGCCCTGGAGGAATTCGGTATAGAAAAAATAACAGTCCTCCTAAATGAAATTTACGACACTGGAAAAATCCACAAAGATATGTCAAAATCAATTTTCATTGCACTTCCAAAGAATACAGGGGCTATAGAATGCGAACTCCATCGCACAATCAGTTTGATGAAGTCATGTAACCAAGATCCTATTAAGAATAATCATGATGAGGACAAGGAATAGAATCAAAAGAGAAATAGCAGAAGAACAGTGTGGATTTGTGGAAGGGAAAGGAACTATTAATGCCATATACATCCTAAGAACTATCATAGAGAGGTCAATCGAGGTGAACAAGTATTTATATTTATGCTCTGTTGACTATACCAAGGCTTTCGATCGGGTAAGACATGAAGAATTGATCAACCAACTAGAAAGATTCAATATTGATGGAAAAGATGTACGAGTAATCAGAAATATGTATTGGGAACAAACAGCTGCAATGAGAATAAAAAACGATTTAAGCACTTTCCAAAGCATCAAAAGAGGAATCAGACAGGGTTGTGTTTTGTCACCAGATCTGTTTTCACTTTACAGCGAAAATATCATGAGAAACCAAGAGGAAGACCCTGGATTAAAGGTTGGAGGAAAAATGATAAACAACATTCGATACGCAGATGACACCGTGCTAATTGCAGAAAGTGAAAGAGACCTACAAAACCTTGTGAATATACTTGAAATAGAAGGCAAAGGTAAGGGGTTAAAACTAAACAGCAGTAAGACTGAAGTCATGGTGATCAGTAAAAAACATGAAATCCCCTCATGCAAAATAACATCAAACGGCACAACCTTGAGACAAGTTGATAAGTTTAAATAACTGGGAACGATCATTTCATTTAAATAACTGGGAACGATCATTTCATCAGACGGCAGATGCATATCAGAAATAGCCAGTAGAATCGGCCAAACCAAAACAACATTCAAGAAGATGGAAAGAATTCTTACCAACAAATGCACATCAATTAACATCAGGAAGAGAGTTCTTGAATGTTATATAGAACCAATACTGTTGTACGGTTGCGAGGCGTGGACAGTCAACAAGCAAAGCCAGAACAAGATTGAGGCAGCCAAGATGTGGTTTCTAAGAAGGATGTTGAGAGTTCCATGAACAGCAAAGAAAACAAACGAGACAGTCTTGATGGAGGCAGACACAAGTAAATCATTCATAGGGAAGATTAGGAAAAGGCAGGCAACATTCATAGGCCATTTTATGAGGAAAGGGGAATTGGAACACCTGGTCACAACGGGAAAGCTGGAGGGAAGGTAGACCCAGGGAGAAGATGCTAGACGGACTTGCAGAGTGGCTGAAGACAAGGAGGGTGGAAGAGATGCTTGAGGCAACAAGAGATAGACAGATGGAAGTCCATAATCGCCAATGCCATGCGGCAAGGCACCTGATGATGATGATGACCGTGACTTCAATCTTCTTACTATTAATTTTAGTTCTAAGCCTTATCTTTCTGCTTCCTATTTCTATTATATTCACACGATCTTGCAGATTTTTTTCTCATCTTCTGCAATTAGAACTATGTCATCGGCATAACAAAGGTTATCATTTTTCTTCAACCTTTATCCCAGGCATATAGCTTTCTCATGATGGTTTTACTGTAAAGTAAAAACAAATCTGATGACATAACACATCCCTGCCTAATCCTCTTTTAATATGTTGAAAAGAACTTACATCATTTTCTATTGTCATTGCTGCTGGTTGTTCCCGATACATATTTCCTATTATTCTTAGATATTTTCTTTCAGTGTCGAGCTTTTCCAGTTGGTTGATAATTTTTTTATGTCTTCCCCGATCAAAAGCCTCGGTATAACCAACAAAACATAAAAATAAATCCTTATTGAACTCAACTGATCCTTCTGTGAGACTTCTTAAGATGTGTATGGCGTTAGAAGTTCCTTATCAGTCCATGTTGGTGTTCTGCTATTTCTGTTCTGATCCTGGTCCTTCTGTTTATGAACATACTAAGATCTTGCTGAAGGTATGACTTTGCATATCTCTGTCATTATGATTAATAGATCTAATTTATGCTCTGTCAGTTTACTTTAAAAAAAATAACATAATATGCAAATTAATGGGGGGGGGGGGGGGGGAAGAGAAAGAACGAAAAGGGATTAGCAGTGAAGAATCACAGATATCAAACGTATCGGCAAACAATTGGAATGTTAAATCTTTATCGATCGACTATTTGACTGTAAGACTGGTAAGGTTCTTTTTATTAACTGTATAGAAAGTTTTGTTTGATTGATTGATTGAATGATTGAATGAATGATTGATTGATTGATTGATTGATTGATTGAAAAAGCGATTTCAAATTGAAAGATTGAGTAGCTCGTGATCATTGATACTTCCCATGAGAACTGACCGATCAATTAAACTATCCAATCTGCACTCTTTTACTTAATACTCATTGTTGACTGAATAATAAACCGGACAGCAGTATTTCAACTTATACTTCCCACGCCTTCCTACGCTGACATAAGTGTGTGTGTGTGTGTGTGTGTGTGTGTGTGTGTGTGTGTGTGTGTGTGTGTGTGTGTGTGTGTGTGTGTGTGTGTGTGTGTGTGTGTGTGTGTGTGTGTGTGTGTGTGTTTGTGTGTGTGTGCTCTTGTGTTACAGAGGTCTGTTTATGAGTGACTGACAGAAAGAAAATGAAAGACAGAAGACTAGAAGTATGATGTAAACTTCGTTCGTTCGTTCTTTGATTTAATGTCTTTTCACTATAAGTGATATTAGACGGGGGAGGGAGGAGGAATAAAAATGAATAAATAAAATAAAATGTAGAACGATAGTTGGACGGGTTGGATTGGCGCAGAGGGGAGACAGAGTAAAAACACATAAGTAAGCGGGAGAACAGAAAAATGGAACGAAAACTTAACACTACTAATTAACTTCAACAATGTGAAGAGAAATTGTAACACTAAAACACAAACGGCATAAAGTTAAAGTAATGCATAAGCAGGACTGTGAACTAATGATTCTGAAATGAAATTTTAACTAACAAAGATTGATCTGATGTAACTTTTTGGAAATGAGTTTCAGAATAGTTTTCTTGAGTAAACATTTTTGGTAAAAAAGAACGTAGCATTTTGCAGTAGAATAAACAGTGAAACAGTGCGAACTGATCGCCGCAAATACACTTGACATTTTTACAATATTTTGTTCTCAATGCGTTTAGCTGAATACGAAAACGAACGGCAACAATCGATCTCAAATGATACATGGAAGAATACTGCAATTTTTACATACATTTTGAACGGTAAGTTTTATCATTTGTTGTGACACAAACTGTTCATTTAAATGTTCAGGAAATCGAGTCCATGAGGCTGATTCGAGCAAGTTGCAAGCTTTTTTTACGGAAATATGAACATGTAAGCCGTTTTCAGGCCAGGTCGCAGCACAACGGAACAAATCTTCAACGTCAGAATCCGTATAGATGTCAGGTCGCAGTCGTCTGGGTACTGACTTTGTTCTTGCTAAGCCCTGACTGGGATCATCGTTTTGGAACCAAGGTTTTGTGGCCCACATGGTTGCCTTGGTTACAGGCGGATTTTCGGGATTGTTCTCTCTTGATGGTCAAGGGAGTCTAATTTCTGTTTAGGAAATATTTTCTCGGTAGGGCTTGTTTCCCTTGCTGCTTCTTTGTGTGTGTGTGTGTGTGTCTGTAGGTCTGTGTTCCAAGGGGCGAGTCACTCTCTGTTTCTTCTGGACCTATGAATCACGCTTTTCAGGCGGATTCAGTGGATTGTGGGGCCAATCTGAGTTCAGGTCTGATTTTGAGTTTTCATTACACTGACTTGGAAATTTCTAGTCAGTCGGTCGAATGTTGTGTTGCTGGAAGGGTGTTGTCCCTTTCCTCCGAGATAACCTGGTTACCTGGTAACCGGTTATAAGTGAACTTATGATTTAGCTCGGGTTCATTTTCGAGACACTTCTATGTCATCTATGTTCACCCCGTAGACCAGTTAAGAGAACTTGGCAAGGGTGATGTGTCGTTTGTACGAGTTTGTGCTGTTTCTGTGGTGTTCAAATCTCTATGTCGTCTTGAGGAGCAGACAAGAATTCTGGTGGAGACCAGTGCAGTTTCTGCGACTCTGTTGAAGAGGTGAATCGCCCTTTTTTGGACAAACCTCCTTTGACCAGCTTCTTTTCTGGGACCAGTCCCGGGTTACCAGTCCTGTATCGTGTTCTTTTGCATGATGTTATTCCAGCAGTCGGATTTGAAAACCTTTGCCATGCAACCTCTACATCACAGAATCCACTGTCGACTATCTTTCATCAGATCTCCACGGGAAGCGCTGGCGACTCAGGGTGACTGCAGTTGGCTGCGGCGCGTGTGAGAAGTGAAGCCTTTGGTCCCTCTTCGAGCTCCGAAAGAAGAGTCACCAATTACACGGGTGGGATCAGGGATTTTCGTCCTTGTGCATCTTGCTGCGTTGCTGCAGTTCCTGGCCGTCGACGTTCGGACAAATATTGGCCTAGGAGAGAGTGGTGGCGTCTGTGGACCTAATGAGTGTGCGTTGTTATGGGTATTGGGATTGTTACCTCCGTATATTCATACCCTTTTGTCAGGGCTAAGTTCAATCATTTGCCTTGCCTTGGGCAACGCAATGATTACTTATACCTGACATCAAGTTTATTTCGATAGACAGTTCAACAAAGTTTCAAGGGTTTGTTTTTTTCTGTTTTTTTATGATTGAAAGTGCCCTTATCTCTTTGAGATGCCCCGTGTATGATTTTGTGTGCAACGTATCTGTTTGTGTTGCACCGTGGATGACTTTTTGTGCAACGTATCTGAGTTGCACCGGTGATGACTTTTTGTGCGATGTATCTGTTTGTGTTGCACCGTGGATGACTTTTTGTGCAACGTATCCGAGTTGCACCGGGGATGACTTTTTGTGCGACGTATCTGTTTGAGTTGCACCGGGAATGACTTTTGTGTAATGTATCTGATTTGCACCGTAGATGACTTTTTGTGCAACGTATCTGTTTGAGTTGCACCGTGAATGATTTTTGTTGTTGTTGTTGTATGTGTCCAGTGAATTTTGTTTAAGATATATGTTCATGTAATTGTGAACTCCTGTATTGTTGGATGACAGCGATTAAATATGGGTCAATGAAAAAATAGTTGTTTATTTGACCATTACTGTGTGTTGGGATAATAAGTAATTAGGTCTGTAAATTCTGTCTATCCCTCTTAGAAAGATCAGGTCTTAGCGAGCCTGTCAATAGAAAAGTACCTCCAACACCAACAGGAGGTCTACCATGTGTTTGTCGATTTTAAGAAGGCATTCGACAGAGTCTGGCACGAAGCCTTGTGGGCAACCATGAAGCTGTACAACATCAACGCCAACTTAATCAGAGTCATAGAGAACCTCTACAATAAAGCCAACAGCGCAGTCTTCTTCAACAACAATATTGGAGAATGGTTCCGGACGACAGTCGGAGTACGCCAAAGGCTGTCTACTCTCCCCTACTCTCTTCAACATCTTCCTAGAAAGAATAATGACGGAGGCACTCGAAGAACATGAAGGAACAGTCAGCATTGGAGATAGAAACATAACTAACCTACGTTTTGCAAATGACATTGACGGCCTTGTCGGAAAAGAACAAGAGTTAATCAGCCTAGTGGGCCGTCTTGGAAAGACCTCCTCTGATTATGGCATGGAAATCAGCGCCGAGAAAACGAAAATAATGACCAATCGCAACAACCACCTTACGGCAGATGTAATGGTCAATAACCAAAAACTCCAAAGTGTGCCCAGTTTCAAAACCTGGGATCAGTCGTGTCAGACGAGGGATCTAACCCGAAATACTCACCAGAATAGCCCAGACCACAGCCGCAATGACCAAGCTCAGAACCATATGGAACAACAGTAACATCGCCACCAGCTCAAAGATCAGACTAATGTGTTCCCTGGTCATGTCAATATTCTTATACGCTTGCAAATCATGGACCTTAACAGCGGATATGGAAATCAGCATTGGTGATAGAATCAGGGCGGTTGAAATGAGATACTTTCGTAAACTTCTCGGCGTCACATACAGAGATCGCATCACGAATGACGAAGTCAAAAGAAGAATTCAAAATGAAATCGGGCCTTACACTGACCTCCTGAACTTAGTAAGACGACGCAAACTAACATGGTATGGACACATCACTCGATCATCTGGCCTTGCCAAGATAATCCTGCAAGGCAGTGTCTCGGGAGGAAGGAAAAGAGGCAGACAAAAGAAGAGATGGGAAGATAATATTCGAGAGTGGACGGGCCTGCAGCTGAGGGATAACCTAAGGAAAGCGGAGAGCAGGGAGGAGTGGAGAAAGATTGTTGTCAAGTCTTCGGAGGCGCCCCGACGGACATCCTGTCTAAGGGATCGGTGACGGTGACGGTGACGGTGAACATGTAATTCTATAGAATTATCACAATAATTCTCTGCGCCTTGCTTAGCTGCTCTGTCAACTACTTCGTTGCCGTGAAGACCAACGTGAGAAGGCACCCAGCAAAAACTGATATCTGTACCTTTGACCCTTAAATGATGTATAAGATGATTTGCCTCAGTAATTAAATCAGGTCTTGTGTCGGCATCAAAGGACTGTAAGGCGTATTAATACAGATTTTGAGTCAACAAATAGAACTACTTTGAAAGACACAGGTTTAAGATATACTAGATAATGCAATGCTTGTATAATAGCGACTAATTCCGCTGTAAAGATAGATATGTTTGCCCCAACGAAAAATGACTTTTTTATTTTAAATTTTGGAATATAAAATGCTGCTCCAGCACATTTATTTTCTAAGACTGATCCATCGGTAAAAATATGAAGGTAGGTAGGGTATTTTTCATTGATGTGTTCTCTTGCTGTGGATATCGAAATGTTGACGTTTTCAGATTTTTTAGCGTCTGTATAATCAATATCAAAAGAGGCTTTTAGCATTTCCCATCTAGGGATAGGTGTTGTTGATGGTGTCTCAGCTATTTCATGCATATTTATGTTAGACTGTTTGACCCAGTCAGATATGTAAGTTGCAACAGTCATTTGTGATGAAATGCTTTTTGCTCGCTTGGGAAAGTCAACAGCAGACCTGATTTTAATTTCCTTACTCACAAAATTGTCCGTTTGTCAA
>CM060305.1:99961750-99964250 GCA_030674185.1 Monoplex corrugatus | reverse complement strand
TTCAAGAAAGGCCACAGCCCCTACTGAAGGGGTGCTTATAAGTACAATGAAATAATCAGATATCATATCATAGGATTAATAATCAACAACAAAATAAACTTATATTACGATAAAGCAATTTCCCTGATTTTAGCTGCTTTGAGCAGGAACAAACCAAAATTCTTAATATAATCGAAACGAGTTGAGCACATTAACAAACACAGTTTAAACATATTTGGGCATCTATAATATTTTTTAGGGATAAACCTTGAATGGATTTCATCTAAAGCTGGACAACACAGGACAAAATGTATTTCGTCTTCTTCAGCTTGCATACATAAGGGACAGAGCAAATCAGACTCTCTGTGTTGCTTGTATCTCAATTGATGGACTTTCAAAGTTAATAGACCGAGTCTAAAGTTTGCTATCGTTTTTTTTTTTTCAAATTAATACCGAGAGAGACAGACAGACAGACAGACAGACAGACATACATACAGAGACAGAGACAGAGACAGAGACGTTGAGTGTTTTATATGTGATTTGTCATTCATGTTGTGTTCACTGGGAATCTCAACGAGTCTTCTGTGCGAGACAGACAGACGGATGGATTTTTTTGTGCTGCTTAAAGCATTCTTGACATCTTAAAGTGTTTGAAATCTGCCCATCCTGTCCAGTTTTTAAACCGAGCCAGGAATCTAAATGAAGAACCGTATGCAGAAGCAGGTGATGAGCAGCTCGTCTTAGAGGCTAACCCAAAGAATTTCCATAACATGCACTCTTTACAACTGAATGGTTTGTAACTATATTTTAGCGCTGTTGATCATCGCATCCTGATATAAGTGTTTTAAAACATTGCTCTTTTGCAGTTGTGGCTGGAGGCAAATCAGTCCTGCCTGTGGCCTAGTCCATTTGACACTACCTCACACACTAGTAATGATGTCCTACGCACGAAGTGCCGATCAGAAAATTACCATGTTTAATATTCAACTGAGGAGCAGATTTAGCTTACGCCAGATGTGTTCCTGTATTTTCCATGTTCATGGATTAGGGGTGATGGGTATGTCATGTGTGTTACATTTGTTGTCAGACATTACATGGTGAACAGCATAGGGCGCTTAGCTAGATCTAGTCTGCATGGACCGGCCATAAACGATGTTTCGTCAGGTTTTTGTCCACACTTGGAGGACACTTTGCTCCACAGCTGACATTGTTCTGGTCCTGTCCGTGCCACTCAAATATCTGACAGGCTGTCATTGGTTAGGGTGGGCTGTCAGAGCTACAAGAGGGTAGGTGTTTTTTGTGATTTTGGATTTCTTTTTTTTCGTGTGGCACTTGTGCACCACGTGAAGACCGTGGAATATAGGCGAGGGAGCAACATCTGATGAAGTGAGTCGTCTTGACTTTACCTGATACTGAGTGGGTTTGGATTTGGTCAGACGGCAACCGCTGCTTCCTAGATACAGATCGTCTTAATGCTTGCACTGTCAACAAGCTGGCACTTGTTGGGGTTTGTTGTTTTGTTTTGTTTTGTTTTGTTTTGTTTTCAGATACTGTTTGGTGGAGGGATCATGGCCCGGCACCATGCCAGGCAAGATTGAGGGAATCTCCTGGCCTTCAAGTTGGACAGTTCGAAATGTCCACTTCCGCTGATCGTATGTTCTTGGTGAGACAGACCTCCCATATTCTATTGTTCCAGCATAATAGATACTGCGAACATTCGCTGGTCTGCTTTATTTTTTGCATTATTCACCGTGTGACATCTGTGAAAAAGAAACATTGAATTCGCACGCTACAAACATTGTGTCATATTTCCATATCTTCTGGACACGTGATATGGCCTTAGTAAAATAAATGCATCTAATTTTCCACTACGACTTTCTTAACCGCTGGGTATGGAAAACGTTATTAGCAATATTGTTGAATTTGATGAACAGCCCCGCGCATTTTTATTTAAACTTACCGATAGGACATAAGCGCTAATGAAAGTGCATCAGATGTAATCACTTTAAAAATTGCGATTGCTTTTCGATTCAGTGTGGTCATAATTATTGCTTTTGTTGTTGTTGTTTTTTATCCTTTGTTTTGACATGCACTTTTTTTCTGGTCTAAAACAAACGTAGCTTAAACACAAAAACAAAAACAAATAGAATAAAGAATGCAAAAACAAAAGCAACCACCTGGTCTGTTTCCACCTTTGTATGTCTAAGAACCAAGTGAAGCAACAACAACAAAAAAACACTTTCGACCTCGAGACCTAGAGAATTAGTCATCACTATTAAAGTAAACACATTTATGACCAGGAAAAGCAGATAACATTCATATGGTATAGGAGGCTATCCTATCACAGTAATGAAATCCATGCTATCATTTTATCATGATGGCAGCTCAAGCCATTATAGAATTAAATTGATAGGTTATTGCAGGTGGCATGAATATGTATCTGACTTTTTATTTGAACATGACACTGCCACACATTTTAGTAAAGAGTCGTTCACAGATGAAAAAGAATTCTTTTTTTGTG
>CM060305.1:99934250-99954250 GCA_030674185.1 Monoplex corrugatus | reverse complement strand
TGAAAAGCATTCTTACCAACAAATGTCTATCAATTAACATCAGGAAGAGAGTTCTTGAATGTTATATAGAACCAATACTGTTATACGGTTGCGAGGCGTAGACAGTCAACAAGCAAAGCCAGAATAAGACTGAGGCAGCCGAGATGTGGTTTCTAAGAAAAATATTGAGAGTTCCATGGGACAGCAAGGAAAACAAACGAGGCAGTCTTGATGGAGGCAGACACAAGAAGATCACTCATAAGGAAGATTAGGAAAAGACAGGCAACATTTATAGGCCATTTTATGAGGAAAGGGGAATTGGAGCACCTGGTCACAACGGGAAAGCTGGAGGGAAAGAGAGCACCGGGTAGACCCAGGGAGAAGATATTAGACGGACTTGCAGAGTGGCTGGGGACAAGGAGGGTGGAAGAGATGCTTGAGGCAACAAGTGATAGAGACAGATGGAAGTCCATAATCGTCAACGCCATGCGGCAAGGCACCTGATGATGATGATGAAGAAGCCTCATTATTTCATTGTTTTAAACTTTCTTTGTTTCTTTCCTTCTTTGATATTGTAAATTGTTTGTTTGTTGGCTATTACCTTTTCACTATTTTCAACGATGCCTTAGAACTTAAAAAAAATATTTCTCGATCCCCTTCACCCACCCACCCGCACCCCATCACATGTATCTTTCGACTGGTTGTCTAAAAACACTTATGTAAATCGACGTTAGAAGAAAAAATCCAAAGAAGCTCATATGCCCACAGAGGGACATGTATGGTAGCACACACACACACACACACACACACACACACACACACACACACACACACACACACACACACACACACACACACACACACACACACACACACACCGACTAAACACAAACAAATGTACACTCCATGTCCTTACACCTTCATAAGAAACATGCATGCTGACAGAAGCTAGCAAACCATCACAAAAACCACCAAAGAAACAGTGTTACAATAAGCACACTGGGGAATTCGTATCTAGTTACAACCTAGCTTTGCTTCTTAACATTTAACATTTCAAATGCAAAACTAGATGAATCGATACATTTGCATGTAAATGATATTTTTTTCAGTTTGTGCTTTGCCCTTGTTTGTTTTAGTGAATATGAAGTTTAATGATGTTTATGCAACAAATATCCTTTCCACGTGGATTGTTTGCAGCGTGTAAATAACGTTATTACTGTTTCAAAGAAAACCCTAACACTTTCTTTCACCAGTCTCAAAGAGGCATGGGTCGGCTAGGGCTTTTTTCGATGTATTCTGTTTGTCTTTGTGTGCATGTAAGTGTGTGTGTCTTTTTGTCTTTGTGTTCATGTTTCTATTTTAACACTGGTCTGTAGTTTGTCCAGTACTGTTACACGCTGAGAAGAGCAAACAGTAAACTGTTTGACGGGGACTGATTTCCAAACACCAGTCTACTTTACGCTACCAAGACCAGATATATTCTAATGGTGGCTTATGTTCTCTTTCAACGGTCTTTTAAAACTATAAATGTGTGAGTTGGATGTTGACTAAGACAGTTAATCTTATGTCGGTAATCTGTGTCAGGTTTGTATAAAATGGTGCCATCAGTTTACTCACCATCTGTGTGAGTGTGAGTGTGTGTGTGTGTGTATGTGTGTGTGTGTGTGTGTGTGTGTGTGTGTGGTGTGTGTGTGTGTATGTGTGTGTGTGTGTGTGTGTGTGTGTGTGTGTGTGTGTGTGTGTGTGTGTGTGTGTGTGTGTGTGTTTAGTTCTCCTTTGTTGTCAGAGTCCACAAGCAGAAGTCGTGCCGTGCTGTACATAGGGTGAAAAGGTTGCTTGATGTATGTCCTGAACCTTCTTGTAGAAGAAATACAGATTGGTGGAGTTATCTGTGGATGTCTTCAGGAATGTTTTTTCCCGTTTTTTACGAGTCTTGCAGATTCAAACAAAGTATTCCCAAAGAAAGTCCGCTTCTCACTGAAGAATGGAAAAGTTGCCGCAACACTGACATTCGCTGTAGCCAGCGAAACCATTCCAACAGTGACCTAAGAACCAGTCAGAGCATAGGGAGGTGTTATGATGACTCCCTGAAAGACACAAAAGGGGTTAGGTAATCAAACAAATGGCAGAAGAAAACCTTCAAGAAATAGACCACTATGACCTTTTTGAAAAAGAAAATACATAATTTGGTGCCTCCAGTACCTGCTGATTCCACAGCTCCTGTGGCCTCTACAGATACACTACATCAATACCAGCACTGTGGAATAGACAGATACCAGCATCAACACTAACTACACAATGCAATGGCTCAGCATCCTACCTGGTCTCACTGACTTGCGCCCTATTGTCGCCAGGAAAAGCTGAAGCTACCCCTTAAATCCATCGTCAAAGACCACAAGATGGAAAAGGCCAGGCTTATAAACATGGTTGAGGACTCGGAAAGATCAATACAGACACAGCTGAAGACTGACAGAAATTGGAAATTCCAGGAAGCAGTGGACGCAGTAAAGGAAAACCTGTTAGTCAGAGAAATAATAGGTCATTCACAAATAAACAGGCGGGACTGAAATGGAATGGTGGTCAAAAGACAACGATGAAACAAAGAGATAAATTGTACAACAAGAGATTAAGAAAGAACAGAATACCAAAAGAATCTAGATAATAGTCCCGCACAGCCAATGAGGTCTATCGACAACGTGGCAAACTGCACTCCAATGAATTCTAAACTGGAGTGACAGTGGCATATGGTCCCTCTCAGGATCAGTTTCATCCTCGGATTCAGATATGAAATCCTGCCCCCGAATGCAAATCTGATGAAAAGGGGAAAATCGGATGACCTTGCGTACCCGCTCTACCGGGGCAAACAAACCATGAAACATGTCCTGAGCTCATGCTAAACAGAACTAACCTAAGAAAGGTACACATGAGGGCACAATCATATGCTTCATGAGGTCGCCCAAGTGATCAGTACTGCCAGGAGAAAAACCATACCACCACAAGCTCTGGTAATCTTCTACATGGCAGAAAACAGCAGACAGTGGCCTGAAAAAGCTGTGACATCCGGAGCATGGAAACAGGGTCTACTAGATGCAGCAGGTGACTGGGAGTGCACAGTAGATCTAGAATGGGCAAAAACGCCCAGAAACTATGAGCAAGAGAGGGATGAATCCCGATATAGTCCTCCTTTATCAATCATCAAGACAAATTATTCCCATCGACTTCAGCGTGCCACGTAAAAGAAAAATGGAGGAAGCCCATTTCTACAAGACTGAAAAGTATGCCAATCTAGCCTGCGACTTGAAGAAATCCCGCTTCCAAGCCAAAATTATCGCCATAGAGGTTGGGGCAAGGGTACCAGTAGGCACTTTGCCTATTACCTCATAAAACAGCTCTCCATTTCTGGGAAAGACAGGACCAGAGCACTAAAGGAAATGTCAGAATCAGTCGAAAAGAGCTCCAGCAGAATCTTGTGGAAGAGGAATAAAGATAAGTTCATGAGGCTTAACATAATTGCAGGTACGTCGTAGCTATGGTGTTAAGACATTTGTCACAAAGGTGACTTGACCTGATACGCCCTTCCATCTTAGAGGCGCGGATTCGAATCCAGGCGGAAAAGAAGACGGCAGTAAAGACGCCTGATCGCCTTAGAGGCGTGGGTTGGATCCCAGACGGGAAAAATGGAGACAGCAGAAGGGCATCCTGGAGTGATTAATTGAATGCGGCCTGGCTCTCTTTCAGCATGAGGAGTTTAGGGTCGAAACACTTGCTTGAGAACTTCTCCTTTGAGGACCTTCTGCTGTCCAGCTCTCCCCAGAGTTTTTTGTCACATGCAATATCAGTGAAGTAATACAAAATAATTACAATAAAACATCCACTCCCATGTATCAGTCGGTCAAGTAACGAACCTCCCAAACATCTCTCTCTCGCGCTCTCTCTCCCTTTTGTATACAACACACATATACACACACACTGATTCATTTAATCACACATATGCACACACAGTCACAGACATACACACGCATGCACACATGCACATACGTACACAAACCCGTTCACACACACACACACACACACACACACACACACATACACACACACACACACACACACATGAACACACCTACATACACACACATACACACAAATTATACAAACAATATTCTGTTTTCAAGGTTATGACAGTCTACTATAATCTTTCAAGTAAAGTTTTATTCCATTTAATGCTTCTCCAAGGTCATGGTGATCTTGAGATATACTATATCTGGATTGTCTACTGAGCAGTTTAAATTTCAAATCAAATCAAATTTTCTCAGCTGTTTATGATCTGATGATCTGATTTGTGGCAAACTTATTTTGCATATAAAACAATCTTTACAGAGAAGTCAAGCCACACACATAAAGTTATTTTCACTATAAGGACAATTTTTTAGTATGAATATCAATACTGTTTTACAAATTACGGTAAACATAATTATTTTCATGGCTTCTATGATATCTTGAATCAAAGTCGTAACTGCTAACATTTGGATGACCTTGGCACAATGAATAATGTGTTAAAGTGTAGTTGAACTTGGGCTGCTTTCAAGATTCTATTCTATTTGTTTCATCTACAATACATGAAAGGAAGTATGTCGGTGTGGCTTGATTGTCCTGTGTCCTTACGTCAAGAAAAGTTGCTAATGTTAATCGTTTATAATTTTATTTTCAATATTAGGCTTTTTAAGTTCAAAGATCTTGTCTCAGTGGCCAAGAAAATATCATCAAGATGTAAAGGAGTATCGTTTTGGACGTCAGAACCTTTAATTCAGTGAAGCACAAATCTTAGATAATGTTACCCAAAAAAATTGTCGTTCTTAAACCTGTATGATAAAAGCAGTTCCTCAAATTTCTATGAAGATATTCCATACATCGGATAAATATCAGCTGTGTGAAAAATGGATATTGCTAGACTGGCTCGACCACTTTTTTATATCTGCTTTTATTTCAGTCCTTTACAAGGTTTCTTTTTATGTTTTTCTTTTTCGATGGTCATTTTTTATAACAAAATGGCAGTGTGTGCGGTATACTATGCATACTCGATTGTCTGTATGTCTTAGTATGAAATGAACAATTTGCCATTTTTTTAGTGTTTGTTAGCAATAATGGCGTCTTTGAATTTTTATGATTCAGTAGCTATAGGCTCACTTACGATTAATTGTGGGTACCGAATGTTCCTTTAAACTATGTGCGTGGATGTGTATGTGAAGAGAGATCACAGACTGTACGTGAATTGTAAGTTTAGCGATGTGGACATTTCTTGTCAAACAATTTGTTGGATTGCCCAAATCTGTGTATATTTGTATCGTGGCATGTTACCTGTTTGTTTCCCACCCATGACATGAATTAGCAAAAAGGGTTTTTTTTCAAAGATTCATGGAGAATTGCTGTCTGGCAATCTGTTCCTTGTCTCTACCTCTCCTTTTTTCTCCTGTGTTGCTTAAGTTTCAATAAATAGAATTGTCTGGTCAGTCTACAATTATAAAATGTTCAGTTAGTAGTCTCAAGTGCTCCTGAATCCTCTGTTCTGCTTGGTGTTTTTAAATATTGATCTCCAACATTTATGTGTTACTTGCATTATTCTGCTCTTGGAAAATAAACAATTTCATATCCATGATTTTTGGCCCATTCAACATCACAGTCATTCAAGCATATGCACCAACAACAGACCATGATGATGAGGAAGTGGAAGACTTCTATAAGCAGATACAGGGAGTCTTAGATGAAACGCCAAAGAAAGACATTGTCGTAGGACAGGGCGATTGGAATGCAAAGATCGGGGAAGATGCGTGTAAAGATTGGAATGGAACTTGCGGGCCTTACTGCAACAGCAACACAAATGACAGGCTTAAAACTCCTGGAATTCGCCAGCTACAACAATTTCAGGGTGATGAACACTTTCGGCCCAGACAAAGCGTCAAGAAGATGGACCTGGCATAGCCCAGGTGGTGATCATCACAATCAAATAGATTACATCATGGTCAAACGCAGATTTCAGTCTAGTGTGAACATCGCCAAGACCAGAAGTTTTCCAGGAGCTGACATTGGCATGATCACGAATTTGTGATGATGTCATTTGCACTATGTTTAAAAAAAACTGCAGGAAACCGGGCAACATCAGAATTAAATTCAAAATGGACAAACTAAAGGATCCGAGCATACAAGACTCCTTCCAAGCAAACATCGGAGGTAAATTCGCACCACTCCTAGTCTTGAATCATGAGGATGCAGAAGTAGAATCATTAATCGACGCCTTCAACAATTCCATGACAGAAACAGCAGAAACGCTCCTTGGCAAACCGCGAGTGAAAAAGAAGCCCTGGGTCACGGACAACATCCTAGATCTACGTGACAAACGAAGAGAGCTTAAGAAGAAGAAACATGAAAAAGAGGGTGCAAGACAATACAGAGAAGTAAACCTGCAAGTGAAGAGAGGTATGAAGGCAGCTATGGAGACATGGATTGACAATCAGTGCGAAGAAATTGAAAGTAATCTACAGAGGAACAACAGTAAGAAGGCCTATCAAACTGTCAAAGACTTGACCAGCACCATGCAAGCACTAACGACCAACATCCAGAACAAAGAAGGGAAATGCCTCACAGAAGAAAAAGATATATTAAACAGGTGGACCGAATATTGCTCCGACCTGTACACTCACAGAAATACAGGAGACCCTAGTGTGCTTAATGTCCCATCATCATCAAACGACGCAAAAGATAGCATCTACGTGAGGAAATAATGGCAGCAGTGGCATCCTTAAAGCCCGGAAAATCAGCGGAGTAGACAACATCACAGCAGAGATGGTTCAAGCAGGAGGAGATCCAGCGATTGACATGCTTATGATCGTTTGGAACAAGATCTGGCAGACAGGCGAGTGGCCAAAACCACGGACTCAGTCCTTGATCATCACCCTTCCCAAGAAAGGCATTCTACAATTATGTCAAAATTATCGCACCATCAGCCTCATAAGTCACCCCAGTAGTCATGCTGCGAGTCATCCTAAATGGACTAAAACCACAGGCAGAGAAAATCATCGCCGAAGAGCAAGCCGGTTTCAGGCCAGGTCGTAGCACAACGGAACAAATCTTCAACGTCAGAATCCTTACGGAAAAGTACCTCCAACACCAACAGGAGCTCTACCATGTGTTTGTCGATTTTAAGAAGGCATTCGACAGAGTCTGGCACGAAGCCTTGTGGGCAACCATGAAGCTGTACAACATCAACGCCAACTTAGTCAGTCATAGAGAACCTCTATAATAAAGCCAACAGCGCAGTCTTCTTCAACAACAATATTGGAGAATGGTTCCGGACGTCAGTCGGAGTACGCCAAGGCTGTCTACTCTTCCCTACTCTCTTCAACACCTTCCAAGAAAGAATAATGACAGAGCTACTCGAGGAACATGAAGGAACAGTCAGCACTGGAGGTAGAAACATCACTAACGTACGTTTTGCAGATGACAATGACGGCCTTGCCGGAAAAGAACAAGAGTTAATCAACCTAGTGGACCATCTTGGAAAGACCTCCTCTGATTGTGGCATGGAAATCAGCGCCGAGAAAACGAAAATAATGACCAATCGCAACAACCACTTTACGGCAGATGTAATGGTCAATAACCAAAAACTCCAAAGTGTGCCCAGTTTCAAATACCTGGGATCAGTCGTGTCAGATGAGGGATCTAAGCCCCAAATACTCTCCAGAATAGCCCAGACCACAGCCGCAATGACCAAGCTCAGAACCATATGGAACAACAGTAACATCGCCACCAGCTCAAAGATCAGACCAATGCTTTCCCTGGTCATGTCAATATTTTTATACGCTTGCGAATCATGGACCTTAACAGCGGATACGGAAAGAAGAATCGGGGCTGTTGAAATGAGATGCTTTCGTAAATTTCTTTGCGTCACATACAGAGATCGCATCACGAATGACGAAGTCAAAAGAAGAATTCAAAATGAAATTGGGCCTTACACTGACTTCCTGACCTTAGTAAGACGACACAAACTAACATGGTATGGACACATCACTCGATCATCCGGCCTTGCCAAGATAATCCTGCAAGGCAGTGTCTCGGGAGGAAGGAAAAGAGGCAGACAAAAGAAGAGATGGGAAGATAATATTCGAGAGTAGACGGGCCTGGAGCTGAGGGATAACCTAAGGAAAGCGGAGAGCAGGGAGGAGTGGAGAACGGTTGTTGTCAAGTCTTCGGAGGCGCCCCGACGGACGGCCAGCCTAAGGGATCGGTGACGGTGATGGTGATGTTGGAAAGTTCACTCTTTAATGTTAAAACTTTTCGTCAGAATTAAGATATGATTTCAACTATTGACTTTTGTCTGGAAGTCTATTCTTCTCTCGTTATTTGTTCTGATTGTTTTGATGAAAATATTCTAAATCACAGAAATCCAGCTGATCATATGATGTGCATCACTGTTAGCATTGTCAAATAATCATTCGTTTGTATGTGATTAGAGCCATTTTTACGCCCATTACTTTGAGGTTTGTTCATAATAGTCCCATTTATGACTTTATTTTTCTTTTTTTCATTTGTATAATGTATCAGTAAATGTCAGACGGAGCACAGGGTAACATCAGAATGAAATGGAAGTATGTTGAAAATGGCTCTATTAACAGTACATCACCTTATCTCTCTCTCTCTCTCTCTCTCTCTCTCTCTCTCTCTCTCTCTCCTCTCTCTCTCTCTCTCTCTGACATTGTCATCAGTTTTTGTTTTTCGTACAGTTCACCTTGAGGTCTTGTCTCCCCAGTGTTGCTTCCTCTTCTCTCCTTTGGTTCCAATGTCCGATTTCAATTTATAGCAATTATTGACTACTTGTCGTATCCTGTTTTCCTCGATTCTTCCATTGACGATCACGGAAAGGGCCGCAACTCCGAGAGAAAGCTAGAAGTGGTCAGTACATTGCATGGGGTATCACTGATCCTCTTACACTTCACTCATCCTGCTCTGTGTTGGGGCGATACATTTCTTGATGAAAACACAGGATTGAACAAGCAGGGAAATTCAGGAGCCATACGGCAGTTTGATGTTGTTATTATTAGAGACCTTTAGATTACACGTCACGTATTTCCCAACAAGTATCCGTATCGCGATACGTACGTGTCCCGTACGTGAAAGCGATTTGGTTTTAGATTACACATGAAACAGATCTACGTTCCCCGACATCCCCGAAGCAAGGGACGTAACCACAGCCTTTCCTGTACTATACGACGTGTGACATTATAAACATATCTAGCTATTTGTTTTTCATTGATACCACCAATGTGACGACGAATTAAATAGTTATACTCGGATTTTTAAAGCAAAATAGATCCTGCGGTTACTTTTTATCTTTCCTAGCAATTTGGTTGCACCTAATAATCAATATTACGACATCATTCAATATAATGACATCATAAGCAGTGAACGCTATTGATGTTGTGTGTGTGTGTGTGTGTGTGTGTGTGTGTGTGTGTGTGTGTGTGTGTGTGTGTTGTGTGTGTGTGTGTGTGTGTGTGTGTGTGTGTGTGTGTGTGTGCGTGTGTGTGTGCCCCATGCTTCATCTGTGTCAATAAGTCATGGCTGAAAATTTTGATTATATATAGATATATATTTCTGTACTTTTATTTAATGCTAGCAAGGAAGAACAGGAATTGTTTATAAATTCAGACTTATTAAATTAAGTACATACTTTGCACTATAATTAATGACTCAGTCTTTGTGTACACACACACATGCATGCGCCCACCGGCAGGCACAAATCATGCACTTGCAACACAAGCGTTCAGATTTTCACAGATGTGTATATGCGCAGTTTTGTCCACACTATGCAGGCAGTATATTGGTGCAGTCTGAATACTCTGATTTGGTGGATATGCTTGCTGGGCCAAGCTTCCATAAGCCACCAAACACACAACACATGACTTACAAGATCTTTATAGTGCATATGTGATTTTCTGCATGAGCATGCACGCAAAGGGGTTTCAGACACTGGTAGGTTTGCACACATGCTGACCAGAGAACTTAACAAATTCTCCACCCTCTTTCACCAGGCAGGAGGCACTCAGAAGGGACCAAACCCAGACATTATTATTACAAGTTTGACATTTACCTGCTTGATTACCGCACCTGTAATTTTGTGACTTCACAATGGTGTGTTTCCTCTGTACGTGTGTGTGCGTGTGCATGGAAAATGGGAAAGGGAGGGGGGAGACAGGGTTGGGGGTTGGGAGTGTATCATGTGCAGAGTTATGGCATATGCCATTTGGTGATCTCTACTGTGGTGACATATGCAAGAAGAGCAAGAATAATGAAAAATAAGTGTTTTTTCTAACATTCTTCTGTTTTGCACTGTTAGAGCTATCTGCTTTTACAATAGCATAGGGATAAGTGTAAGTACAATGAACATAAATAAGTGCTTTTTCTAACTTTCTTCTGTTTTAGCACTGGTTGAGTATAAATCTGCTTTTACAACAACATTAGAGATGAATGTAATCACAATGAAAGATAAATGTTTTTCTAACATTATGCTGTCTACCACTGTTGTGTTAGAGTTATCTGCTTTCACAACAGCATTAGGGATAAGTGTAATAATATCCTTTCAAAGAACACCAGTCCTTCAACACTTAAAACGTACTGCTACATTTTTCATCATATATGTTAGGTATGATAACTTCACAATTCCTATTTTAACTAGCAAGCCAGAAGCTTTAATCATACATTGTCTGGCCTATCTATGGGGCCCCATGAGAGGAAACTAGATTTGATTGCCCATATATATATGTATCTGAGAGCAGGTAATTATGCATGTGTGTGTGTCTGTTAGGGTGTATAAACATACTTTACTTTTAAATTAAATTAAAATCTAAATCACCCGTCTCTCTCTCTCTCTCTCTCTCTCTCTCTCTCTCTCCTCTCTCTCTCTCTGCCCCCACCCTTCCTCCTCTATGTCTCCCTCCCTCCTTTTCTTTCGCACACAACCATGATGACCAGCCAATAGATCTTACCTCATAATTCTAATTGATATCCTAATGAAATGCTGATGCAATTCATCACAACCACCACAGCAAGGTGGGGGTGGGGGGGGGGATTTGTGGTTTCAAATACTACCATCCTATTGGTTCCAAATCAAATAATTAATCATTGGCAGTCCTGAAGCACAAGAATTCAGGCTTGTCTCTTCCATTTGGTGATCTCTACTGTGGTGACATGTGCAAGAAGAGCAAGAATAATGAAAGATAAGTGTTTTTTCTAACATTCTTCTATTTGGTACTGTTAGAGCTAGCTGCTTTTACAATAGCATTAGGGATAAGTGTAAGTACAATGAACATAAATAAGTGCTTTTTCTAACATTCTTCTGTTTAGCACTGGTTGAGTATAAATCTGCTTTTAGAGTGTAAGTACAATGAAAGATAATTGTTTTTTTCTGAGATTCAGGTGACTTTTTGCATCCTGCAGCTCCTGGGCTTCTACATTTTCTCTTCACATTAATCTTTCTGAATGTCAAAATCAGTCTTTCTACTTAGATCTGAAAAAGAGGAAGAAACTTATTTCATTTGTCTTTTTATTTGTCTACACATTTATTCATTATGATGGTGATGATGATGACACTGATAATGATAATAATAATAATAATAATAGTAACCATACTGATAATAAATAAACAAATCATCATCACCATTATCAGTTTCTGACGCCTGTGCAGTTCACTCTGGCTCCCCACGAGCTTCTCTTACCAGGGTAGGCCTATATTGCCTTGACCTTGATGAGAAACCAGACAGTGAAATGCAAGAACAGATCTAAGTCAGCGCTTGGCGTTAGATTTCTTTAAACGCGGTATCCAATATACATTTTTTCGCTCGAAAAACTTATCAAAAACAATTTTTTTTAAATTTAAAAAGTACGTCACTCACGACATTTCTAACGTTTCGCGTCCACAAAATAACATTTCATAGCGAAAATTGCAGTCGAATCGGGCCTCCCAGCTGAAGTCTCGTTCGACATTTTAATTAGGTCAGCTGGCGATACGCGCTTCCCAGCAGCTGGCTTTTGCTTGCTAACACTTGGTGTGTTTGGTCGACTCGTACTTAAATTGTTTAAAACTCAGTGACATAAGACATACATAACAAGGTAGATAAAGGGTTTCAAAACACAACCAAAGTATTATTTACCTTGAAACTTGAGATATGCAGTCCCAAAATAGATATGGGCAAAAGCACGTTTAACCGGACTTCCATACGTGGACACGTCCCTATCGAAGCAGTACGTACTGATATAATCGCGCGAGAAAATGCGATACGTAGTCGATACGTTACATATTGGATACGTGACGTGTAATCTAAAGGTCACTATTGTCCTGGGTACTTTTCGTAACCAGTGACATACACCTGCACGCCTTCTATGCGCTAAAAAATATATTTCATGATGAAAGTTTAATTCCACAAAGCAGTAGATACTGGAACCATCAATTTTGAAACACTCTTATGCATACTTCTTTGCTGGTAGGCCTATTTCATATAGATGTATTTTTGAGAGAAAGAGAGAGAGAAGAAACCTAAAATATTTCTCCCCCCCCCCCCCCCACACACACACACTCACACACAGACACATGATATCTGCAATTCTATCAAAGCAAGCTTCACATAGTGTGCGAGTAATATGACAACAAAGATGTAACGATAGTAGGGACACTCAATCTAGTCTTGCTAACCCTACCACCATGCCTGAAAAGTCATGACAGTGGTGCTCACCACGTGTTGTTATCAAGAACAGGAAGACTAAGCACAAAGATCTAAGCTGTTTTGACATCCCCAGTGTGTATTGTTTCGGCGTGGCTAGCTGAAAATTCGTTCAATCTGATCCTCACGTTCACATCTAGTCGATACCACTCCGGAACGACTCTGATTTCTGGATGAGTTCGTGACTAAGCTAACTGCTAAGTCAACACAAGGTGCTGCTTACTGGACATTACTCTGGGTGAGATGGAATCTTATATTTATTTTTCTTAACAGAATTTTCCTATGTGAGAATATTGATTGCTCTCCCCAGTGAAAGAGCGTCATCATAGTACGGCGCCAGCCATCTGTTGTCGTCTTTTCTTTCGTATTTTGTTGTTGTTTTCTTTCCGTGTGTAGTTTTGTTAACATGATATGAATGCAGATTTTACCACAGAATATTACCAGGACAACTCCTTTGCTGCCATGGAATCTCTTACATGCATTAATTGCATAGTGCACACAGGACCTTGGTTCATCCTCTGATCTGAACAACCAGAGCACTGACCATCACTTAAGGTCTAGTGAAGCAGGGTGAAAATTTTGACATCAAACATCAGTGTTTTCAAACCTCTCGTTTTCTAGGGCAAATGTTTTATCCACTCAGTCACACATCACGTTTGGGTTGTTTCAGTGCAGATGGAGAACCTGAATCTTGCTGTGAGTATTGTGATGAACAGAGACAGAAGGATTATTGTTGTTTAAAGCTCAACCGACTCCGTAGCCTACAACCACTTCAAAGCATACAAAACGTCAACAGGAAAAGAAAAGAAAAGAAATTAAATACACGTATCAATGCATTCGCACACATAATCTAAGGACATGGCACTTCGTCCAATTTATCGCACAGGGGATTAAAAAAATACACCTGATTACAAATTTAAGTATACCTAAGGACACCAAAACATATCAAAACGGGCATAAATTACCTAAAATTGCTTCCGCATATCTCACCTCCCTAGAGCCAAAAATGCACTTAATACATGTACTTAATTATCAATCCTGTGAAAAAGTGCGTAAGACTTTATCGAACATATACAGGTGAATGGACCAGCAAGGCAGAAAATGATAGGAAGAAATGACAGAAAGCGAAGGAACAAGGCAGAAACAAAGACAGTGACAGAAAAGAGGAAATTTCTAGCACGGATATGTCCAAAAGGTGGGGATACTATTCATACTTGAAAGAACTCCCGACATCCCCACGGAGGGAGAGACAGAAGGAAGAAAACACAAGGAAAAATGGGTTGAACGTTGTCCAAGTGAAGGTTGTTCCTTTCTTGTGAGAACCACAAAACAGTCAAAGATAACTAAAAACTAATTTATTAGTTCCTGTGGGCAAGTGAGGAATCCACGCTTGATGCACTCCTTTAGTTGACAATGACTTCGATCTACGATAGAAAGCGGCGAGTGAAATTCATCATCACTATTGTATACTGTATTAATACCAGTCAACAGTCTACTAGGCAGTCTGCGCTGAATACACACGTTCACCTTACCTTTGAAACTGCTGACAGATGAAGCATAGAAGCTGATAATGATCACGGGTGTCAGATGATCTCGTGACGTGATGGGCACTACCAATGGTCAGTGAGGAGAGAAAGTCATTGATTGATCAGTTCTGGCAATGGCACGCCCAGTGCCATAAGTCACGTAAGTCAATAGATCCCAGGAAATTGTTTATCCTCGCCTAATTATATCAATCTAAGTACATCGATCAACTGTAACTGATGCACGCTATGATGACATACATCGCTGGCTTTTAAGCAGCTGGTTGCTTTAGCTGAATGGCATTTTAAGATATGGTGCTTCTGGAATGCTTCAATGTCCTGTAGCCATTTGACATTCCCCATCAGAGCCGAGTTACTTAACGTAATTACATAGTGACCATGTGTAAATTAAACAGTTAGATAAGACCTTCTCGCTAATATTTTTTTTCTTTAACACATCATCTGTCCATGTACTGGAACCGCACACACACACACACACACACACACACACACACACACACACACACACACACACACACACACACACACACACACACACACACACAAACACACACACACACACATACAAACACACACACACACACATACATACACAAGCACACATACACATTCCTACACACACATGCCCGTGTGCAAACAGTCTGAGAAATATACATATGTACCTTCATGCTGGATACCAGTCGTTGAGAGAAAAGATGGAGAGTCCTACAGGACAGAGTCACGGCACTAGTGTTACTTCTTTACTGCTCTGCCTCCCAAATGTGACTGCTATCAGTACCATGTGTTTGTCTTACATTGTGCAATTAATAATTTATTTAATAAAGAAATACAGAAACGAAGGAAGAAAAATATCAATTTCGTAAGTTTGTATTATATTAGTACGATTTAGTTTTGTTGTAATCGTCGTCATCATTGTCGTTGTTGTTGCTGTTGTTGTTGTTGTTGTTGTTGTTGTTGTTGTTGTTGTTGTTTGTATTATTATTTTCATTCTACTGATATCATGTACAACAGTTACATGAATACGTTTACAAAGCCCATGTGTACATGAAGTATGAATTTTGTGGTGCGTGTACGTTCCCGTTCAGTATTTGTTGTTTCTTTTTCTTCCACTTTTAATTCTTTTCATTTAAGAAATGAAATGCACGATTTTCCGTGGATCCCCAAACAAATAAAGGTAGCAAATAAGGCATAGGGGGAAGGAGGAGACACAGGGAGATCCTATGAAGATAGATTGAATAGCATGCCTAAACACAGACATTCGTCACAATTCAATTCTAAATCACAAGAAGACTGTAAAGATGTGACAACATCAAGACATCCAAGAATCGGTTAAGATACACTGTATAGTGGCTGTTGTTGCTACTGCTGCTCCTGTCGTTATTGTTGTCGTTGTTGTTGCTGCTGTTGTTGCTGTTTTGACTTATGTATTTCGGTTCAGCAAAATTATTGTCAAAGAATTGATTGATCACTATGGCTATTACGAAATAAAACTTAGAAACACTTTCATATTGTTATTTGTTCTATTTCAAATAATATTTGAAGAAACGTGTTCATCACCTGGAGCTTGAACAATATATGTAATGACTCAGCAGTACAGTTCTACAGTGGGAGTGTATTGCAGACATCACACCTATACGTGGTTAGAGCTAGAGAAGTACAGTTTGCGCCTCCTGTGCTGCCATTGCTGGATCAGCTGTGCGATGTTTTCTTCCTTAGCTCCATTGATCCCGTTGTCCACTGTGTCTACAATGTGTTTCTGTCCTCTGTCTCTTTTTTCATTCAATTCCAGCGATGGTAAAAAAATCATCTTGTCCAACTGGGACATTCTACAGTCCAGTCCTACTGTAGCTGACATTTTTGACCAGCTTCCTTTAATTGTCCATAAACGAGACACGAACCTCCGTGACTTGCTGGTCCGTTCAAAACTCAGAAAACCTGCCTGCCAACCTCCAGGAATCTCTACATGTAACAAACCCAAATGCAGGACATGCCCTTTCGTGTGCTCAGCCACCACAGTCAGAGGCCCCAAATCGCACATGAAAATTACAAAACATTTTAACTGTCAAACCTATAACATTGTCTATCTGATCAGCTGTACTAAATGTTTTCAACTGTACATTGGTGAAACAGGACGTACCCTTGATACACATTTCAAGGAACACCTGGCTGACATCCGACATCAAATAGATAAAACTATCTCAAATCATTTCAACCAGTCGGACCACTAAATCAACAACATCTGAGTGAAATGTCTGTGGCTTCTATACAGTAACAGCACCATAGACAGGAAAGACAGAGAATCCCATCTTATAGATAAACTTAATACGCGCAAGCCACATGGACTCAATGACAAACCATAAAGATTTCCTCAGCTGAATTCAGTATCATGCCACTTCATGCACTTTGATCTGGACATGGCTTTGCGTGCATGTACTTTTACCTTGGGGTGTATGTGTATGCGTATGTATTCGCTCAAATGTATACGTATAACATTTCTTGTCCCTCATGTATAATTTATGTTTAAACGGCTCGGATGATTTTATGCATAGTATTGTCTTCTTTTAATGTGCCCTTGAGTCCATGTATGTTTTATCTCGATGATGATTTACATCAACTGGTTGCTTAAAATCGAAAGATGGTACGATTCTCATGGAAAAAGACAAAATATTAGACAGATGGGGAGAGTACATTAAAGACCTTTTTGAGGATGACAGAAACGAAGAACACATTATAAAAAAGAACTTTGAAGGACCACCCATAATGAAAGATGAAGTTAGAGCAGCACTGAAAAAGATGAAACCAGGAAAAGCCCCAGGACCAGACAACATTACTACAGAGATGATTGAAGCCCTGGAGGAATTTGGCATAGAAAAAATAACAGTCCTCCTAAATGGAATTTATGACACTGGAAAAATCCCCAAAGATATGTCAAAATCTATTTTCATTGCACTTCCAAAGAAGACAGGGGCTATAGAATGCGAACTCCATCGCACAATCAGTTTGATGAGTCATGTAACAAAAATCCTGTTAAGAATAATCATGATGAGGACAAGGAATAGAATCAAAAGAGAAATAGCAGAAGAACAGTGTGGATTTGTGGAAGGGAAAGGAACTATTAATGCCATATACATCCTAAGAACTATCATAGAGAGGTCAATTGAGATGAATAAGGATTTGTATTTATGCTTTGTTGACTATACCAAGGCTTTCGATCGGGTACGACATGATGAATTGATCAACCAACTGGAGAGACTCTATGTTGATGGAAAAGATCTACGAATAATCAGGAATATGTACTGGGAACAAACAGCTGCAATGAGAATAGAAAACAATATAAGCTCTTTTCAAATCATCAAAAGAGGAGTCAGACAGGATTGTGTTTTGTCACCAAATCTGTTTTCACTATATAGCGAAAACATCATGAGAAACCTAGAAGAAGACCCTGGATTAAAGGTTTGAGGGAAGATGATAAACAACATTCGGTACGCAGATGACACCGTGCTAATTGCAGAAAATGAAAGGGACCTACAAAACCTTGTGAATATACTAGAAACAGAAAGTAAAGGTAAGGGGTTGGAACTAAACAGCAGGAAGACTGAAGTCATGGTGATCAGTAAAAAACATGAAATCCCCTCATGCAAAATAAAAACAAATGGCACAACCTTGACACAGGTTAATAAGTTCAAATACCTGGGAACGCTCATTTCATCAGACGGCAGAAGCACATCGGAAATAGCTGGCAGAATCGGCCAAGCCAAAACAGCATTCAAGAAGATGACAAGCATTCTTACCAACAAATGCCTATCAATTAACATCAGAAAGAGAGTCCATAGAACCAATACTGTTGTACGGATGCGAGGCGTGGACAGTCAGCAAGCAAAGCCAGAGCAGGATCGAGGCAGCCGAGATGTGGTTTCTCAGAAGAATGTTGAGAGTTCCATGGACAGCAAAGAAAACAAACGAGACAGTCTTGATGGAGGCAGACACAAATAGATCACTCATAAGGAAGATTAGGAAAAGACAAGCAACATTTGTAGGTCATTTTATGAGGAAGGGGGATTTGGAGCAACTGGTCACAACGGGAAAGCTGGAGGGAAAGAGAGCACCAGGTAGATCCAGGGAGAGAATGCTGGACGGACTTGCAGAGTGGCTGGGGATGAAGAGGGTGGGGGAAATGCTGGGGGCAACGAGAGATAGAGATGGTTTGAAGTCCATGGTCGCCAACGCCATGCGGCAGGGCACCTGATGATGATGATGATGATGATGATGATGGTGATGATTTACTGAAATAGATCATATTATCACCATTTTCCCATCCCAGTGAGGTATTGGTTTTGCGGCTGCACATATGCCTTTTTTTTTCTATTTCTATTTTTACTTTTATTTTCATTTTTATTTTAAATTCAATCTGTTTGAATTCTCCTTTCACAAGACAGGCCCAGCCGCGTCTGACTAAGGGTTTTTTTCTCCGGGGACTCCGGTTTTCCCTTCAGCCCCTTGGCTGTTGGTTTAGGATGTTTTTCTTTCTATTCCAAGGTCAGACCGGATTCGTTGCACTAGGCACGATCCATTTACATCAGCCATACCTCTAGATTAAATATTTTCCCATTCTGTCAAACATATGCCTATATTTTCTCTTCTGCATTATTTAATTCCTCTTGATTAAATATTTTTTCCATTCTGTCGAACATATGCCATATTTTCTCTTCTGCATTATGTAATTCTGGTATCCTTCACATTAAACACTATTCGCTAGTGCGTCATAGTTCTCATTTCCGCTCTGACATCATATTTACTCAAAAACACATTATGATGTCATCTTAGTCAGTTTGTTCCTTTTCTCACACTGAAGACAGCAGCAGGGAAGTTTCAGTCTTTTTCTGAATTTTTTTGTATCTAGTGTTTGTTTGTTTGTAATCTTACGCTTGACAAAGGCCATTTGGCCGAAAATGTGCGCCTGTCTTGTTTTATTGTATTAAATACGCGTTCATATTCTTCTTTCGTGTTTTTTCTGGTTCCTGTTTGCTTGAACGCGGGCAGTCACACCTGTTTTGAAGAGATTCTAGTTTATTTTGTACGCATCTCTGTACTACGTGTGTAGATGGCTGTAACACGAAGCCCGGTCTTGAGACCGTAAAGAAAATTTTCTAGGATGTGACTGTTCTTCATTATATCCTAGCTATCTAAAATGTTATTGAATGAGAACTGACATGACAGTTAGGTGAACCTGGTTCTTATGAGCACCGTGATGTTTGGAACTTTTTTAGCAATGATATGCCCTGGATACGTATGAGGCAACGTAGATGGCCGCTTTTCAACTTGGTTAGGAAGACTTACGCCATACAGGAAATCGAAGGGGACACATATTGTGTTAGCCTTCAAGTGAATTGAAATAATGACGATAGTAATAATGATGATGATGATGATGATGATGAGATGATGATGATGATGATGATGATGATGAAATAATTCCATTAAGATACATAGACAGTCCATTTCAGAGACTGCTCGTCGCAGTTTACAACAACAAGAATTAAAAAAGGCGGGGAGGGGGGCTGCCATGTCACTATATCAATGCAGTACAAACACAGTGGGATATGCACACTGATACATCTGCGCACCATAAACATAGTTCATTACAACAACAAATTGAAACAGAAAAGGGAGGGGGAAGGAGGTGTCGTCATGCCAGTACATCAACGCAGTACAA
>CM060305.1:99916750-99929250 GCA_030674185.1 Monoplex corrugatus | reverse complement strand
AGAAAAAGGAGAAGAAGAAGAAGGAAAAGAAAAAGAATAAGGAGAAAAACGAAGAAGAAGGCGAAAAAGAAAAAGGACAAAAGAAGGGAAAAAGAAAGAAGAGAAGAAGGGAGAGATGGAGCAGAAGAAGATAGAAAAGAAGTAGAAAAGAAGAAGATGGACAAGAAGCAGAGAAAGGAGAAGAGGGAGAAGAAGGAGAAGAAACAGGAGAAGAAGAAAAGGAAGGAGAAGAAAAGAAAAAGAAGAAGGAGAAAGAAATAAAGAAGCGGAAAAGGAGACGAAGAAGGAGAAGAAAAAGAAGGCAAAGAAGAAGAGTAAGGCGAAGAAAGAGGAGAAGGAGAAGAAAGAGAAGAAAAAAGAGAGAAGAAGAAGGAGAAGAAGGAGGAGGAGAAGAAAAAGAGAAGAAGAAGAAGAAAGAGGAGCAGGAGAAGAAAGAGGAGGAGAAGAAGAAAGAGGAGGAAACGAAGAAGGAGGAGGAAACGAAGAAGGAGGAGAAAACGGAAAAGGAGGAGGAAACGAATAAAGAGGAGGAGAGGATGGAGGAGGAGACAAAGAAGGAGGTGGAGAGAAATAAAAGACGTTAATATGAAGGTGCGTGGTTGTGAATGTTGTATGTTGCACGTGTGATGTGTGAAAGGTAGTAGTAATAAATGTAAAAATATCATATCGTAATCTGTTTAGTGCCATTGATTGAAAGGAGAGCGTGAAGTTGCGTGACGGACGAATGCTTTTTACATATTTTGATTGCGTGAGCATGAAAAAGCATGACATATACACAAGAGCATCTAGCAAAAGACACAAATAAAGCAACCCATACTTAAAAAAGATTTATCAAAGCATTAGAACTGATGCTAGATTAATTAATCGATCATTCGTCTGTAACGCAATCATCACTCTTACATCAAGTTACGGTGCTAAAATATTGCTCTGATATGTGGAAGATGCCAGTGACAATACACATACTTTCACATATTCAAATCACTATTCCGAAAATGGTTGTCAAAAAAATGTCATAAAGAATTCTCGGAGTAAACAAAACACCATGAATTTACCAATAAAACTCAGTCTAGGACATTTTGCCATCAAAATTCTAGTCAAATGAACGAGACAATGCATTTTATATCAAACAGATATACAATGAAATATTCCAAATTAGACAAACGAACGTACAGAAATTGGCTTGATTTTTATTTAAAAACTTCTCCATGATATTGAAATAAATCATATATGGAAGGTCAACCTTTCAATGAAAACGAATTAAAAATGTGCAGTAACAAGCGACTAGAATAGGACTATGTTCTTTCTTTCTAGTGTCAAGAAAAAGGTACCAACACATTATTAATATTGTTCTTCTGTGAAAAAAACACCTGAAAGAGACGAATATACAAACATCTCAAGAAAGGATAGAAAATATACTTCATATTCCTGGATTGTTGTACTAAATACACACACACACACACACACACACACACACACACACACACACACATATATATAATAATATTAATATATATATATATATATATATATATATATATATATATATATTTATATATATCTTCCTTGAGCTATTCATTGAGGTTTAGGCTATTTGTATTGAATAATGAAGGTACATAAGTTTGTCCTCGATTCTGTTTGATCCGTTTAAATCGTGTGCTGATTATTTTGATACTTGAATAAAGCTTGTACTCAAAAAAATGTAGAAGTTGTGTACAGTATGTTTAAAGTCATTAAGTTGTATGACAGCCATTTTGAGAAAACGGCCTCTAAAGTTTTTGTGTGCTCTCCTACACATTTTCCTTAAATTTCTTTATTTGACGTCTTTGACCCAGTTTGTTTCTAATTTTCGCTGTCATTATCAGAAAGGTGCACCAAAGAGCTTTCCGTCAGTATATTACATGTGCGGGTACTGTACAGGTTACGTTTATAATAAGAGACAAAAATAGGTACTTTTGGTAGGAAATTGCGTTCTTTCTGCTGCGATCAGTGCATTAAAATACCATTTTAAATTGATTGATACTATTTTTTCAAGAAAAAAATTTCTGTGGGGGATAGATTATAGTCTACAGAAATCAATTTTGAGAAAAAGTCAAAACACCCCAGATAGACACTCAATCACCTATTCAGCTCCTAGTGCTGTTCGACTGACTGCGAGTTAAGACTGATTCCGTGGTGGGAGGTCACATATATTAATATATATATAATAATATATATATATGTATGTATACACACACACACACATATATATATGTATATAAAATATATATATATATATATATATATATATATATATATATATATATATATATATATATATATATATATATATACACGCACACGATTTAAACGGATCAAAAAGAATCGAGGACAAAATTATGTACCTTTAGTACTCAGTACAAATAGCTCAAGGACACACACAGAGACACATATACACACACTGACACACTCACGCACGCGCGAAAGGGTGCGAGCACACGCGCACGCACGCATGCACGTACGCACGCACACACACACACACACACACACATTTCAAGCCCATTTAATTTTTTTTTTCTAAAAGATTTGATTAATCACATGCTCTGGTAAGTCATTCAGACATCGCAAGACTTGTGAACATTGAATCTCCAAAGAATGTCTCTGTATTGTTCAGACGATGCAAATCAATCTAAATGTTTCAGGGACTAAATCTCAGAGGTAATTTTGACAATACACAACGATTTACACTTCCCAGTGAGTAACCTTCTTGAGCCATGGAGACACTGTCAAATACTTTCAGATGTCCTTTCTGGGTTGACCAAGTACACAGTTAATGTTGATTTTCCCCTAACTGAAGTAAAGAAAGGGATTCTGTCCTTTATTACGGTACTGTTGGTAGAATGAAATGTGATCCACTGAGTCCGGATTTAACCTGTCATTGAAAACGGTTCAGTTTAATTCACAGATTGACAGTATAACATAAGTGTTTGTAGGGGTGTTTCCTGTCTGTTTGTTTCTTTTATGTTTGTTTGCTTTTAAAGTTTTGCCTCATCTTCTGCATCGCTCTGGTGTCATTGTCACCTTGAAAGGCTGGTATGAAGGGCAACAGAATCCTTGACAATTGTTCACAATGCTATGACGATGAGAATAAGGATGATGGTGATGTGCTATGAAGTTCCATTTCGATTTTACCCAGCAAAACAGGGCTGTGATTTAAGTCTACTTCCATAATATATCATGGCGTCAATCAGGGCTGACGGATGCAGACACTTGCGGTATTGGTCAGAAAACCTGAGCAACACTTTCAGTGATGTATCCGTAAAGAATACCAGACCCGACTGTGTAGTTTTGATCTTCTCAACAACTTGCCTTATTGTTTTGTTTTTGTTTTGTTTTGTTTTGTTTTGTTTTGTTTTGCTTGTTTGTTTTGTTTTGTTTTTTGTTTTGTTTTGTTTTGGTTGCTTTGTTTTGTGTCTTGGGGGAGGGGTGTTGTTACTTGATTTCTTTTTTTTTTTTTTCTTTTTTTTTTGGGGGGGGAGGTGTTCTTTATTTTCTTTGCCATTTCAGTTGCATTGATTTCCATGGTGTTTTTTTCAGCTCTTCAACACACCATCAAACCCTGGTTCATTTAGTCGAAGTCTCATTTGAAAATATTAGTGAATAAAGAAATAGAAAAATAAATATATAAACAATAAATAAACACACAAATAAATAAACACATAAATAAACAAACAAACAAACAAACAAATAATAATCAAAATGAAATAAAAAAGTAAGATAAGGTTGATTATAATAGGACTTAGCAATATCGCTCTGTCCACGGGAGGAAACTGCACGGCTGCCAAACCACTCAGGACTGCTTGTCCCAGTTTTTCAATACAGTTACCTAGTGTTTGAATGTTCATTTTGCATAAGTTCTTCTCAAACTGCTACTTATCTCAGGCAGCCAGCCTGTAGAACTCTACACAGAAGGAAAACATCGTTGTTTGCTTTAGAAACGTACTGTCTACCATGTGGTGGACTTTAAAACAGATAGGGTATTCAGATAGGGTTGCCAGGATCTCTGTCTCTGTCTCTGTCTCTGTCTCTGTCTGTCTGTCTGTCTGTCTCTCTCTCTCTCTCTCTCTCTCTCTCTTTCTCTCTCTCTCTCTCTCTTCCTCTCTCTTAGCCCTGTTTTCATCTCTCTCTTTTTTTTCTGTACCTACTGCAGGGGCCTCTCTTTTTCATTGCTTACTCTGTATTAGAAGTCTTTTTTGTTGCAGGCCTAATATGTGATAAGGTCTTTTTATCTCCTTATCTGTTTGTCTTTTTTTTTTTAATGTTTTTTTTTCACTCTCGTAGAACTGAATTTATTACACTTTAAACAACCCTCTGCAGTCAATGTTCTGTATCATGACGGAACCGATGGTGTGCGGCTTGTCCCTCAGTTATGATGCTTGCTCACTTCACGCTCTGCTGCCATAGGGAGAAGAGTGGCAGAATGGTTCAGACGTTCGCCTGCCTATACCTGGACTAGTGGTTCCAGGGTTCGCTCCCCGTGGAAGCTTCGACTTTTCTCCTCAGTTTGACCGGAAAATCGAACTTAACGTCTAGTCCTTCGAAAGGGGACGAAAAACGAGTCGGAACCGTGTGCCTCCTGGTCGCGAACGCTAAAGAACCCACAGCAGTTGAAACGCGTGAAGAGCAGGACAATGCCTGGCTGCCTTGGTATAAAACATTGGAGAGATAGTTTGATTTCCCACCCCTTCAAGCCCAGAGATAGTTTGATTTCCCACCCCTTGAAAAAGCCCAATTAGCTTTGTTGCCTTTCTGAAGTCTTGGTTCAAAAATATGTGAATATGAATTTGAAACGAGGGAAAGGGGATGGGCACCGCCTTCGTGGTGCTGACCCCGGGAAAAGTTGAAGTCTCTGCCACCTCACGCTTCTACGACCCCAGAATTATGGAACTATCTAGGCAGGACCTCAGGACCTGGCCAGCCAGTGGGTTTATGTGCAGACTTAAGGCTTGTGCCGTGATCATTCTGGATCTTCTCCATCACATGGCACCTGTGACGTAAGTTCCTATGAAATTCATTCTGAGCGTGGAGACGTCATCTTAAGAAACTGAAACTGAAACTGACTAACAGGAAGTTCTGTCAGTGTGAAAAATGTTATCTGATGGCACAAAAACTGTTGTCTTAGAGTTTACAGGGGTCGTACAATTGCTAGAGAGTCACTGTGGGAAAGGTCCTACTAAGAATTCTTTAAATGAAGTTTAGGACTGATCATGACATTTTGTGTTCAGTTTGTGCGTGGAGGTTTACAAAGGCGTCAAAACTTCAAACTGCCATCAGACAACATCAATAATTGCAAGAATTCCATTCACAATGCACGCAGTGGGTGACAGGAGACTGCCAAGAATTGATCTCTTGCCAAAATTGGAGTTTACACCTGTGTGATTTTATCAATCTCTCTTATCCATAGTGTTGTCCATGGCGTGCTAAGTTAGTTCCACCCACTCTGTCAACTCTATACACTATAAATATACCCACATTTCCTTCTAAACGTTCTTTCAATTTCAGTCCATGTGTTTACATGTAAAGTAAGCAAAAGACATACCGGAATGGACTACAGAGCGGGTGTTTGCAGAGATAAATTGATTTCAAGGAAAAGTATCGCATGAGATATGCATTCTTTTCAGTCTATATTGTGGTTATGATGTCATTGTTGGGACACATGTCATCTATGTCTGTTCGACCTACTGAACGGGGATGCTCTTTCTGTCTTTTTTTTTTTTTTTTTCTTTTTTTTCTCTCCTTGCCTCTCGTTGGGTCCATCTAGTGTCTGACTCCAATTCGAGCCAATCGATGTGTTATTGACTTCCTGCCACATCATCTTTCCTTCGCCTTTTGGCGCACAGCCACAGAAAGAGGAGGACGTTGGGGACAGAATGAGAAAGTGTGCGTGTATACTGACTACACGTAACACTCTGACAGAGTTGGGAATAGTAAGAAATAAGAACTCTTCATTACATGTGATATTCTGATAGAGTTGGGAATTATAAGAAATAAGAACTCCTCACTACATGTAATACTCTGATAGAGTTGGGAATAGTAAAAAGTAAGAACACTTCATTACATGTAACATTCTGATAGAGTTGGGAATAGTAAAAAGTAAGAACACTTCATTACATGTAACATTCTGATAGAGTTGGGAATAGTAAAAAGTAAGAACACTTCATTACATGTAATACTCTGATAGAGTTGGGAATAGTAAAAAGTAAAAACACTTCATTACATGTAACATTCTGATAGAGTTGGGAATAGTAAAAAGTAAGAACACTTCATTACATGTAATACTCTGATAGAGTTGGGAATAGTAAAAAGTAAGAACACTTCATTACATGTAACATTCTGATAGAGTTGGGAATAGTAAAAAGTAAAAACACTTCATTACATGTAACACTCTGATAGAGTTGGGAATAGTAAAAAGTAAAAACACTTCATTACATGTAACATTCTGATAGAGTTGGGAATAGTTAAAATTAACATAAGATGTAAAGAAACACTTCATTACATGTAACACTCTGATAGAGTTGGGAATAGTAAAAAGTAAGAACACTTCATTACATGTAACAGTCTGATAGAGTTGGGAATAGTAAAAAGTAAGAACACTTCATTACATGTAACACTCTGATAGAGTTGGGAATAGTTAATTAAAAGAGTAAGAACACTTCATTACATGTAACACTCTGATAGAGTTGGGAATAGTTAATTAAAAAAGTAAGAACACTTCATTACATGTAACAGTCTGATAGAGTTGGAAACAGTAAAAACTAAGAACACTTCATTACATGTAACACTCTGATAGAGTTGGGAATAGTTAATTAAAAAAGTAAGAACACTTCATTACATGTAACACTCTGATAGAGTTGGGAATAGTTAATTAAAAAAGTAAGAACACTTCATTACATGTAACAGTCTGATAGAGTTGGAAACAGTAAAAACTAAGAACACTTCATTACATGCAACGCTCTAATAGAGTTGGGAACAGTAAGAAGTAAGAACACTTCATTATGTGTAATACTCTGATAGAAATGAGAATAGTAAGAATACTGACTATATGTAGTACCCTGATTAACTGGGAATTGTTAGCATATTGACTTCATGTAGTACTCTGATATAGTTGAAAACATCTGATATACCGACTACATGTAGTTCTCTCATAGAGTTGGAAATACTAAGTACACTGACAACATACAGTACTGTGATAGAGTTGGGAATAGTAAATACGCTGACTACATATAGTACTGTGATAGAGTTGGGAATAGTAAATACACTGACAACATACAGTACTGTGATAGAGTTGGGAATAGTAAATACACTGACTACATACAGTACTGTGATAGAGTTGGGAATAGTAAATACACTGACAACATACAGTACTGTGATAGAGTTGGGAATAGTAAATACACTGACAACATACAGTACTGTGATAGAGTTGGGAATAGTAAATACACTGACAACATACAGTACTGTGATAGAGTTGGGAATAGTAAATACACTGACAACATACAGTACTGTGATAGAGTTGGGAATAGTAAATACACTGACAACATACAGTACTGTGATAGAGTTGGGAATAGTAAATACGCTGACAACATATAGTACTGTGATAGAGTTGGGAATAGTAAATACATTGACTACAAGTAGTATGCTTACATTTGTATACATCACTACATTGTGCACTTTCAGATTGGTGTCGGGGTGCTGACTTTGGAAGATGGAGACAGGGAACAGATAACGATACTCCTGAAAATATTTCCTTCCGCCTTTAATATATTTTTAAGTTCTCTTTCTATATCCAGAGTTTTATGACCAAAATATGCTGAACAAAACTATAAAACATATTCATTTCATTTTACAAAAATAAAGTTTAATACAAAAAGTGGCCATAAACTCCATCAAACATTTATCTTATTTTACTGCCTAACTTTGCCATATGCATCTTCCTTGCTAGTGTACTTTATATAAAAATAGAAAACGTATTACACCAGATCCTTGTTTCTGTATAACTTTAACTTCAATTTTCTGTCCATCCAAAACTTTCACTCGTGTTCAATTCAGGACACTCTATCCTGTTAGCATTTGATACATGAAATCTATAATGGAACCGCTCTTAAGTAAAGCCCAATTTAGATTCTGTAAGGAAAAAGCATTCACAGGTTGTATTTACGCACTCTGCCAAATTTGCCAGAAAGCACGTGAATACCAGAAATAACAACGCTTCATTTTTAAGGATCAGAAAAAGGCACTGGACGTGGACGTGTACACGGATTGAAACGAGAGTCTTACAGTCGTGTGGAATTGAGGATCGGCTCAAACAGGGAAATATGAACAATATATCAAATAAACAGTAGGTAAAAACTTCATTAATGTAACACTCATAGATGAATAGTTAATTAAAAAAGTGAACTTATACATTACATTATAAGTGCAGTCTAAGAACTTCATTAAGTACACGACCTCAAGTGGACTTTCCAAATGGTTCCAAGTATCATCTAGGTCCGAGTTCTATCACCGTTCTTTTTAATCATCGTCAAGGACAAAAAACACAAGATGCAAACACTGATCCATAAGGTGTGAATGAACCATTATAACCGATGACCAAGCAATCATGAACTACAACGACGACGACAACAACAACAACAGCAACAACAACAGCAACAGCAACAACAACAACAACAAAAGCTGCAAAAATACACACCAGGTGTGAAAACAGACATGAACACCAACCCCAGCAACACAGAGGTTGTGTCAGTAGAACGATCATTTGACAAAGTGGACATCATCGAAGAACGAAAAATAGACCAAAGTTCAAAATTTCGCTGCTTAGGAAGCTTATTTGTCGAAGATAGAAAATGGATCTTTGTACCCACACTGATTTATTAGCGCTACTCCTGGACTTGAAACAAAAACCTGGAAAGAAAGATCAAAAGCAGTGAGATGAGGTGTCCTGGAAGAGTAGCAAGCAAGACCGAAAAGTACACGATCGAAAACAGACCCGAAAGACGATTGGAAGAACACCTTTCGACTGTTAGTCCACACAACAGCGGATCGAAACCACGACAAAACCCCAACGGGCATAACCTTAGCTCATTATTTCAAAAAAGGACAAAAAACAGTCATGTCACCGTCAACGTTGTGTCTTGTGTCTTTTGACTCGCACGCACTCACAAACAAACACACACACACACACAAACTCTCTCTCTCTCTCTCTCTCTCTCTCTCTCTCTCTCTCTTCTTTCTGTCTCTCTGTTTGTCTCTCTCTCTGTCACTCTCTCTCTCTCACACACACACACACACACACACACACACACACACACACACACACACACACACACACACACACACACACACACACACACACACACACGAGTGCTAGCGCACAGAAACACACACATACATCATCATCATCATCATCAGGTGTCCTGCCGCATGGCGTTGGCGACCATGGACTTCCAACCATCTCTATCTCTCGTTGCCCCCAGCATCTCCCCCACCCTCTTCATCCCCAGCCACTCTGCAAGTCCGTCCAGCATTCTCTCCCTGGGTCTACCTGGTGCTCTCTTTCCCTCCGGCTTCCCCGTTGTGACCAGGTGCTCCAAATCCCCCTTCCTCATAAAATGGCCTATAAATGTTCTTGTCTTTTCCTAATCTTCTTTATGATTGATCTACTTGTGTCTGCCTCCATCAAGACTGTCTCGTTTGTTTTCTTTGCTGTCCATGAAACTCTCAACATTCTTCTGAGAAACCACATCTCGGCTGCCTCGATCCTGCTCTGGCTTTGCTTGCTGACTGTCCACGCCTCGCATCCGTACAACAGTATTGGTTCTATATAACATTCAAGGAGTCTCTTTCTGATGTTAATTGATAGGCATTTGTTGGTAAGAATGCTTGTCATCTTCTTGAATGCTGTTTTGGCTTGGCCGATTCTGCCAGCTATTTCCGATGTGCTTCTGCCGTCTGATGAAATGAGCGTTCCCAGGTATTTGAACTTATTAACCTGTGTCAAGGTTGTGCCATTTGCTGTTATTTTGCATGAGGGGATTTCATGTTTTTTACTGATCACCATGACTTCAGTCTTCCTGCTGTTTAGTTCCAACCCCTTACCTTTGCTTTCTGTTTCTAGTATATTCACAAGGTTTTGTAGATCCCTTTCATTTTCTGCAATTAGCACGGTGTCATCTGCGTACCGAATGTTGTTTATCATTTTCCCTCCAACCTTTAATCCAGGGTCTTCTTCTAGGTTTCTCATGATGTTTTCGCTGTAAAGTGAAAACAGATCTGGTGACAAAACACAACCCTGTCTGACTCCTCTTTTGATGTTTTGAAAAGAGCTTATATTGTTTTCTATTCTCATTGCAGCTGTTTGTTCCCAGTACATATTCCTGATTATTCGTAGATCTTTTCCACCGACATTGAGTCTCTCCAGTTGGTTGATCAATTCATCATGTCGTACCCGATCGAAAGCCTTGGTATAGTCAACAAAGCATAAATACAAATCCTTATTCATCTCAATTGACCTCTCTATGATAGTTCTTAGGATGTATATGGCATTAATAGTTCCTTTCCCCTCCACAAATCCACACTGTTCTTCTGCTATTTCCCTTTTGATTCTATTCCTTGTCCTCATCATGATTATTCTTAACAGAATTTTTGTTACATGACTCATCAAACTGATTGTGCGATGGAGTTCGCATTCTATAGCCCCTGTCTTCTTTGGAAGTGCAATGAAAATTGATTTTGACATATATTTGGGAATTTTTCCAGTGTCATAAATTTCATTTAGGAGGACTGTTATTTTTTCTATGCCAAATTCCTCCAGGGCTTCAATCATCTCTGTAGTAATGTTGTCTGGTCCTGGGGCTTTTCCTGGTTTCATCTTTTTCAGTGCTGCTCTAACTTCATCTTTCATTATGGGTGGTCCTTCAAAGTTCTTTTTTATAATGTGTTCTTCATTTCTGTCATCCTCAAAAAGGTCTTTAATGTACTCTCCCCATGTGTCTAATATTTTGTCTTTTTCCATGATAAGCGTGCCATCTTTCGATTTTAAGCAGCCAGTTGATGTGCATGTATTTTTCCTGTGGACAATTTCTTCAATTCGTCTGTACATACCCTGAGGGTCCATTTTGTGTCGTTCTTCTATCTCTTTGCATTTTGTGTTCAGCCAAGCTTCCTTAGCTTTATTGCACCTATACCTGATTTCTTTGTTTATCTTCCTATATATCTCCTCGTTTCTCTTTGCCTTCCTCCTTTCCTCCATCAGGCCCAAAATTTCATTAGTCATCCAGCTCTTTTTTTGCTTTTCTATTTGCCTTAGGGATTTCCTCACAAGCTTCATTTATAGAACTTCTCAACTTTGTCCATTGTTCCTCAATGTCACCAACGTCTTCCAGAGCACTGAATTTGTTTTGAGCATGTACATTAAATTTGTGACGTATCATTTCATCTGACTTTATGAGTCCAAGGTTTAGTTTGATGTTGCTTTTGGTCTGTTTCCTTTTCCTCAATTTCAGCCTAAACCTTCCCACTACAGGATTGTGGTCACTGTTGCAGTCTGCGCCTGGTAGTGTTTTTGCTGACAGTAAAGAATTTCTAAATCTTTTGTTGATCAGGATGTAGTCAATTTGATTTTTGGTATGATCTCCTAGACTCATCCAAGTCCATTTTCTTCTGTTAGGCTGCTCAAACCAGGTGTTTCCTACTATGAACTCATTCATCTGTGCCCATTCTACAAGCTTCCCCCCTCTTTCATTTTGTGTACCAAGGCCATGAGGTCCAACTATATCCTCCACCCTATCCTGTCCCACTTTAGCATTAAAATCTCCCATTATGACTGTAACTTCTTGTGATTTACATTTGACCTTGGCCATCTCTAAAACTTCGTAGAAGTAGTCGATGTCTTCCTGAGTACTTGCGGATGTTGGTGCATACACTTGTATGATGTTGATATCAAAAGGTTTGCCTCCGAATTTGACAGTAAAACTCTGTCGGACACTGCCCAGTATCCCTTAACTGCTTTTGATTTGTCTTTGTCCATTATAATGCCTACTCCTCTTTCATGTGAATTACCACCAGAGTATATCACTGTATATTCCCCTGATGTTATCATGCCTGCCCCCTTCCATCTCACTTCCCCCAGTCCCAAAATACTGATGTTAAGCCTTTCCATCTCCATTTTGATGTTGTCTAACTTACCTTTCTGCAACATTGCTCTGATGTTCCATACACAAACACCAAAAACACAGACCAAAAAAAAAGGACATTTTGTTGGCATGTCTTGGTTTTCGACATGTAGTGACGCACGCATGCACGCACGCACGCACGCACGCACGCATGCACACACACACACACACACACACACACACACACAACACACACACACACACACACACACACACACACACACACGTTTCGCCTGCAGGTAAGGAAATGTTCATATTTCCTGATATACACTTTTTCAACTTCTTGAACAGAATAGG
>CM060305.1:99866750-99911750 GCA_030674185.1 Monoplex corrugatus | reverse complement strand
TATATCTCAGAGTAGTGCTGAAAATTAGACCATCGTTACATTTTACAAGTTTTATTATCTACCCAGACTGGCGTTGCGTCAGCTAAAACATATCACCACAGATCTGTCCTGAAGAGGGCTATTAGCATGAACAACATAATGAAAATGCTATGTTCTGTTTGGAGCTACTAAGTCAGATCATCCTGCATGCTGGCCTGTGGCTTTCACGAAGCTCACGCCGGGGTTTTCAACATCTGTACATTTATTGAGTGAGGGGACGTTGTGGCTTTTCAATTTCTGCTATGATCTGCTAACCTATACAAACACCGCCAAACTGATAGACTTGTTCTGTAGTCTTGTGCATGTCCCTATGCATAAGTGTGCACACATTCTGGACTGTATTTTCCACAGAACAGACCAGTTCTGAAGTCCGTAGTCAACGGCTAAATACTTCCATCAGATCTGTTTTTGTCGTTTGTCTTAGCTTCATCTCTGTTGAACCCTCTCCTCGTAAAGTTTATTTTTAAGCCAGACATCTCGCTATCGTTGATATGTCTACTTTTAAAAACGACTCTATGATCAGGCTTATTCTAGCTCCCTCTTCCACTGCTGAGAACTGAATCAAACCCTCTGTGGTCTTCTTAATCAGCACGCCTCTATTTCCAAACGTAGTGTCTCTCAGCGATCTCTGACCCCTTGGTTAAATGCTGTTGGTCCTTAGCTTTTTGAAGACAAACAGACATGAGAGACAATTCTAAGCTTCTCACAGGATTACTAATGACTTGTCCACTCCGAGAAACTGCTTACTACAATGCCAAAATCCTTGTGTGTTCTACTTCCAAGCAGCCAGCTTTACTTACTTTACTTTACTTACTTTTTCCTTCCGCTTGTACCGGTGGGCGTCGCGGGGAGATACAGTCGTCTGTCAGCAGCAAGGCGGGAGCCTGGAGAAGGGACATCTCGTGAGCTCTGAGGGTGTCCAGCTTTACAACATCACAAATCTGATTCTTCACGAATTCCACCCACTTCCTTTCCTTCTCGTCTTTCACAAATCTTTTCTGGTTTTACAACTAAAATAGATACACTTTGTTGTGATTTGGATGCAGATACTCTACCTCACTCATCCTTTTATGATCTACCATTTTCCAGCCAGCTGCTCACAGCCTTTCAACCTGTCACTGAAACCACCATTAGAAACATCATAAGGCAATATGGCATAACGACTTGCGAACTCGATCGTCTTCCAGCTTCCCTCTTCAGTCACTGTCTGGACACTAGTTATAATCCACTCCTCCTTGTTACCTTCTCTCACCTCGTATATCTGTACTTTCATTCCCATCACCAAGTTTTCCACCTTCCCAACGCAAGAACAAAAACGTATGACTGTCCACGCCTCACAACCGTATAACATTATCGGTTCTACATAACATTCAAGAACTCTCTGCCTGATGTTAATTGACAGGCATTTGTTGGTAAGAATGCTTTTCATCTTATTGAATGCTGTTTTGGTTTTGCTGATTCTGCTGGCTATTTCTGATGTGCATCTGCCGTCTGGTGAAATGATCGTTCCCAGATATTTAAACTTATCAATCTGTCTCAAGGTTGCGCCGTTTGCTGTTATTTTGATTTTGTCCGTTTCACAAAATTGGAAGTTTTAACGAAACGAGGTCGCCATAATAGATCTCTGTGTCAGCAGATCCACAGCATCAGTAGATCTACCTATCAAGGACCTGCCACGTGGAAGCCACTCCCATTCTTTGTTAGACATTCACAGTCCTTGCAATGTTCCAAACCAATCTAAATATCCATTAATTGCCAAAAAAAGGATACGTTGTTATAGTCCCTTATTCTTCTTCTTGTCCCTTAACTCCATGAAGACATGTTGGGGAACCATACTAAAGGACTATTCACCTGATTCCTGCAGCTATGTTGGTTGTGTTCCAAAACCTGGGACTCTACAAGTGGTGTCTGTCCATTCTGCACTTTTATCACTCCAACCTTTTTTCTGTCTTCCCCTCCTTTTCCCTCCCTCAACAGTTGCCTGGAGGGTTGATCTTGCATGGCCAGTGGATCTTCTTAAATGGCCATACTGATGTGGTTTTCTGTACTGATGTCAGCAGATCTTCATGTGGTCTAGTGTGCTCCTTGAGGGTTTGATGCAATTGTTCACAGTTGATATGATGAGTCTATCCGATCTTTCATATCTTGAGATAACTCGTCATTTTCATGGCTTGGACTCGTCTTTCCAGTCTACATGGGGTCCATATCCCATATGCATGCAGGAAGTTGAAATGTACCACTGCATGTAAGAGTCTGATCTTAAGCTTCATCGAGAGGTCCTTGTCTTCCCATGCAGGTTTCAGCCTGGACGGCAAGTTCCTTGCTGGTCTGAAGTCCCTTTACACTATACCATATCAACTTTCCTCTTCTCTTCTCTCTCTCTCTCTCTCTCTCTCTCTCTCTCTCTCTCTCTCTCTCTCTCTCCCTATCTATCTATCCATCTATATAGCTATCTATCTATCTATCTATCTTGACTATCACCTCTATTCAGAATACGCTTGCATTGCTCACTTTTTGGCAAAAGCAAATTTTTCTGGCCATCCGAGTGTTGATCACGTTCTGTGCTTACGTTTTGTTGTTGATGTTGAGATAGAATGAATGAAAAAGTTTCCTCTGGTGCTTGATTTCAGGGTGGAAATGTTCTTCTTCTGGTCAGTAAGCAGTGTCTAAACTGAACACCCGTAGGAAGGATACAGACAACAACTGACTGACTTCGTAATTGGTAATGCCTCCGCTGCTCCTGTCTAGTCAGGCTATGTTAACAATATTGTAGTTGCTATCCTGACACGGATTGTTGATGTGTGGTTGCCGTCTGTGAACAGAGTTAACACCTCTCATATTAACTCTAAACAGCTTCCACCAATCTACTTGAACTGAACTGTCTCCACTTTACCTTACCCTCATGCAGATCTGACACTGGGACATCTGGGAACCTATATCGCTGACTGTTATGGGAGATAATAATAATTACAATATTTATATCGCGCTAAATCTTGGTAAATCAAATCAAAGCGCGCTCACTCACCAATCACACGCAGGATCGCACTCAAAGATGAACATTTGTAAAACAATCAATTAAGTCAAAAATAGGCATAAATGTCCATACAATGCTGAAATTATGAACAATGGAAAAATAGCAGTAAAAAACGGCGAAAAAGGCCTCAGAAATTCATTGACGTGGAAAGAGGTGAGTTTTCAAACCTGACTTAAATGCGGAAAGAGTAGATGTGGTCCGGAGCGATAGGGGAAGATTGTTCCACGCAGCTGGTCCTGAGACAGAAAAAGAGCGCTGACCAACGGTTAAGAGTCTAACCTTGGGAATTTGTAGGGTAAGAGTATCAGAGGAAGAGCGCAAGGTGCGAGCTGATGTACGAATTTTGATCTTGTCACAGAGATAGGATGGAGCAGAATGATGAGTAGATTTATAGCATAAGGTGTCTATTTTGTATTTGATTCTATCAGCGACAGGAAGCCAATGCAGAGACCGAAGGAGGGGACTAACATGATCAATTTTTTTCTTTCTAAGGACGAGGCGGGCAGCTGTATTTTGTAAGCGTTGCAGGCAAAGGAGACGAGAAGCTGGTAGGCCAGATAAAAGAGCATTGCAGTAGTCCAGGCGTGACAGAACAAGGGAAGTTACTAGTTTAGATGCAGCATCGGTTGAAAGGAATCGGCGAATGCAGCCAATGCGTCGAATCTGAGGGTAGCATGATTGACAGGTCTGGGTGGTAAATTTCTGCATACAAAGAGATTTATCAAGAATCACACCAAGGTTTTTGACAGAGTTCGAAAGAGGGATGGTGTTGTCTCCGAGTTGAATGTTATTGATTGAAACAGCATCTAGTTTATTTTTGGTGCCTACAAGCATGGCTTCAGTTTTATCTCCGTTTAACTGTAATTTATTTTGGGTCATCCAATTTTGGATGTCAGTGTAACAGCTGGAGACTTCTGACAGAAGAGAACTAAGGTTTTCAGGGCTAGTGCTATTGTAGAGTTGGGTATCATCAGCATAAAAATGGTGTTTCATTTCATGCTGATTAATGATATTGGCAAGAGGAAAAGTATAGAGGGTAAACAGGACAGGCCCGAGTACAGAGCCCTGAGGAACTCCACAAGAAAGCTTAACTGGATCGGACTTAATCCCGTTAACAAGGACTGATTGAAAGCGATCAGACAGATAGGAGGAGAACCAAGACAGGGCGGTACCGTGAATGCCGAAAGTGTGCTCAAGGCGATAGAGTAGTATTGAGTGATCGATGGTATCAAAAGCGGCAGACAGATCAAGGAGTGTAAGCAGAGAGATTTTACCAGCATCAGAAGCAAGAAGAAGATCATCTACTATATGAACAAGAGCTGTTTCTGTGCTGTGATTTACCCGGTAGGCTGATTGATGAGGGTAGTTAAGATTGTTTAGAGATAAATGATCATTCAATTGTTGTAGTACTACTTTCTCAAGGAGCTTAGACAGAAATGGAAGATTTGAAACGGGTCTGTAATTTTTAAGGATGTTAGGATCGAGGTTGCTCTTCTTGAGGAGTGGTCGAACAAGAGCAGTTTTGTACTCAGATGGAAAAACTCCAGAGGTCAAGGATGAATTGATAATAGATGTGATTAACGGCAGAAGTTGGGGGTATATCTGTGAGAAAAGAGAGGCTGGAATTGGGTCAAGTTCACACGATTTGAAAACATTTGCTTGAGGATGGTTGAAACTTGTATTTCAGACACTGGGCAGAAAGAATAGAGAGAGGTGCCCGTGAATGGAGGATCTGGGAACGTAGACTGAAAAGGAGTTGAATCAAGTTTTGTTCGCAGATCAAGAATTTTGGAAGAGAAAAATTTGGAAAAAGCAGAGGGAAGAGCATCGAGAGTAATGTTTGACGGCAGAGGACTTGATTTGTCGGTTCCAAGTAAATCGGAAACGGTGGCAAAAAGAATTTTTGTGGATTTAGCTTCAAGAATCTTTGAGGAGAAATAATGGATCTTTGTTTCAGCGAGGAGATTGGTGAACCTATTCCGAAAAGACTGGAAAATTTGATGATGATGATGATCATGCAGTCCTTCATGGTTACAGTCAATCAGTGTTATGCTACATCATTAGTCAGCCTGGCATCAGATTTCATTTGTCTGTCCATTACCTTGGTGTTCAAATCATAACTCTCAATCCACGCCTTATTCCTCTAACCCAGAAAAAAAGTAGAATTCATCCAATGTCATTGTTAAAAAGACAAGTCAAATATAAGGCAATTCCTCCGGTGCAATTTTTCTTTTATAATTCGTAATCATAGTTTCATATGGGAGGAGTTCTATCTTTAAAATAAGAAATAACGAGGTGACAATTTTTCAAAAGTGCTACTCAGTAGCAGATGGTTGTTGACATCTGACATTCGATGTAAACAGAAACGCATTTCAATAACATGATCACCAGAATGTTAAGGGGTGTAACTAAATGCAGCATGTGTGACCCAGTGATCAAAGCATTTACCCGGGACGCAAGAAACTGGGGTTAGAATCACGGAGAGAGCAGAGAGTTTTGTCCCTCGTCCACGGGATGTTCAGTGGTGGTTTACATGCTAGTCTTTCGGATGAGACGATAAGCTGAGGTCCCATGTGCAGCGCGCACTTAGCGCACTTAAAGCTCCCACGGCAACAAAGGAGTTGTCCCTTGGCAAAATTTTACAGAAAAATCCGCAGCCAGAAGTAAACAGAAATATATGCATACAGTAAAAAAATATATATATACATACATATACAAATATACATATATATATACAAAGATATATATATACAAATTATAAGTATGTATACATTATACAGATATATATACATATATATATATATATATATATATATATATATATATATATATATATATATATATATATATAAACAATCCGCTGAGGAAGACCACTGGCTGAAGTACCGGGCTCAACATTCTGTTGTCTTGTTTTTTGTTATATCTGCAATATATTATATATATGTATATGTGTGTGTGTGTGTGTGTGTGTGTGTGTGTGTGTGTGTGTGTGTGTGTGTGTGTGTGTGTGTGTGTGTGTGTGTGGCATAAAAATTATATGCACATGTATGTATATATAAATTAGGTGGCACTGCACTGCGACGAAAAAGCCCGAAGTTCACATGGTAAATCCATTGTGACGAATAGAATCAAGTACAAACAGGTTTTCAAGACGAAAACATTTGCTGCATCCCACACATTCTGTTTAGAGTTTACAAAATGTTTTCCACACAAATGTATGTTAACGCATGCGCGCGTGCGCGTGCGAGTACACACACACACACACACACACACACACACACACGCACGCACGCACACATACACACACACATGCGCATACACACACGCACACGCACAAACGCACTCATATAGATGAACGTGGTATCACACTTATTCACGAGCATGAACACATACATGTATGTGCTTTTGCATATTCACACAGACGCAGACACAGACACTGACACACACACAGACACACACACACAGACACACACACACACACACGTACGCACGCACACACACACACACACACACACACACACACACACACACACACACGCACACACACACACACGGATTCGATGTCTCTATCTATGTCATAAACGGAAGTGTTTAGAAAAGGGCTTATCCTAATCATCATCATCGTCAACACCCTTACAGTCAGTATGAATTATCTACTCATTCCTCCTCGCCAGTCATCCCCATTCACCTCATAATCCTTCACCCCTGTTCTCACCCACCGACACATTTCTGAGATCTAGGAAATGGATTAATTCTAAAATCCAGAACGTTAATAACAAGCTAGGAAAACATTTAATGGCTCCATATAGGCGGGCATGAAAAAAACCTGCAAGCCCTTTAAATCCTAATAAAGTCTCTCATCGTCCCCTCACACCCACCTACCCTTCCTCCTGTCCTGTTGTAGAGGAGACTGGTGAGAAAATGGAAGTGACAATATGACAATCATTTCGTTTGCCTCCAGCACACACGTCCACTTTGCTTCTCTCTCTCTCTGTCTGTCTGTCTGTTTGTCCTCTCTCTCTCTCTCTCTCTCTCTCTCTCTCTCTCTCTCTCTCTCTCTCTCTCTCTCTCTTTCACTCTCTCTCTCTCACTCTGTCTCTCTTTCTCTCTCACTCTCTGTTCATACGTGTGTGTGTGTGTGTGTGTGTGTGTGTGTGTGTGTGTGTGTGTGTGTGTGTGTGTGTGTGTGTGTGTGTGTGTGTGTGTGTGTGTGTTTCACTTCTAGTCTCTCGCCTCACCAAAAGTACCAAGTAGCTCAATGACTAAGATGGTGTATGATGATGAAAAGGCGCTATATCCAATTTCAGTGCTGGTTAATTCTAAAAATAATCATTTTCGGTGTAACCTTTTGTCATATAACAACGTTTCTATGGTTTATATGTAAAAATACACTGATTAAATTGGATAGGCCATATTTAAAAATATTGACTGAAACGTGTTTTGATTTTAATGGCTACCTGGCTGAACCTGTCTCTCAGTGACAAAAAAAGCTACTTACTGCGTAGCTTTCATCGGCGATCCGGCCGACTTCTTCAGCGCAACTGCTGGGTTGAGAATTGGCTTCAGTGCGCACCGCGTGAGCGAACTCACGACTGTGCGACTGAATAAGTGTTTTGATTTTGCTTGGGAATCTCAAAGTTTTTGAAATAAACACACATTTTGCAAAAATTGTTACTTATTCCAGGATAATAACAAACAAGCCTGGGAGAGATCTTTGGGAAACAATAGTAAATGCATATCATATCGAGATTTCAAAAACGAATTTGTTGTGATAGAGATATTTATGTCTTTCCTCTGATTAAATTACGATGCAGTTGTCACATGTTTGAGATTGAATTAAGTAGACGCAAAGAATAATGCACAAAGTAGAAAATACATGTTTTGTGATGACAATGCCTTTGTTTTCGAATGTTGTAAATTCCATGATGACCGAAACAAATTTAGTCCACAAAAATATCTGTCAGTCAAATCAGTGTTCTCATTGTGCAACTTCATTTCTGGAAGGAAAAAGATACACTGAAATGAGCAAAATTGATCACATTTTCTAATATTGTGTAGGAAATCTTTTGATGATTTGAGTATTCTGTCGTTACACAATTTCAGATATACTTTTTTTCTGTTCTAATTCTTTCTGCTTCATGTTACAGGACAATGTCGTTGAAGTTTCACTTATTTGTTGTTATCGTCCATGCTCCTATTGGGCTTAGATGTAAGGGACGTATCAAACATTTAAACACTGCATGTATTGAGCGCGTGTGTGTGCACGCGTATGTGTGTGTGTCTGTGAGGGGTAGTGTTGATGTGTGAGCATGTGCATGGATTGTGTTTTTAAGTGTATATTTGGCTGTGCACGAGCGAGTTGGTGACTATGATTGTGTGTCTGGGTGACTGGGCACTGCTTGTTTAAAGAAACGAGTGTTTGTATATCTTTACTATGTGTATGCTTGTGAGTGTTGTGTGTGGTGTGTGTGTGTGTGTGTGTGTGTGTGTTGGGGTGTTGTGTGTGTGTGTATGTGTGTGTTTGTGTGTGTTTGTGTGTGTGTGTGTATTTGTGTGTTTGTTTGGTGTGTGTGTGTGTTTGTGTGTGTGTGTGTGTGTGTGTTTGTGTGTGTGTGTGTGTGTGTGTGTGTGTGTGTGTGTGTGTGTGTGTGTGTGTGCGTGCGTTGTGTAATTGTGTAAGAGAGACAAGAGGGGATTTTCTTTTTTGTATTTTTGTTGGTTTGTCTTGACTTTTTTTTTCTTTGCGCATATGCGCAAGTATAGGGTTTATCCCATGATCGTTTTTGATTTTATTTACAACACGCCATCTGTGGCGTCAATACAAGTGGAATTTATTCCGACCGCGGAGATGCCGTCATGATAAAGTGAAACTGCCGTTATCATATAATTTTGTTTTGTTTTGTTTTGTTTTATTTGTTAAATCCAGTTTGCTTATTGGCTGATGACTAGTTGTCTTCCGTGTAAAAGTGTAGTCTATCAAAATATGGCAGAAGACACTTCAGAGAAAGTTGCTGAGTTATCCCAATATATTCATATCTGTTTTATATACATGTGTATGTTACCTCATTGTAGTATACTTTCAATAATCAGGAACATTGATGCAAGGCTTGCTTTACTGTGGTTCATTTGTAGTTCCATCAATACTTGGGGATTTTTTGTTTTTGAAGCTGTCCAGATGTCTAAGATATAATCAAGGAAATTCAGAGTAGATTTTTGTTTAGTTCTTTTTCAAATTTTAAAGCAGCCTGTTCATCAACAGCTGTGTCTCTATGGACGATTTTTAAGTTATATATCCATTCTGTTCAACTTGTGCGGTTGTCTGTTTTATGCATTAGGTCTTCTGATTCGTGTAGCAAATTAAAAGAGAGAGATAGACAGACAGAGAAACAGACAGAAAGAAAGAGAGAGAGAGAAAGAAAGAAAGAGAGAGAGGAGATATGGTGAGAGAGTGTGTGTGTGTCTATGTGTGTGTGTGTGCACGTGCACGCGCGCGCGCGAATGCGCATGCGTTAGTGCGTGTTCGTGCGTACGTGTGTGTGTGTGTATGTGCTTGCGTGCGCGTGCACGTGTGTGTGTTTTCACTTATATCACAATGTGTCTACAGTGGGCATCCAACAAGCTACAGGTCAGACTGACATTCAAAATTGATTGTTACATCAGGAACGGAAGGAATTAAAATAAACTGTAAGAAAAATGTAATAACGGCCTGGAAAGAAATAAGGAGTAGGAGAAATTTAAGTCAGTTAATTACATTATAGATTTAATATCCTTGCGGAAATCTCTATTTTGCTCTCTTATCCGTCTCCGTTTTTCTGCTTATCTTTTGTTTCCTCCTTCCTTCGCTTTCTCTTACTTTGTCTTTCTTTTCCCCATCCCATCCCCCTTAATTTCTCTCTCTTTTTCTCCTTTTATCTGTGTCTTTAAGATGTGAAAAGGCATTTCTGAATACTTATAAAGAAAGATTGTTTGACTGTTTCATACAGGATTGGATAAATAAACTAAATAGCAGTGAAAGGTACGTAAAGTATTGATCGTTTAAATCATTTCTTCAACAAGAAAAGTTCTTTCTTGTTATTATTGTCAGCAAGTTTATAGATAGCTTTACAAAACTGTGTGTGTATGGGTGTAACTGGTTTTAAAAGATGTAGAGAGTATAGTAGTTATGAAAACATCTGCGTTTTACGATAAAGCGGAAAACTAATTTTATGTTTTGATTAAACGTACTTTGTATAAATGCCTTAAAGAAAAATACATCTAAGTATTATAATAATAGACCTGAAAAGGACCACACTATTGCTTTTTCTACTACAAAGGGCCTGCAGTTTTGTCACTAGAGATGTGTAAATGTGCAGTTGGTATGCTTCACGTGTTAGACAAATATCTACCTATAAAGTTATTCTGTGTCTTGGATCATCATGATGGTGAGAGTTTCTCTGGTTTACTTCTTATCTCTTTTGTTTATGTGCACAAATAATTTATGTTGCCTATACACGTAGCACGTGAACTTCATTAAATACATTAAAAATTCTGAGTTCTGAGTTTTGCTGTTATCTCTTTCTCTGTCACACACACGTGTACAACAACAACCACAATACATACACACAGAGGCGCGCGCGCACACACAAACACATACACACACAAAACAATACAAACACATAGACATGTAGACACACATATAAAACAATACGCACACACGCAGGCACATATAGACAAACGCACAAGCAAGTATATATGCACACACAAACATAAATGAATAGGTTACTAAAATTCTCTAAATCATAATGGAATATCTTTCCGTCCCCACTCACCTCTCTCCCTTCTCCTCCCCTCCTCCTTCCCCCCTCCCCTGTTGTGAAGAAGACTGCAGTGGATGAATGGTCATGACAATGTGGCAGTCATTTAATATGATCACGATGGGTGGATAAGGACAGTTATGAACTGGTTTGGGCTGTAACTCATTTTTTTTAAAGAATGGCAACGTTTGTGTCAGAAACAGTCAGAATTAAAGTTAACGACACCGAATACAATACTATCACACACAATATGTGAATCAAGCAAATGAGGAACCTCATCCATAAATATTGTTTGTTTGTTTGTTTGTTTGTTTGTTTGTTTGTTTGTTTGTTTGTTTGTTGTTTGTTGTTTTTAATGGTAGTTGTTTTTCTTTTCAACTGGAAACGCACTTCCCATGTTTCAGATGATTCAAACTATAAGTTCTTGGTGGGTATTTTAAGAACAAGATTGTATCTACATATAATAAGAGCACTTTCGTGTCAGTTTCTCTTTATGCTGAAGCTACGGAAAAGCCAGTGGGTCCTGTACCAGCAATGTCATTTCGTTACCTGTAGGTTTAAATCACGTTTTTGTCGAGAAACTAGGTTGAATTTGCCTTCTATGTATGAGATATATCACTTGTTTTGCTTTCGGAGGATTACGTGTTAAAACATATTAATTTCAAAAATTAAGATTCGTCCTGTAAATTAAGACTAGTGCTGACCATTACCAAGTTTGAATAGCAGTGTGTGGAGAGGTTCTTGGTGTGAGGTAATATAGGAGCACAAGCGATGAAAGTTGGTTGGGCGTTTCCAAGAGATGTGATGTCCGTAATTTGTTCTTGTCTTCTCCCGCCGCCAGGACAGAATGCGCCGACGCGGTAAACAATATCCAATTTCGATTTCACTCAGACAAGAAGCGGCACTGCGAGATAAACAAGAATACTTTATGGACAGGAGATGGTCTCCAGTGCACCGACATGCCGTAAACCTGTCAGTGATACCGTGCAATAGCAGCAAAGTCTTTACTGTGACGTACTGATTTCATGCACGCTGGACTGGTGGACGTTCATAAAATGTTGTGATTGTTTTGAAGATCCATAACACACGACACTGGTGTGCTGGTTTGCAAACTCTGGTGTTAATACTGTAGACATGAGTGCTTTAATTCACACTTGTGCGAGGCTGAAAGAAAACGTATACATTCCCTGGTGAATTTAATGGCAGGCAGTTAACATTGGCGATGTGCAAATTAGAAATACAACCATTCTGTCAGACAGAATGACACAATAGTACCACCAAATCAAAATTCCAGGGCATCTATCTATCTATCTATCTATCTATCTATCTATCTATCTATCTATCTATCTATCTATCTATCTTATCTATCTATCTATCTGTCTGTCTGTCTGTCTGTCTATCTATCTAGCTATCTAGCTATCTATTTATCTATCTATCTATCTGTCTGTTTGTCTGTTTGTCTGTGTATCTATCTAGCTGTCTATCTGTCTACGTATCTGTCCGTCTGTGTCTAATGAACATATCTGTCTATCCATCCATGCATCATCTATCTGTCTATCTATATATCTAATATCCATCTGTCTATCCATTATCCATCTATCTATCTATGTCTATATCTCTCTATCTATTATGTATCTATGTATCAGTGTACCTATCTATTTATCTATCTATCTATCTATCTATCTATCTGTCTGTCTGTCTGTCTCTCTGTCTGTGCGTGTACATTTCTATCTATGTAATATCTAACTATACATCTATCTATCTAATATCCATCTGTCTGTCCATCATTCCCCTCGGGGATTCCTAGGGCTCTTTCAGTATTAATAATACCCCCACCTTCTGGAAATACTCTGTTAGAAATGTCCTCTTTTCTGTCACTTTCTTTGTTTCTTCTTGCTTTCTGCGATCTCTTCCTATCATTTCTACCTTGCTGGTCCATCCCCCGTATGTGTCCTATAAAGCCATAATATTTTCTCTTAAAATTGATAAAATTGGGTACATGTATTGACTGCATGTTTGGCTCAAAATAAATGTGCTGTGTAGGAGCAATGTTAGGTAATTTAGGCCATTTTTATGTATGCCTTAGTGTCCTTAAGTTATGCTTACTTTCGTGATCATGTTTTCTTTTTATTTATTGAAATCCTGTGGTGATGATTTGGACGGAACGGTCAACGCCAAAGCCATACCTTAGATTATGTGCGAGCATACATTGAAATGTGTACTGAATTTTCTTTTCCTGCTTTTTTTTTAATCAGATGTTGTGCATGTTTTGAAATGATTATAACCCTGATATGACTCCGTGTAGTCGGCGGAGCTTTTAATAATAAAAATAAGAAATAAGTATTCATTATCCATCTATCTACCTGTGTATGTGTCCATCTATCTATCTATCTATCTGTCTATCCACCCATCCATCCATCCATCTATCCATCCACCCATCCGTCCATCCGTCCGTCCGTCCGTCCGTCCGTCCGTCCGTTCGTCCGTCCGTCCGTCCATCTGTCAGTCTGTCTGTCTATCTATCTATTTGTTCATCTATCTACAATCTATCTGTCTCCTTACATATCAACCTTACTTATCTGAGTATCTATCTCCTTATCTGGCTATCTATCTATCTATAATAAATCCGAATACCTATATATCTTTCATCCTGTTTGTCTATATATCTGTCACACACACACACGCGCGCACACACACACACACACACACACGCACACACGCACGCACGCACGCACACGCACACGCACACACACACACACACACACACATACACACTCTCTCTCCCTCTCTCTCTCTCTCTCTCTCTCTTTCTCTGTGATGTCTCTCTTATACTCATACATACATAGGCGCGCACAGGTGGACACGGGCGCACAATTTCACACACACACACACACACACACACACACACACACACACACACACACACACACACACACACACACACACACATACGCATACACAACCATTTACACACAAGCCTCTCAGCCCTTATATAAATCATCCAACAGTTTCGCCTGTCTTTTTATATGGCCCTTGTGGCCGGCTGTTGGGAGCTTTGCTTTTTGTTGCAGCAAAAAGAGGAGGCAATGCACACAAGATGCAGGCACTAAAAGCGAATTGTAAGAGAATGGACGAAGTTTATGGCCCCGCTGAGCCATCAGTGCTCTGTATCAGCAAGGCTCGGGGAGGGGGGAGAGGAGGAGGGCGGAGATTGGAATTGAAGGACAATGCTCTGTGTCACCAAGGGAGAGGGAGAGGCATATTTGAGGAACACTGTGTAGCCTGTAAGGGAGATGGAGGGGAGGGGAATGGGACGATGTTTGTTGTTTGGAGGACAGTAGTTTTTCTCAGTGAGAAAGGGGTAGGTGTTTAAAGGACAGTATGCTGTGTCAACAAGGAGGAGTGGGTATTTAAAGGACAGTGTGCTGTGTCAACAAGGAGTGGGAGTGTCTAAAGGGCAATGTTCTGTGTTAACAAGAAGGGGTTGGTGTTTAAAGGACAGTATTCTATGTCAACGAGGAGGGGTGGATACTAAAAGGACAGTGTTCTGTGTCAACAAGGAGGGTGGTATTTAAAGGACAGTGTTCTGTGTCAACAAGGAGGGTGGTATTTAAAGGACAGTGTTCTGTGTCAACAAGGAGGGGTGGGTATTTAAAGGACAGTGTTCTGTATCAACAAGGAAGGGTGGATATTTAAAGGACAATGTTCTTTGTCAACAAGAAGGGGTTGGTGTTTAAAGGACAGTATTCTATGTCAACGAGGAGGGGTGGATATTAAAAGGACAGTGTTCTGTGTCAACAAGGAGGGTGGTATTTAAAGGACAGTGTTCTGTGTCAACAAGGAGGGTGGTATTTAAAGGACAGTGTTCTGTGTCAACAAGGAGGGTGGTATTTAAAGGACAGTGTTCTGTGTCAACAAGGAGGGTGGTATTTAAAGGACAGTATTCTGTATCAACAAGGAGGGTGGGTATTTAAAGGACAGTATTCTGTGTCAACAAGAAGGGGTGGGTATTTAAAGGACAGTATTCTGTGTCAACAAGGAGGGGTGGGTATTTAAAGGACAGTATTCTGTGTCATCAAGGAGGGTGGGTATTTAAAGGACAGTATTCTGTGTCAACAAGGAGGGGTGGGTATTTAAAGGACAGTGTTCTGTGTCAACAAGAAGGGGTGGGTATTTAAAGGACAGTATTCTGTGTCAACAAGGAGGGTGGTATTTAAAGGACAGTGTTCTGTATCAACAAGGAGGGGTGGGTGTTTAAAGGACAGTGTGTGGTCTGTATCAACAAGGAGGGGTGGGTATTTAAAGGACAGTATTCTGTGTCAACAAGGAGGGTGGATATTTAAAGGACAATGTTCTGTGTCAACAAGAAGGGGTGGGTATTTAAAGGACAGTATTCTGTGTCAACAAGGAGGGGTGGGTATTTAAAGGACAGTATTCTGTATCAACAAGGAGGGTGGGTATTTAAAGGACAATATTCTGTGTCAACAAGTAGGGGTGGGTATTTAAAGGACAATCTTCTGTGTCAACAAGAAGGGGTGGGTATTTAAAGGACAGTATCCTGTGTCAACAAGGAGGGGTGGGTATTTAAAGGACAGTATTCTGTATCAACAAGAAGGGGTGGGTATTTAAAGGACAGTATCCTGTGTCAACAAGGAGGGGTGGGTATTTAAAGGACAGTATTCTGTATCAACAAGGAGGGTGGGTATTTAAAGGACAGTATTCTGTGTCAACAAGGAGGGGTGGGTTTTTAAAGGACAGTGTTCTGTGTCAACAAGAAGGGGTGGGTATTTAAAGGACAGTATTATGTGTCAACAAGGAGGGGTGGGTATTTAAAGGACAATGTTCTGTGTCAACAAGAAGGGGTGTGTATTTAAAGGACAGTATTCTGTGTCAACAAGGAGGGGTGGGTATTTAAAGGACAGAGTTCTGTGTCAACAAGTAGGGCTGGGTATATTATAGGACAGTGTTCTGTGTCAACAAGGAGGGTGGTATTTAAAGGACAGTATTCTGTGTCAACAAGGAGGGGTGGGTATTTAAAGGACAGTATTCTGTATCAACAAGGAGGGTGGGTATTTAAAGGAGTGTTCTGTGTCAACAAGTAGGGGTGGGTATTTAAAGGACAGTATTCTGTGTCAACAAGGAGGGGTGGGTATTTAAAGGACAGAGTTCTGTGTCAACAAGTAGGGGTGGGTATATTACAGGACAGTGTTCTGTGTCAACAAGGAAGGTGGTATTTAAAGGACAGTGTTCTGTGTCAACAAGTATGGGTGGGTATATTAAAGGACAGTGTTCTGTGTCAACAAGGAGGGGTGGGTATTTAAATGACAGAGTTCTGTGTCAACAAGGAGGGTGGGTATTTAAAGGACAGAGTTCTGTGTCAACAAGTAGGGTGGGTATATTACAGGACAGTGTTCTGTGTCAACAAGGAGGGTGGTATTTAAAGGACAGTATTCTGTGTCAACAGGGAGGGGTGGGTATTTAAAGGATAGTATTCTGTATCAACAAGGAGGGTGGGTATTTAAAGGACAGTGTTCTGTGTCAACAAGTAGGGGTGGATATTTAAAGGACAGTATGCTGTCAACAAGGAGGGGTGGGTATTTAAAGGACAATGTTCTGTATCAACAAGAAGGGGTGGGTATTTAAAGGACAGTATTCTGTGTCAACAAGGAGGGGTGGGTATTTAAAGGACAGAGTTCTGTGTCAACAAGTAGGGGTGGGTATATTACAGGACAGTGTTCTGTGTCAACAAGGAAGGTGGTATTTAAAGGACAGTGTTATGTGTCAACAAGTATGGGTCGGTATATTAAAGGACAGTGTTCTGTGTCAACAAGGAGGGGTGGGTATTTATAGGACAGAGTTTTGTGTCAGCAAGGAGGGCGGGTATTTAAAGGACAGTGTTCTGTGCCAACAAGTGAAAGGACAGTGTTCTGTGTCAACAAAGAGGGTGGGTATTTAAAGGACAGTGTTCTGTGTCAACAAGTAAGGGTGGGTGTTTAAAGGACAGTGTTCTGTGGCAGTAAGGAGCGGTGAAGGACAGCTCTCTGTGTCAACAAGGGGGAAGTGTATGAAGAACAGCTCTCTATATTAATAATAATAATAATAATAGTGCATTTATAGAGCGCTTTCCGAAACCTCAAAGCGCTTTACATCAGTAAACCATACATATATAAACCAAATAACAGGCTACAATACAAACAAACTCATCAAAAACTATCCACAGGAAATCAACAACCACACAGACACACCAAATAATCTCTCTCCCTCTCACCCCCTCCCCGCCCACCCCTCTCCCCCCATTTTCAAACACACACACACAACACCCACACACACACAGCCACACATCACACACACACACACACACACACACACACACACACACACACACTGGCATACACCCCATTGTGCACAATTTCATCCAGAATGTCAAGCAGGATCAACCCACTAGCCAAAATCAGGAAAAACACTGTTTAAAGAAGTAAGTTTTTAAACTTGTTTTGAAAGATGGTAGAGTTTTAGAGTGGCGGACGGACTGAGGCAACAAGTTCCATGTCTGAACAGCAAAAACTGCAAAGGCTCTACCACCGTGAGTTTCTCTGTTATATTTTGGCACATGAAACTTCTTGTCATCCACAGAAGAGCGGAGTGATCGAGAAGGTACGTAGACAGTCAAGAGTTCAGAGAGATAGTCAGGAGCAGTTCCAGAAATGATGTGATAACAAAGGCAGCAAATCTTGTATTTTATTCTTTGTTCAACCGGGAGCCAGTGCAGTGTCTGAAACAGGGGTGTGCAGTGCTGTGACCTACGTGCCTTGAAGATGAGTTTAGCTGCAGAGTTCTGAACTTGTTGCAAATGTTTGAGATGTTTCTGAGGGCAACCCGCAAGGAGTGAATTGCAATAATCTAACCTAGACAGAATGCATGCAGTAACTAACGTCTTGGTTGCGTCTAATGTAAGGTAGTGTCTAATAGAATTAATGCGTCTAAGTTCGATGTATGCAGCCTGACATGTTTTGATGATGTGCTGGTGCATGGAGAGATTATGGTCAAAGACAAAACCGAGGTCACGAACGCAATCAGAAAAAGCAATAGCGGTATTACCGACAGTAATAGTGGAAGGCAGAGAAGAAAGATCTGCAGGCAATGGAGAAACACGAAGGGCTTCAGTCTTGTCATCATTCAACTTAAGTCGATTTTCATACATCCAGGATTTTACTTCAGAAACGCAGTTCTGAAGAGACTGAACTAGATGATCGTAGTTAGAAGGAGAATCAGTATGATTGAGCTGGGTATCGTCCGCATACATTTCATGACGGATGGAATGTGAGTCAATAAGGTGGGTCAGAGGAGAAGTATACAATATGAAAAGCACAGGACCCAGAACAGAGCCTTGAGGCACGCCAAAATCCAAAGGCAGCTCAGAAGATTTGTTTCCGTCGACAAGTACGGTTTGCTTTCTTTCTGAAAGATAAGATCGAAACCAGTGTAAAGCAGATTTTTGAATTCCAAAGTTGTTTTCCAAACGGGAAAGCAAAATTTCATGGTCAATAGTATCGAAAGCAGCTGAAAGATCCAAAAGGAGAAGAATAGAAATTTTGTTTTGATCCAGGGAGGTCAAAAGATCATTGAGAATACGAAGCAGAACAGTTTCTGTGCTGTGCCCTGGCCTGTAAGCGGATTGGTGAGGACTAAGGAGGTTATGGGATGAGAGATGGGAGAAAAGCTGGTCTAGAATCAGACGTTCAAGCAGTTTAGAAAGAAATGGAAGATTGGAAATCGGTCTGTAATTTTTCAGGTCATTTTTGTTGAGGTTAGATTTTTTCAGCAAGGGCTTAACAATGGCAGTCTTAAATTCACGGGGAACAATTCCAGTGGTAATAGACTGATTCATGATGTTTGTAATGGTCGGAAGCATTATATTAGCATGGGGGAAGTGTATGAAGGACAGCTCTCTATGTCAACAAGGGGAAAGTGTATGAAGGACAGCTCTCTATATTAGCATGGAGGAAGTGTATGAAGGACAGCTCTCTATGTCAACAAGTGGGAAGTGTATGAAGGACAGCTATGTATATCAACAAGGGGAAGTATATGAAGGACAGCTCTCTATATTAGCATGGGGGAAGTGTATGAAGGACAGCTCTCTATATCAACAAGTGGGAAGTACCATGAAGGACAGCTCTCCATATCAACAAGTGGGAAATGTATGAAGGACAGCTCTCTATGTCAACAAGGGGGAAATGTATGAAGGACAGCTCTCTATGTCAACAAGTGGGAAATGTATGAAGGACAGCTCTCTATATCAACAAATGGGAAATGTATGAAGGACAGCTCTCTATGTCATCAAGGGGGAAGTGTATGAAGGACAGCTCTCTATATCAACAAGGGGGAAGTGTATGAAGGACAGCTCTCTATATCAACAAGGGGGAAGTGTATGAAGGACAGCTCTCTGTGTCAACAAGGGGGAAATGCATGAAGGACAGCTCTCTGTATCAACAAGGGGGAAGTGTATGAAGGACAGTTTTCTGTGTCAACAAGTGGGAAGTGTATGAAGGACAGCTCTCTGTGTCAACAAGTGTGAAGTGTATGAAGGACAGCTCTCTATGTCAACAAGGGGGATATGTATAAAGGACAGCTCTCCATGTCATCAATGGGGAAGTGTATGAAGGACAGCTCTCTATGTCAACAAGGGGGAAGTGTATGAAGGACAGCTCTCTGTGTCAACAAGTAGGAAGTGTATGAAGGACAGCTCTCTGTGTCAACAAGGGGAAGTGTATGAAGGACAGCTCTCTGTGTCAACAAGAGGAAGTGTATGAAGGACAGCTCTCTGTGTCAACAAGGGGAAGTGTATGAAGGACAGCTCTCTATGTCAACAAGGGGGAAGTGTATGAAGGACAGCTCTTTGTGTCAACAAGGGGAAGTGTATGAAGGACAGCTCTCTATGTCATCAAGGGGGAAGTGTATGAAAGACAGGTTTATGTGTCAACAAGGGGGATATGTATGAAGGACAGCTCTCTATGTCAACAAGGGGGAAGTGTATGAAGGACAGCTCTCTGTGTCAACAAGGGGGAAGTGTATGAAGGACAGGTCTCTGTGTCAACAAGGGGGAAGTGTATGAAGGACAGGTCTCTGTGTCAACAAGGGGGAAGTGTATGAAGGACAGGTCTCTGTGTCAACAAGGGGGAAGTGTATGAAGGACAGCTCTCTGTGTCAACAAGGGGGAAGTGTATGAAGGACAGCTCTCTATGTCAACAAGGGGGAAGTGTATGATGGACAGCTCTCTATGTCAACAAGTGGGAAGTGTATGAAGGACAGCTCTCTATGTCAACAAGGGGGAAGTGTATGAAGGACAGCTCTCTATGTCAACAAGGGGGAAGTGTATGATGGACAGCTCTCTATGTCAACAAGTGGGAAGTGTATGAAGGACAGCTCTCTATGTCAACAAGGGGGAAGTGTATGAAGGACAGCTCTCTGTGTCAACAAGGGGGAAGTGTATGAAGGACAGCTCTCTATGTCAACAAGGGGGAAGTGTATGATGGACAGCTCTCTATGTCAACAAGTGGGAAGTGTATGAAGGACAGCTCTCTATGTCAACAAGGGGGAAGTGTATGAAGGACAGCTCTCTGTGTCAACAAGGGGGAAGTGTATGAAGGACAGCTCTCTGTGTCAACAAGGGGGAAGTGTATGAAGGACAGCTCTCTATGTCAACAAGGGGGAAGTGTATGAGGGACATGTTTCTGAGTTAGCCAGATAAACTTTAGCAATGTTTTCAGACACATTGTTTTCAAAAATATTCCTTCTTTTCGTATTTACGACTTAACAGTTTGTATTATCACGATGTATGTGACAAAGTCTATGTTTACAGCGTGCTTGTTTTTGAAATGTGCGAACAACATAAATGTACCCTGTGAGTTTGTAACGTTTTTAACAAAACACATTCTTCTTAACCAGTTCTCATAAAAAAAAACTCATTCACCACTTTAATTTTTCTCTGTAAACTAATGGTTTTGCACACACAAAAATTCTGGTGTTTCTGACAGTAAAGCCTTGCAAACCTTGTTAAAGGCATGTAAAACATTCATCAAAAAGATTTACTTAAGCGGGTTTTGGGTTGGGAGGTTGGAAACTAAGTTTTCTATACAAATGATTATGTTATCTATAGCGTGTCCATCAGTGATTTGATTTTTGCAATTTAATTTTAAAGCATTGACATATTTCCTTATATCAGACCATATATCAATGCTTGTTTTTCTCTAGACTGTCTCTTTTTTTCCCATACAAACTCAGAAATTTATGTTTTCAGGAAATCTGTCATACTGTCTGATGGATTTGGTGACAAGATCCATGAATATATAATTTTGGATAGATGAAATAGATATTTTATATCAGCTACCTTTCCCTGTGGAGTGATGTGTTTCTTTAATCATGTACTGTATAACACTCTAATTTCGGCATTTTTTCTCAAAAATGTATCATCTTACATTATTTTAAATCTTTTGTGAACCATATTCCCAGTCTACCTGGGTCTACCTGGTGCTCTCTTTCCCTCCAGCTTTCCTGTCGTGACAAGGTGCTCTAATTCTCATTCCTCATAAAATGGCCTATAAATGTGGTTTGTCTTTTCCCAATCTTCCTCGTGAATTATCTTCTTTTGTCTGCCTCCATCAAGACTGTCTCGTTTGTCTTCTTTGCTGTCCATGGAACTTTCAACATTCTTCTTAGAAACCACATCTCGGCTGTCTCAATCTTGCTCTGTCTTTGCTTGTTGACTGTCCACGCCTCACAACCGTATAACATTATCGGTTCTATCTAACATTCGAGAACTCTCTTCCTGATGTTAACTGATAGGCATTTGTTGGTAAGAATGCTTTTCATCTTATTGAATGTTATTTTGGCTTGGCCGATTCTGCTGGCTATTTCTGATGTGTATTTGCCATCTGTGAGATGATCGTTCCCAGATATTTAAACTAATCTACCTGTCTCAAGGTTGTGCCGTTTGCTGTTATTTTGCATGAGGGGATTTCATGGGTTTTTTTTTTACTGATTACCATGACTTCAGTCCTCTTGCTATTTAGCTCCAACCCTTTACTTTTGGTTTCTATTTCTATTATATTCACAAGGTTTTGTAGGGCCATTTCATTTTCTGCAATTAGCACATTGTCATCTGTGTATCGAATGTTGTTTATCATTTTTCCTCCAACCTTTAATCCAGTCATTCTTCTGGGTTTCTCATGATGTTTTCGCTATATAGTGAAAACAGATCTGGTGACAAAACACAACCTTGCCTGACTCCTCTTTTGATATTTTGGAAAGACCTTTTATTATTTTCTATTCTCATCGCAGCTGTTTGTTCCCAATACATATTTCTGATTATCAGTAGATCTTTTCCATCAATATTGAGTCTTTCTATTTGGTTGATCAATTCTTCATGTCTTACCCGATCGAAAGCCTTGGTATAATCAACAAAGCATAAATATAAATCCTTATTCATCTCGACTGACCTCTCTATGAATGTTCTCAGGATGTATATGGCATTAATAGTTCCTTTCCCTTCAACAAATCCACACTGTTCTTCTGCTATTTCTCTTTTGGTTCTGTTCTTTGTCCTCATCATTTTTAATAGGACTTCTGGTACATGACTCATCAAGCTGATTGTGAGATGGAGTTCGCATTCTATAGCCCCTGTTTTCTTTGGAAGTGCAATGAAAATTGATTTTGACATATCTTTGTATATATATATATGTACGTATGTATACATATACATATTGTTTTCAGTTTGTTGAATTATTATGGTGTGTTTGTCTCTTTCAGTCGCATCCCCACCTGTCTGTGCACAAGAGGAATTATGCATTGTTCACATTTTCTGTCCAATCTATGCACATCAAATATTCTCGTGTATTATATAGAATAAACCAAACAATGTCGAACTGTACGCAAAACTAACATACAATATGAGACGTTATTAACTGCTGTGTGTGTGGCATTTTTTCCACACACGCTTGCACGCGCACACACTCTTTCGCGCACATACAGGTTCCCATATACTCACACTCACACACACCATCGAACAAAACCTTTTGGCTTCTATCTTACGATACACTACGACCTGTTCTCTACTTTAAATTATAATCACTTTGGCCCGACATATTCCCTTCAAACATGGCATAGAATCAAGTCAAGTCAGGAAGACGTACCAGGAAAGAAATCAAAAAAGAGAACAACGATAATAACTACAGATGAAATAGACTATATCTATTACAACTGAAGGTAGCTCGATCATTTCAATTCTGTCCAAAAGCATTTCTTTCCGGAAAAATTCATCTATATTGGTGCCGTGTTTTAGGTGCGTTGTTCTGCCATTTTTTTTTTTTTTTTGGTTTGACACCTATTCCCGTGGGAAAACCTCGTTGCCATATCTCTGTCCTTGAATGTGTCCTCCAACAGTCTATAATCGGCTTGGGTGAGTTCTTTTCCCAGACACAACCTGCCCCTTAAGCTTATGCCAGCCCATTAAAATCTTACCTTTCAGTTCCTGGATTGAAACCTGACACAGATGTGGTGGTTATATTTTTGTTTTTTGTTTGTTGTTGTTATTGTTGTTTTTGCCATGCAAAGAAGGTCTTGTCATGCAGGCAGCTTCCAAGTCATCATCTGTGATGTGCACACCTGTTGGATCTGTGAAAATCAGAGGGAGGGAGTGACTTGAATGACATCTGTCTGTGTCAGGAAAGGGGAGTGTTGGAAGGACAGTGCTGTTTCAGGAAGGTAGTGGTGTTTGAAGAATATCTCTGTGTCAAAAAGGGGGAGCGTTTAAATGACATCTCTCTGAGTAAGCAAAGTGATGGGGGGGGGGGGGAGGTTGTTTAAATGAAAGCGCTCTCTGTCAGCAAAGGGCGGGTTTAAATGAAAGCGCTTTGTATCAGCAAAGGGGAGGGGTGTTTAAAGGAAAGCATTCAGTGTCAGCAAATGGGGGGGGGGGGGGGGTTTAAATGAAAGCACTCTGTGTCAGCAAAGGGGAGGGTGGCTGTTTAAATGAAAGCGCTCTGTGTCAGCAAAGGGGGGGGGGGGTTAAAGGAAAACACTCTGTGTCAGCAAATGCGGGGGGGGGGGGGGATGTTTAAAGGAAAGCGCTCTGTGTCAGCAAAGGGGAGGGGGGCTGTTTAAATGAAAGCGCTCTGTGTCAGCAAAGTGGGGGGGGGGGGGTTAAAGGAAAACACTCTGTGTCAGCAAATGCGGGGGGGGGGTTAAAGGAAAGCGCTCTGTGTCAGCAAAGGGGAGGGGGGCTGTTTAAATGAAAGCGCTCTGTGTCAGCAAAGGTGGGGGGGGGGTGGAAAGGAGAAAACACTCTGTGTCAGCAAAGGCGGGGGGGGGGGGGTTTTAAAGGAAAGCGCTCTGTGTCAGCAAAAGTGGGGGGGGGTTTAAGGAAAAGCACTCTCTGTCAGCAAAGGGGGGATGTTTAAAGCAAAGCACTCTGTGTCAGCAAAGGGGGGTTAAAGAAAAGCACTCTGTGTCAGCTAAGGGGGGAGGTGTTTAAAGGAAAGCACTTGTGTCAGCAAAGGGGGGTTAAAGAAAAGCACTCTGTGTCAGCTAAGGGGGGAGGTGTTTAAAGGAAAGCACTTTGTGTCAGCAAAGGGGGGTTAAAGAAAAGCACTCTGTGTCAGCTAAGGGGGGAGGTGTTTAAAGGAAAGCACTCTGTGTCAGCAAAGGGGGGTTAAAGAAAAGCCTCTGTGTCAGCAAAGGGGGGAGGTGTTTAAAGGAAAGCACTTGTGTTCAGCAAAGCGGGGGATGTTTAAAGCAAAGTGCTCTGTGTCAGCAAAGGGGGGGAGGGTTAAAGGAAAGCGCTCTGTGTCAGCAAATGGCGGGAGCTTTTAAAGCAAAGCGCTCTGTGTCAGCAAAGGGGGGAGGATGTTTCAAGGAAAGCGCTCTGTGTCAGCAAATGGGAGGGTGTTTAAAGGAAAGCGCTCTGTGTCAGCAAAGGGGGGGGGTTTAAAGGAAAGCGCATCTGTGTCAGGAAAAGGGGAGTGTTTAAAGCAAAGCGCTGTGTGTCAGGAAAAGGGGGGGTGCTTAAAGCAAAGCGCTGTGTGTCAGTAAAAGGGGGGGGGTGTTTAAAGCAAAGCGCTGTGTGTCAGGAAAAAAAGGGGGGGGGGGGAGTGTTTAAAGCAAAGCACTGTGTGTCAGGAAAAGGGGGGTTTAAAGGAAAGCGCTGAGTGTCAGCAAAGTGGGGGGGTTAAAGGAAGAGCACTGTGTCAGCAAAAGGGGGTGTTTAAAGAAAACCGCTCTGTGTCAGCAAAAGGGGGGGGGGGGTTAAAGCAAAGCGCTCTGTGTCAGCAAAGAGGGTGTTCAAGGGAAAACGCTCTGTGTCAACTAAGGGGGTGCTTAAAGGAGAGCGCTCTGTGTCAACAAGGGGGGGGGTTTTAAAGCAAAGCGCTCTGTGTCAGCAAATAGGGGGTGTTTAAAAGCAAAGCGCTCTGTGTCAACAAATAGGGGGTGTTTAAAGCAAAGCGCTCTGTGTCAACAAATAGGGGGTGTTTAAAGCAAAGCGCTCTGTGTCAACAAGGGGGGGTGTTTAAAACAAAGCAGCTCTGTGTCAGCAAAAGGGGGTGTTTAAAGCAAAGCGCTCTGTGTCAACAAATAGGGGGTGTTTAAAGAAAAGCGCTCTGTGTCACAAATAGGGGGTGTTTAAACAAAGCGCTCTGTGTCAACAAATAGGGGGGTGTTTAAACAAAGCGCTCTGTGTCAGCAAAAGGGGGGGTGTTTAAAGACAAAGCGCTCTGTGTCAACAAATAGGGGGTGTTTAAACAAAGCGCTCTGTGTCACAAAAGGGGGTGTTTAAAGCAAAGCGCTCTGTGTCAACAATAGGGGGTGTTAAAACAAGCGCTCTGTGTCAACAAATAGGGGTGTTTTAAAGCAAAGCGCTCTGTGTCAGCAAATAGGGGGTGTTTAAACAAGCGCTCTGTGTCAACAAAGGGGGTGTTTAAACAAAGCGCTCTGTGTCACAAAAGGGGGTGTTTAAAGAAAGCGCTCTGTGTCAGCAAAGGGGGGTGTTTAAACAAAGCGCTCTGTGTCAGCAAAGGGGGGTGGTGTTTAAAAAAGCGCTCTGTGTCAGCAAATAGGGGGTGTTTAAGCAAAGCGCTCTGTGTCAGCAAAAGGGGGGTGTTTAAAGCAAAGCGCTCTGTGTCAACAAAAGGGGGTGTGTTTAAAGCAAAGCGCTCTGTGTCAGCAAAGGGGGGGTTTAAAAAAGCGCTCTGTGTCAGCAACAGGGGTGTGTTTAAACAAAGCGCTCTGTGTAAACAAATAGGGGGTGTTTAAACAAAGCGCTCTGTGTCAACAAAGGGGGTGTTTAAACAAAGCGCTCTGTGTCACAAATAGGGGGTGTTTAAACAAAGCGCTCTGTGTCACAAAGGGGGGTGTTTAAAACAAGCGCTCTGTGTCAACAAATGGGGGTGTTTAAAACAAAGCGCTCTGTGTCAGCAAAAGGGGGTGTTTAAAACAAAGCGCTCTGTGTCAACAAATAGGGGGTGTTTAAACAAAGCGCTCTGTGTCAACAAATAGGTGGTGTTAAAACAAAGCGCTCTGTGTCAACAAATAGGGGGTGTTTAAAGCAAAGCGCTCTGTGTCAACAAATAGGGGGTGTTTAAAGCAAAGCGCTCTGTGTCAACAAATAGGGGGTGTTTAAAACAAAGCGCTCTGTGTCAACAAATAGGGGGTGTTTAAACAAAGCGCTCTGTGTCAACAAATAGGGGGTGTTTAAAGCAAAGCGCTCTGTGTCAACAGAGGGGGGTGTTTAAAGACAAAGCGCTCTGTGTCAACAAATAGGGGGTTGTTTAAACAAAGCGCTCTGTGTCAACAAATAGGGGGTGTTTAAAGCAAAGCGCTCTGTGTCAACAGAGGGGGGTTTTAAAGCAAAGCGCTCTGTGTCACAATAGGGGGTGTTTAAAACAAAGCGCTCTGTGTCAACAAATAGGGGGTGTTTAAAACAAAGCGCTCTGTGTCAACAAATAGGGGGTGTTTAAAGCAAAGCGCTCTGTGTCAACAGAGGGGGGTGTTTAAAGCAAAGCGCTCTGTGTCAACAAATAGGGGGTGTTTAAACAAAGCGCTCTGTGTCAACAAATAGGGGGTGTTTAAACAAAGCGCTCTGTGTCAACAAATGGGGGTGTTTAAAGCAAAGCGCTCTGTGTCAACAAATAGGGGTGTTTAAAACAAAGCGCTCTGTGTCAACAAATAGGGGGTGTGTTTAAAACAAAGCGCTCTGTGTCAACAAATAGGGGGTGTTTAAAGCAAAGCGCTCTGTGTCAACAATAGGGGGTGTTTAAAGCAAAGCGCTCTGTGTCAACAAAGGGGGTGTTTAAAGCAAAGCGCTCTGTGTCAACAAATAGGGGGTGTTTAAAAAAAGCGCTCTGTGTCAACAAATAGGGGGTGTTTAAAGCAAAGCGCTCTGTGTCAACAAATAGGGGGTGTTTTAAAACAAAGCGCTCTGTGTCAACAGAGGGGGTGTTTTAAAACAAAGCGCTCTGTGTCAACAAATAGGGGGTGTTTAAAGCAAAGCGCTCTGTGTCAACAAATAGGGGGTGTTTAAAGCAAAGCGCTCTGTGTCAACAGAGGGGGTGTTTAAAGCAAAGCGCTCTGTGTCAACAAATAGGGGGTGTTTAAACAAAGCGCTCTGTGTCAACAAATAGGGGGTGTTTAAAGCAAAGCGCTCTGTGTCAACAGAGGGGGTTAAAGCAAAGCGCTCTGTGTCACAATAGGGGTGTTTAAAACAAAGCGCTCTGTGTCAACAAATAGGGGGTGTTTAAAACAAAGCGCTCTGTGTCAACAAATAGGGGGTGTTTAAAGCAAAGCGCTCTGTGTCAACAAATAGGGGGTGTTTAAAACAAAGCGCTCTTGTCAACAAATAGGGGGTGTTTAAAGCAAAGCGCTCTGTGTCAACAATAGGGGGTGTTTAAAACAAAGCGCTCTGTGTCAACAAATAGGGGGTGTTTTAAAGCAAAGCGCTCTGTGTCAACAGAGGGGGGTTTTTAAAGCAAAGCGCTCTGTGTCAACAAATAGGGGGGTGTTTAAAGCAAAGCGCTCTGTGTCAACAAAGGGGGGTGTTTAAAACAAAGCGCTCTGTGTCAACAAATGGGGGTGTTTAAAGCAAAGCGCTCTGTGTCACAAAGGGAGGTTAAGGAAAGGCTCTGTGTCAGCTAAAAGGCGGGAAAGGGCGTCTGATTTTAAAGGAAAGCGCTCTGTGTCAGCAAGGGGGGGGGGTTAAAGCAAAGCGCTCTGTGTCAGCAAAAGGGGGTGTGTTAAAAGAAAGCGCTGTGTGTCAGCAAATTTGTAGGGTGTAAAGGAAGAGCTCTGTGTCAGCAAGGGGGGATAAAGGAAAGCGCTTGTGTCATCAAAGGGAGGGTTTAAAGGAAAACGCTGTGTGTCAGCAAAGAGGGGGTTAAAGGAATAGCTCTGTGTCAGCAAAGAGGGTTAAGGAAAACACTCTGTGTCAGCAAAGGGGGGTGGTGTTTAAAGGAAAGCGCCTGTGTCAGCAAAAGGGGGGGGTTTAAAGCAAAGCGCTCTGTGTCAGCAAAGGGTGGGCGTTTAAAGCAAAGCGTTTTGTGTCACCAAGGGCGTTAAAGAACGCTCTGTGTCAGCAAAAAAAAGGGGGGGGGGTTTTTGAAAGCAAAGCGTTTTGTGTCAGCAAAGGGGGGCGTTTAAAGAAAAGCGCTCTGTGTCAGCAAAGGGGGTGTTTAAAGCAAAGCGCTCTGTGTCAGCAAAAGGGGGGGGGTTTTAAAGAAAGCGCTCTGTGTCAGCAAAGGGGGTGTTTAAAGACAAGCGCTCTGTGTCACAAAGGGGGGGGTTTAAAGCAAAGCGCTCTGTGTCAAGCAAAGGGGGGTGTTTAAACAAAGCGCTCTGTGTCAGCAAAGGGGGGGGTGTTTAAAGAAAGCGTCTGTGTCAGCAAAGGGGGGTTTAAAACAAAGCGCTCTGTGTCAACAAATAGGGGGTGTTTAAAACAAAGCGCTCTGTGTACAATAGGGTGTTAAACAAAGTTGTGAGGGGGGGGTGTTTAAAACAAAGCGCTCTGTGTCAACAAATAGGGGGTGTTTAAAACAAAGCGCTCTGTGTCAGACAAATAGGGGGTGTTTAAAACAAAGCGCTCTGTGTCAGCAAATAGGGGGTGTTTAAAACAAAGCGCTCTGTGTCAACAAATAGGGGTGTTTAAAACAAAGCGCTCTGTGTCACAAATAGGGGGTGTTTAAAACAAAGCGCTCTGTGTCAACAAATAGGGGGTGTTTAAAACAAAGCGCTCTGTGTCAACAGAGGGGGGTGTTTAAAACAAAGCGCTCTGTGTCAACAAATAGGGGGTGTTTAAAACAAAGCGCTCTGTGTCAACAATAGGGGGTGTTTAAAACAAAGCGCTCTGTGTCAACAAATAGGGGGTGTTTTAAAGCAAAGCGCTCTGTGTCAACAATAGGGGGTGTTTAAACAAAGCGCTCTGTGTCACAAATAGGGGGTGTTTAAAGCAAAGCGCTCTGTGTCAACAGAGGGGGGTGTTTTAAACAAAGCGCTCTGTGTAAAGCGATGGGCGGGTGTTTAAAGAAAGCGCTCTGTGTCAACAGAGGGGGAGTGTTTAAAGCGTTGTGTAGAGGGGGATTTAAAGAAAGCGCTCTGTGTCAACAAAGGGCGGGTGTTTAAAAGTAAAGCGCTCTGTGTCAACAATGGGGGTGTTTAAAGAAAGCGCTCTGTGTCAGCAGAGGCGGGGGTGTTTAAAAGAAAGCGCTCTGTGTCAGCAATGGGGGTGTGTTTAAAGAAAGCGCTCTGTGTCAACAATGGGGGGTGTTTAAAGAAAGCGCTCTGTGTCACGAGGGGGGGAGTGTTTAAAGTAAAGCGCTCTGTGTCAACAATAGGGCGGGGTGTTTAAAAAAGCGCTCTGTGTCAGCAAATAGGGGTGTTTAAAAAAGCGCTCTGTGTCAGCAATAGGGGGGTGTTTAAACAAAGCGCTCTTTGTCAACATAGGGGGTGTTTAAAACAAGCGCTCTGTGTCAGCAAGTAGGGGTGTTTAAAGAAAGCGCTCTGTGTCACAATAGGGGGAGTGTTTAAAAGAAGCGCTCTGTGTCACAGAGGGGGGGTGTTTAAAACAAAGCGCTCTGTGTCAAGCAATAGGGGGGGTGTTTAAAACAAAGCGCTCTGTGTCAACATAGGGGGTGATTTTAAAAGAAAGCGCTCTGTGTCAACGAGGGGGGGGTGTTTAAAAAAGCGCTCTGTGTCACAAGGGGGGGTGTTTAAAGCAAGCGCTCTGTGTCAGCAAGTAGGGGGATGTTTAAAGAAAGCGCTCTGTGTCAACAGAGGGGGGGTGTTTAAAGGAAAGCGCTCTGTGTCAGCGAGGGGCGGGAGTGTTTAAAGGTAAGCGCTCTGTATCAGCAAAGCGGGGCTAAAGGAAAGCGTTGTGTGTCAGCAAAGTTGGGGGGTTATAGGAAGAGCTCTGTGTCAGCAAAGGGGAGGTTAAAGGAAAGAGCTCTGTGTCAGCTAAAAGGGGGGGGGGGGGGTATTTTCAAGGAAAGCACTCTATGTCAGCAAACGGGGGTGTTTAAAGAAAAGCGCTCTGTGTCAGCGAAAGGGGGGGGTGTTTAGAGGAAAGCGCTCTGTGTCAGCAAAAAAAAAGGGGGGTTAAAGAAAGTGCTCTGTGTCAGCGAAGGAGGGGGTGTTTAAAGGAAAGCGCTCTGTGCCAGCAAAGGGGGTGTTTTAAGGAAAGCGCTCTGTGTCAGCAAATGCAGGGGTAATTTAAAGGAAAGTGCTCTGTGCCAGCAAAGGTGGGGGGGGGGGGGTTAAAGAAAAGCGCTCTGTGTCAGCAAAGATGATGGGCTTGTTTAAAGGAAAGCGCTCTGTGTCAGAAAAGAGGGGGGATCAAAGAAAGCGCTCTGTGTCAGCAAAGGAAGGTGTTTAAAGGAAACCGCTCCATGTCAGCAAATGCGGGGTTGTTTAAAGGAAAGTGCTCTGTGTCAGCAAAGGGGGGGGGGGGATATTTAAAGGAAAGCGTTCTATCTCAGCAAAGGGGGGTGGGTGTTTAAAGGAAAGCGATCTGTGTCAGCAAAGGGGGGTGCTAGAGCTTTGTAAAGGGGAAAGGCTCTCTGTGCCAGCAAAAGGGACGGGGGCGTTTAAAGGAAAGCTCTCTGTGCAGCAAAAGGGACGGGGGCGTTTAAAGGAAAGCTCTCTGTGCCAACAAAAGGGACGGGGGCGTTTAAAGGAAAGCTCTCTGTGCCAACAAAAGGGACGGGGGCGTTTAAAGGAAAGCGATCTGTGTCAGCAAAGGGACGGGGTGTTTAAGGAAAGCACTCTGTGTCAGCAAATGGGAGGGTTGTTTAAAGGAATGCACTCTGTGTCAGCAAATGGGAGGGTTGTTTAAAGAAAGCACTCTGTGTCAGCAAATGGGAGGGTTGTTTTAAAGGAATGCACTCTGTGTCAACAAATGGGGGGGGGGGTTTAAAGGAAAGCACTCTGTGTCAGCAAAGGGGGGAGGTGTTTTAAAGCAAAGCGCTCTGTGTCAGCAAAGGGGGGTTAAAGGAAAGCGCTCTATGTCAGCAAAGAGGGGTTAAAGGAAAGCGCTCTGTGCCAGCAAAGGGGTGGGGGGGGGGGGGCGTTTAAAGGAAAGTGATCTGTGTCAGCAAAGGGACGGAGTGTTTAAAGGAAAGCACTCTGTGTCAGCAAATGGGGGGGGGGGAGGGTTCAAGGAAAGCGCTCTGTGTCAGCAAAGGGGGGGGGGTTTTAAAGCAAAGCGCTCTGTGTCAGCAAAGGGGGGGGGTTTTAAAGCAAAGCGCTCTGTGTCAGCAAAGGGGGGGGGTGTTTAAAGCAAAGCGCTCTGTGTCAGCAAAGGGGGGGGGGTGTTTAAAGCAAAGCGCTCTGTGTCAGCAAAGGGGGGGGGGTTAAAGCAAAGCGCTCTGTGTCAGCAAAGGGGGTGGGTGTTTAAAGCAAGCGCTCTGTGTCAGCAAAGGGGGTGGGTGTTTAAAGCAAAGCGCTCTGTGTCAGCAAAGGGGGGGGGGGTGTTTAAGCAAAGCGCTCTCTGTCAGCAAAGGGGGGGGGGTGGCTAAAGCAACGTGCTCTATGTCAGGAAAGGGGTGGTGTTTAAAGATAAGCGCTCTCTGTCGGCAAAGCGGGGGGGTTGTTTTAAGGAAAGCGCTCAGTGTCATCAATAAGGGGGGGGGGGGTGTTAAAGGAAAGCGCTCTGTGTCAGCAGAGGGGGGGGGGTGTTTAAAGCAAAGTGCTCTGTGTCAGCAAATGGGAGGGTTGTTTAAAGGAATGCACTCTGTGTCAACAATGCCAGGGGGGTTAAAGGAAAACGCTCTATGTCAGCAAAAGGGGTTGGTGTTTAAATTTGGGGGGGTTAAAGGAAGAGCTCTGTGTCAGCAAAGGTGGGTTAAAGGAAAGCGCTCTGTGTCAGAAAAAGGGGGGTTAAAGGAAAGCGCTCTGTGTCAGCAAAGGTGGGTTAAAGGCAAGCGTTGAGTGTCAACAAAGTTAGGGGGTTAAAGGAAGAGCTCTGTGTCAGCAAAGGGGGGTGGTGTTTAAAAGAAAGCGCTCTGTATCAGTAAGTGGGGGGTGTTTAAAGCAAAGCGCTCTGTGTCATTAAAGGGGGGTGTGTGTTTAAAGGTAAGCGCTCTGTGTCAGCAAATCGGTGGGGGGGGGGGGGTTTAATGGAAAGCGCTCTGTGTCAGCAAAGGGAGGCGTTTAAAGGAAAGCGTTCTGTTTCAGCAAAGGTGGGGGGGGGGGTTAAAGAAAGCGCTCTGTGTCAGCAAAGATGATGGGCTTGTTTAAAGGAAAGCGCTCTGTGTCAGAAAAAGGGGGGGATCAAAGAAAAGCGCTCTGTGTCAGCAAGGAGGTGTTTAAAGAAACCGCTCCATGTCAGCAAATGCGGGGTTGTTTAAAGGAAAGTGCTCTGTGTCAGCAAAGGGGGGGGGGGGGGATATTTAAAGGAAAGCGTTCTATCTCAGCAAAGGGGGGTGGGTGTTTAAAGGAAAGCGATCTGTGTCAGCAAAGGGGGGTGCTTAAAGGAAAGCTCTCTGTGCCAGCAAAAGGGAGGGGGGCGTTTAAAGGAAAGCTCTCTGTGCCAACAAAAGGGACGGGGGCGTTTAAAGGAAAGCGATCTGTGTCAGCAAATGGACGGGGTGTTTAAAGGAAAGCACTCTGTGTCAGCAAATGGGAGGGTTGTTTAAAGGAATGCACTCTGTGTCAACAAATGCGGGGGGGGGGGGGGGTTAAAGGAAAGCACTCTGTGTCAGCAAAGGGGGGGGGGTGTTTAAAGCAAAGCGCTCTGTGTCAGCAAAGGGGGGTTGAAGGAAAGCGCTCTGTGTCAGCAAAGAGGGTTAAAGCAAAGCGCTCTGTGCCAGCAAAGGGGGTGGGGGGGGGGCGTTTAAAGGAAAGTGATCTGTGTCAGCAAAGGGACGGGGTGTTTAAAGGAAAGCGCTCTGTGTCATCAAATGGGGGGGGGGGGGTTCAAGGAAAGCGCTCTGTGTCAGCAAAGGGGGGGGGGTTTAAAGCAAAGCGCTCTGTGTCAGCAAAGGGGGTGGGGTGTTTTAAAGCAAAGCGCTCTGTGTCAGCAAAGGGGGGGGGGGGAGGGTGTTTAAAGCAAAGCGCTCTCTGTCAGCAAAGGGGGGGGGGTGGCTAAAGCAAGGTGCTCTATGTCAGGAAAGGGGTGGTGTTTAAAGATAAGCGCTCTGTGTCGGCAAAGCGGGGGGGTTGTTTTAAGGAAAGCGCTCTGTGTCATCAATAAGGGGGGGGGGGGGTGTTAAAAGAGAGCGCTCTGTGTCAGCAGAGGGGGGGGGTGTTTAAAGCAAAGTGCTCTGTGTCAGCAATGGGAGGGTTGTTTAAAGGAATGCACTCCGTGTCAACAATGACCAGGGGGGTTAAAGGAAAAGCTCTTATGTCAGCAAAAGGGGTTGGTGTTTAAATTTGGGGGGGTTAAAGGAAGAGCTCTGTGTCAGCAAAGGTGGGTTAAAGGAAAGCGCTCTGTGTCAGCAAAGGGGGGTTAAAGGAAAGCGCTCTGTGTCAGCAAAGGTGGGTTAAAGGCAAGCGTTGAGTGTCAGCAAAGTTAGGGGGTTAAAGGAAGAGCTCTGTGTCAGCAAAGGGGTGGTGGTGTTTAAAAGAAAGCGCTCTGTATCAGTAAGTGGGGGGTTGTTTAAAGCAAAGCGCTCTGTGTCATTAAAGGGGGGGGGGTGTTTAAAGGTAAGCGCTCTGTGTCAGCAAATCGGTGGGGGGGGGGGGTTAATGGAAAGCGCTCTGTGTCAGCAAAGGGAGGCGTTTAAAGGAAAGCGTTCTGTGTCAGCAAAGGGAGGGGGGGGTTAAAGGAAAGCGCTCTGTGTCAGCAAAGGGGGGTTAAAGGAAAGCGCTGTGTGTCAGCAAAGGGGGGGGGGGGCGGTTTAAAGGACAGCGCTGAGTGTTAGCAAATTTGTTGGGTTAAAGGAAGAGCTCTGTGTCACCAAGGGGGGGTGTTTAAAGGAAAGCGCTCTATGTCAGCAAAGGGGGGGGGGGGTTAAAGGAAAGCGCTCTGTGTCAGCAAGGGGGGGGGGTTAAAGCAAAGCGCTCTGTGTCAGCAAAAGGGGTGTGTTTAAAAGAAAGCGCTGTGTGTCAGCAAATTTGTAGGGTTAAAGGAAGAGCTCTGTGTCAGCAAGGGGGGATAAAGGAAAGCGCTTGTGTCATCAAAGGGGGGGTTAAAGGAAAACGCTGTGTGTCAGCAAAAGAGGGTTAAAGGAAATAGCTCTGTGTCAGCAAAGAGGGTTAAAGGAAAACACTCTGTGTCAGCAAAGGGGGGTGGTGTTTAAAGCAAAGCGCCCTGTGTCAGCAAAAGGGGGGGGGGGTTAAAGCAAAGCGCTCTGTGTCAGCAAAAGGGGTGGGGCGTTTAAAGCAAAGCGTTTTGTGTCAGCAAAGGGGGGCGTTTAAAGAAAACCGCTCTGTGTCAGCAAAGGGGGGTGTTTAAAGCAAAGCGCTCTGTGTCAGCAAAAAAAAGGGGGGGGGGGCGTTTAAAGCAAAGCGTTTTGTGTCAGCAAAGGGGGGCTTTTAAAGAAAACCGCTCTGTGTCAGCAAAGGGTGTGTTTAAAGCAAAGCGCTCTGTGTCAGCAAAAGGGGGGGGGGGGTTAAAGCAAAGCGCTCTGTGTCAGCAAATGCGGGTGTTTAAAGCAAAGCGCTCTGTGTCAGCAAAAAGGGGGGGGGGGGTTTAAAGCAAAGCGCTCTGTGTCAGCAAAGGGGGGTGTTTAAAGCAAAGCGCTCTGTGTCAGCAAAAGGGGGGGGGGGCGTTTAAAGCAAAGCGTTCTGTGTCAGCAAAGGGGAGCGTTTAAAGGAAACCGCTCTGTGTCAGCAAGAGGGGGGTGTTTAAAGGAAAGCGGTCTGTGTCAGCAAAGGGGGCGTTTAAAGGAAAGCGTTCTGTGTCAGCAAAGGGGGGGGGATTAAAGGAAAGCGCTCTGTGTCAGCAAAGGTGGGGGGGGGGTGTTTAAAGCAAAGCGCTCTGTGTCAGCAAAAAGGGGTGTTTAAAGCAAAGCGCTATGTTCAGCAAAGGGAGGTGGGTGTTTAAAGCAAAGCGCTCTGTGTCAGCAAAAAGGGGTGTTTAAAGCAAAGCGTTATGTGTCAGCAAAGGGGGGTGGTGTTTAAAGGAAAGCGCTCTGTTTCAGCAAAAGGCGGGTGTTTAAAACAAAGCGCTCTGTGTCAGCAAAGGGGGCGGGGGGTTTAAAACAAAGCGGTCTGTGTCAGCAAAGGGGGCGGGGGTTTAAAACAAAGCGGTCTGTGTCAGCAAAGGGGGCTGTTTAAAGGAAAGCGCTCTGTGTCAGCCAAGGGAGGGGGTGTTTAAAGGAAAGCGCTCTGTGTCATCAAAGGGGGGCTAAATGAAAGCGCCGTGTGCCTGCAAAGGAGGGGGTGGGGTGTTTAAAGGAATGCGCTCTGTGTCAGCAAAGTTGGGGGGTTAAAGGAAGAGCTCTGTGTCAGCAAAGGGGGGTTAAAGGAAAGCGCTCTATGTCAGCAAAGTTGGGGGGTTATAGGAAAACGCCGTGTGTCAACAAAGGTGGGGGGGGGGGTTTAAAGGAAAGAGCTCTGTATCAGCTAAGGGGGGGATTTTTAAAGGAAAAATGCTCTAAGTCAATGATTGGGGGGGGGGGGGTTGTTTAAAGAAACGCGCTCTGTGTCAGCAAAGAGGGGGGATGTTTAAAGGAAAGTGCTCTGTGTCAGAAAAGAAGGTGGTCAAAGGAAACCGCTCTGTGTCAGCAAAGGGGGGTGTTTAAGAAAACCGCTCTGTGTCGGCAAAAGGGGGGGGGGGGTTAAAGCAAAGCGCTCTGTGTCAGCAAAGAGGGTGTTCAAGGGGAAAACGCTCTGTGTCAACTAAGGGGGTGCTTAAAGGAGAGCGCTCTGTGTCAGCAAAGGAGGGGGTATTAATGGAAAGTGCTCTGTGTCAGCAAAAGGGGGGGTGTTTAAAGTAAAGTACTCTGTGTCAGCAAAGTGAGGGGGGGGGCTGTTTAAAGGAAAGTGCACTGTGTCAGCAAAATGGGGAGTGTTTAAAGGAACCCTCTCTGTGCTAGCAAAGTGGTGGGGGGGGGGGGGTTATGTCAGCAAAGGGGGTGGTGTTTAACGATTGGGGGGGGGGGTTAAAGGAAAATGCTCTGTGTCAGGAAAGGGGGAGGGCGGTTAAAACAAAGCGCTCTGTGTCAGAAAAGAGGGTGGGTCAAAGGAAAGCGCTCTGTGTCAGCAAAACGGGCTGTTTAAAGGAAACCGCTCTGTGTCAGCAAATGCGGGGGTTGTTTAAAGAAAAGTGCGCTGTGTCAGCAAAGGGGGGAGGTTTAAAGGAAAGCGTTCTATGTCAGCAAAGGGGGGGGGGGGGTATTTGAAGGAAAGCGCTCTGTGTCAGCGAAGGGGGGTGTTATAAGGAAACCGCTTTGTGTCAGCAAATCCGTGGGTTGTTTAAAGGAAAGTGTTCTGTGTCAGCAACAAAAAAAGGGGGGGGGTGTTTAAAGGAAAGTGTTCTGTGTCAGCAAAAAAAAAAGGGGGGGGGGTGTTTAAAGGAAAGTGTTCTGTGTCAGCAAAAAAAAAGGGGGGGGGTGTTTAAAGGAAAGTGTTCTGTGTCAGCAAAAAAAAAAGGGGGGGGGTGTTTAAAGGAAAGTGTTCTGTGTCAGCAAAAAAAAAGGGGGGGGGGTGTTTTAAAGGAAAGTGTTCTGTGTCAGCAAAAAAAAGGGGGGGGGTGTGTTTAAAGGAAAGATCTCTGTGTCAGCAAATAGGAGGGTTGTTTAAAGGAAAACACTCTGTGTCAGCAAATGGGTGAGTGTTTAAAGGAAAGCGCTCTGTCAGCAAAGGAGGGGGGGTGTTTAAAGGAAAGCGCTCTGTGTCAGCAAATAGGAGGGTTGTTTAAAGGAAAACACTCTGTGTCAGCAAATGGGGTGAGTGTTTAAAGGAAAGCGCTCTGTCAGCAAAGGAGGGGGGGGTGTTTAAAGGAAAGCGCTCTGTGTCAGCAAATAGGAGGGTTGTTTAAAGGAAAACACTCTGTGTCAGCAAATGGGTGGGTGTTTAAAGGAAAGCGCTCTGTCAGCAAAGGAGGGGGGGGGGGTTTAAAGGAAAGCGCTCTGTGTCAGCAAAGGGAGAGGGTGTTTAAAGGAAAGCGCTCTGTGTCAGCAAATGGGGGGTGGGGGGTTAAAGGAAAGTGCTCTGTGTCAGCAAAGGGGGAGGGTGTTTAAAGGAAAGCGCTCTGTGTCAGCAAAGGGGGAGGGTGTTTAAAGGAAAGCGCTCTGTGTCAGCAAAGGGGGAGGGTGTTTAAAGGAAAGCGCTCTGTGTCAGCAAAGGGGGGAGTTGTTTAAAGGAAAACACTTGGTGTGTGCAAAGGGGGGGGGGGGGGGGTTTAAAGGAAAACACTCTGTGCCAGCAGGGGGCGGGGAGGCGTTGTTTAGAGGAAAGCGCTTTGTGTCAGCAAAAGGGGGGTGGGGGTTATAGGAAAGCGCTCTGTGTCAGCAAAGGGGGGGGAGTTGTTTAAAGGAAAACACTTGGTGTGAGCAAAGGGTGGGGGGGTTAAAGGAAAACACTCTGTGCCAGCAGGGGGCGGGGGGGGGGGGGCGTTGTTTAGAGGAAAGCGCTTTGTGTCAGCAAATGGGGGTTGGGGGTTAAAGGAAAGCGCTTTGTGTCAGCAAAGGGGGCTGTTTTAATTAAAACGTTCGGTGTCTGCAAACGGAAAGTGTTTGAAAGACATGGCTCCATTTCAACAAGGGGAATGTGTGTGAAAGACAGTGCTCTGTGTCTGCAAATCGATGATTATACGTCTCTTTTCACAAACTTGATTCGATAGTGAGATGTTGTCTAAATGTGTTCTTGTATTGCAGAGAGAAAGAAAGCACCTCACTGTGAAAGCTGTAATACTAAACTTAAATACATCCTATCCCTGTGTCTTTTAATACGACGAGAAATACCTGAAAGTAAGTGCAACATGGACTCTCTCTCTCTTCTCTCTCTCTCTCTCTCTCTCTCTCTCTCTCTCTCTCTCTCTCTCTCTCTCTCTCTCTCTCTCTCTCTCTCTCTCTCTCTTACAATCTTTCTCCTTGTCACATACAAACACACAGACACACAGACAAACACACGCACACATACACAAACACACACACAAACACACACACAAACATACGTACTTCACACACATACACACACACACACACACACACACACACACACACACACACACACACACACACACATGCACACACACACACACATGCACACACACAAACACACATGTATACACATACGCACACACAAACACACACGCGCGCGCGCAGACGCACACATACATACATACATACATACATACATACATACATACATACATACATACATACACACAAACTCATTCATTCAATCATGCATGCATAATGCATATTCACTCACAAAAAAACGCATGTTGACATCAACTTTTCATGACTTGTACAGATCGTCCAACATGGTTGCCTGTCCCTTGATACGCCCTTGTGACCGACACTTTGGACTTTGCTTTTTGTTTAACCCTTTCATTCCCGCGTCCTGCCCATCAGCATCCTGCATTGTCAACAATGCTAGCAAAGCAAAAAGCTGAACCCTTTGACACCTCTTTGACAACCCTTTGACACCCCTTTTGACACCCTTTTGACAAAGCGTTCAGTTTTTGCTGTTGGTGGATTTGGGCGTGGGAGTCAAAGGGTTGAGAGAAAGGGGAGTCAGTGCACATAAAAATCCAGACACTAAAAGCAGAGTGCTAGGGAATGGATGGAGTTATGGCCCCACTGTACCCACAGAAGAGATTTTCTTCTCCAATGAAATACTTTTCAAAATTCAACATTCAAACTATTCTCCTAGCTGTCTCTTGAAGAAAAGTTAGATACATTGCTTCTACAGTGCCAGTCACAAGTATGAAGCAAGCAAGAAAGAAAGAAAGAAAAGAGAAAGAAAAGAAAGAAAGAAAAACTAACGAACCGAAACGTAATTTACTAAACAGACAACCTGCGAAGCAATAACAGGAAATCATGGAAACACTTGATAGTGATAGCTAGTCAAAAGTTATTCTAGACTGCCTTCTGTGTCAAAGTAAAATTTAACCAACCAATATGAATTATTTGACGCCAAACTAAGGGCCAATTATATTTCGAGTGCCTGACTGTAATGTGAAAAATCATGGGTTTAACTCCTGAACCAGATAGCACATACCCTCTCCCATCCACCTCCACAAGACCTTGAGTGGTGATTTGGGTGTTCATCTTTAGGTCAGACAATAAACCAAGGTCACACATATAGCATGTGGTCAGCACATGACTGAACCCATGATAACAAGGAATTTGTTCTGACAAAACTGAATAGAAATTAAATTTTCCGAGACAGAATTATACATTCACACCTATTGACATTTTGATCTTTTTTCTACCATATTTATCCCGTTATCTTTAGTCAGCTTTATGTGGCAGATCGCTCATATCATTACATCAAGGATGTTTTTCGGTTAGACACATATCCCCAAAGATCGGTATTGTTGAGTCAGCTCTCACACACATGATAATGATGACAAGAAGAAAAAGAATTATACTGAAAAGCATATCAATGATGATGATGATGATGATGATGATGATGATGATGATGATGATGACTTGTGGCTTGGCTGCTGGCTTCAGAGAATCAGGCCTGATGACCTTAGGGAAAGTCCTGGTGACGGCTTGGAAAGACGTCAAACTTGAGATCCTTTTGGGGGCACGCTACACCTTGCTAAAAAGCAAATACATGTAGGCTGTGTCTAGAGCATGATGCCTGGCCACTCTTGCGGCCGTTCGCACAACCCCTGTGGTTGAAGTGAACCAGCGTCGGGAGTTTCCGACTGCTGTGTGTCGAGATTATAGCAAGGGGAGAAGAGCTGGCAGTTCTGCGAGTTGGCCGCTAGGAAGGCTGTCCAATAAAAAGATGAAGATCCAGGGTAAGGCGAGAGAGGGCTCTTCCATTCTGTCTGGGTTGGCTGGACCTGGTTGGTGCGTGTTGTGTGGGTGTGTTCAGTGGTTTGTCATCTCCCCACCTTGCCATTCGGTTTGTAAACAAGGTGACAACAGATGACTGAGTCCGAATGGGTCATAATAATAATAATGATAATTACAGTATTCATATGGTGCTAAATCTTGACAATTCAAATCAAAACACTCCCACGTACCAGACATACGCACGCGATCAACGCAGACCACCTTACAACACGCGGAAAAGAAAATTCACACAAACTAATGGAAAGAGACAGTTGCAGAATGCATTTTCGGAAAAAGAGGTGGGTTTTAAAATTGGATTGAAAAGCAAAAAGGTTGAGTGATAGACGAAGGAATAATGAAAGTTTATTATTCCAGGCAGATGGTTCCAAAACAGCAAAAGAATGCTGGCCGACGGTTGATAGTTTAAATCTGGGAACCTGAAGGTAAGGAATGTCTAAATCTGAGCGCAATGTGTGAGTCGGTGTGTAATATTGATGTTCTCTCAAAGGTATGATGGAGCAGACTGTAACACAAGGTATCCAGTTAATATAAGACACATGGACAGACCCCTCCCTCATACCCACCCACCCTTTTTGTTGGGTGAAATGGTTACCATGTGGTGTCAGGAAGCTGGAATTGCTTGTCCGGAGAGTGGCGAGGCATTGATATTCTGGGTCTCATTCAGTACACTCGGGTGTTTCTTGTTCACTTTGACTTGTGGCTTGGCTGCTGGCTTCAGAGAATCAGGCCTGATGACCTCAGGGAAAGTCCTGGTGACGGCTGGGAAAGACGGTAAACTTGGGATCCTTTTGGGGGCACGCTACACCTTGCTAAAAAGCAAATACATGCACGCTGTGTCTAGAGCATCCTGCCTGGCTACACAAGTGGCCATTCGCACACCTCTGTGGTTGAAATGGACCAGCGTTGGCAGTTTCTGACTGCTTGTGTCGAGATTATAGTAGGGGGAAAAGAGTTGGCAGTTTTGCGAGTGGGCCGCTAGGCAGGCTGTCTAATAGAGTGATGAAGACCCAGAGTAGGACGAAAGAGTGCTCTTGGTTCGGTAGTTGGGCTGGACCTGACTGGTGCGCATTGTGTGGATATGTCCGGGGTTTGTCATCTCTTCACCTTGTCATTCGGTTTGTAAACAAAATCACTGATCACTGGGTTCGAATGGATTATACAAGGCATGAACAGACCCTCCCCCCCTCTCCCCCTTTGCTTGGTAATATAGCAACCGTCTGGCATTGGGTGCTGGGAAGCGATCGTCCGGAGAGTGGCAAAGGATTGGTGCTCTTGATCCTATCCAGCACCCTCGTGTGTGACATTGTATGCCTCATGCGTAGAATAGCTTCTATCTTTGAACCACAAAGTGTTGAGAAGTTCAGAGTTTGAAGTTTGAAGTTTGTGCAGTGTGACAATGTTTGCATCTCGCATGTCTTGGGGAAATGATCCCTCCTCCCAGAACTGGTAAAGCAGTTCATGAAGATGGCTCAGGAGCACCGTTTCTTTGTCTGCTGCCTTGCCGTGAGCACGTGAGTCGATAGCTTTGCTGAGTTTGTTTTCTGTTGGGTAAAGGTCTGGCCCATCCATGACAGGCAGGGCGCGGATGTTTACATTGGCTGACTCACTAATCACGTTCTCAGTGGAGTACAGGTTCTGGTAATACTCAGTCCACTTCTTCATTTGCTTACCACGATTTTTGATGGATTCACCGTCTTTGGACTTCAGCAGAGCGAGCTCGCTACTGTTGGTCCCAAAGGCTTTCTTTGTCCCTTCATACATTCTTGTTTGTTGACATTTTCGGCTCTAGACACATAGGATTTATGCAGCTGGCGTTGTTTCGTGCTGTTCTCAGCACAGCGAAGGTCTTTTTTGTTCGTTTGTTTGTTTGTTGGTGGATCTTTCTGGTGTTGATCAGAGAGCTCCTGTCTTGGCATCAGTGACATGTTCCATCTCACATACGTGAGCCTCAAACCGATCTTGATTTTTCCTCTCCTTTTTCCCAAAAGATGACGTGGCGGTGTCGTAGACGCTGTTACGAATAAATTACTATCTGTCCTCCATTGTTACGGTTCCATTTACTTTAAAAGCATGTTCTATTTGGTCACTGAGTTCTGTACAAAGCTCTGAGTTGGCTGCCCTTCTGGTGTTGATGCGTGCGTGCGCTTTGTGCTTGATGTGGTGGATCCTCTTTGTTTTCAAAGGGACCCTGCTACACACTGGACATGGTCCGTGTCACAATGCCCACTGTGCAAGCTAACTTAGAGAAGCACGCTGCTGAGGCCACGTCTTGTTGTGGTGATCATGTTCAGCTGAAACAGAGTCAGTACAGTCACTTTCGGAAAAGGAAAACGTAATAACCCATACACATCATACGCTGGTAAAACCATAGTAAAATGATTACCTTGGGTCTTTTCAATCACGATGCATTTGGGGTTTTTGTGCAAATGCAAGCGCTGCAGCGATGTCATGAGAAAACTGAGCCTAAAGATTGTGACTCATGTTCAGTAATTAACCCAGTAACAAGTTCGCATCAATAACTAAATCATCATCATCATCAGGTGCCCTGCCGCATGGCGTTGGCGACCATGGACTTCCAGCCATCTCTATCTCTCGTTCCCCCCAGCATCTCCCCCACCCTCTTCATCCCCAGCCACTCTGCAAGTCCGTCCAGCATTCTCTCCCTGGGTCTACCTGGTGCTCTCTTTCCCTCCAGCTTTCCCGTTGTGACCAGGTGCTCCAAACCCCCCTTCCTCATAAAATGGCCTATAAATGTTGCTTGTCTTTTCCTAATCTTCCTTATGAGTGATCTATTTGTGTCTGCCTCCATCAAGACTGTCTCGTTTGTTTTCTTTGCTGTCCATGGTACTCTCAACATTCTTCTGAGAAACCACATCTCGGCTGCCTCGATCCTGCTCTGGCTTTGCTTGCTGACTGTCCACGCCTCGCATCCGTACAACAGTATTGGTTCTAGATAACATTCAAGGATTCTCTTTGGGATGATGTCTTTGAGCCCCCGTCTCATTGGGCCCCCGTCTCGGGTCTCTTTGGGTCCCGTGTCTTTGAGCCCCCGTCTCGTTGGGTCCCCGTGTCTTTGAGCCCCGTCTCTTTGTGCCCCCGTCTCATTGGGCCCCCGTCTCATTGGGCCCCCAAAATGTCGCACTGACCCAAAATGTCGCAACGACGTTTTGGATCGGGGATAAAGGCCCAAAACGTTGCACCAGCTCCAGATGTCATTCTGGACCAGTTTTACCGCTGTCTAGTGTAGTAGGACTTCACGTGAATAATTTATGATGTTATGTACAGTGGTCATTGTCACTTTTCAGTTTCAATTTGGTTTATTTCACTGGTTTACTGCTAAGTAGTGCATAGAGAGACAAAGACAGAGACAAGCATATACATTATCACGACATTTTAGGTCTCTATTCCGATCCCCGATCGTTGTTGCGACAATTTGGGCCGGTGCGACATTTTGGGCCTCTACGTAGAGCAAGCCCAAAATTCGCACCTGCCCAAAATGTCGCACTAACTTGAAAACAAAAATGAAAACATCGGCTAGCAATTTCCTCTGAGCGCTGTTCCACACATTTTTGATCACATACATTCACAGACTATACGGTAGCCTGGAATACGCAACTGTGGTCCGGTGGACATTTTGAGACACTGCGACATTTTGGGCCTCCGTTACAAGGCCGAAAATGTCGCACCGGGCCGGTCCAAAATGTATTGATGTATATGCCCGACCAGTGATCAGTTAGGTCTATTTCACTGTTTGACAGCTAAATAGGCCAAAATGATCAATGCATACATACATACATACATACATACATACATACATACATAATACATACATACATACATACATACATACATACATACATAATTATACACATACATACTATTACATTCATACATACTGACAGACTGACGGGCTCGTTTCAAGCTCACACGCAAAACGCACATTGTTTATGGAGTTTTACCTATACTCAAAACTCTAACTATATGGTAGCTGGAATGCACAAATGTGGTCATTTTGAGGGTTTGGTGCGACATTTTGGGTCGATGCGACATTTTGGGCCTCTACTAAACATAATAAGTTTTAATAAAATTGCCTAGCAGTTTTCTCTGGGTGCTATTCCACACATTTTTAATCAATCAAACACACACACACACACACACACACACACACACACACACACACACACACACACACACACACACACACACACACACACACACACACACACACACACACACACACATTTGCAGCAGCAGGGAACATAATTATTTTGTTTATTATGCTGGGGGCCCAAAGAGACGGGGGCCCAATGACACGTTTTCTTTATTACTACAGAAAAGTGTGGGGTCCCAATGAGACGGGGGCCCAATGAGACGGGGACCCAATGATACGGGGGCTCAAAGGGACGGGGGCCCAAAGAGACGGGGGCCCAATGACACGTTTTCTTATTACTACAGAAAAGTGTAGGGGCCCAATGAGACGGGGGCCCAATGAGACGGGGACCCAATGAGACGGGGGCCCAAAGGGCAAACCCCCTCTCTTTCTGATGTTAATTGATAGGCATTTGTTGGTAAGAATGCTTGTCATCTTCTTGAATGCTGTTTTGGCTTGGCCGATTCTGCCAGCTTTTTCCGATGTGTTTCTGCCGTCTGATGAAATGACCGTTTCCAGGTATTT
>CM060305.1:99829250-99861750 GCA_030674185.1 Monoplex corrugatus | reverse complement strand
TTTCTTTTGAAAATAAACGTTATTACATTTTTTTTTGTGCTCTTTATAGAGTTTACAGGCTTTGTTAGTTTTGTATCATTATACAGTTTTTTCTTTCTCTTAAGTAACTTTTTATGATCACGCCTAGCAATAGAATAACTGTGTTGGTCTTCAGGGTTTTAGAGCGTCGACATATTCTAAGTAGTCCTCTAACATTCCTTTTACTAACTACACGTTCCTAATTCACCAGTCCCCAAATAGACCTTTATCATTCAGAAATACACGTTTCTTCGTGCATTTAACACTTTTTCTAATACAAACAGACGTATTCAGTGCATCGTTTACATCAACATCTATTAAAAACTCAGTATAATCTATCTTTCTACTGCATTTTTCCCGACATAATGTATCATAATGCATAGTTATTATTCCAGAAGTTTTCTTCAATAAAATGATCAAGTTTTCCTTTCTCTGTATAAGATCTGTTTTCACATGGAAAAACAATATGAACTGTAACAGGCAAATGATCAGATTGTATCCTTTAACACTGGATAATTCACAAAAATCATATACCAGCGTAAGAAGATCATTTGAACATATGAAATAATCAACAACACTGCTTTCAACCTCTGAGATACATGTACAGTGATCTTCCAGGTCATCTTTACACACACCATTTAAAAAACACAAACCTAAAGAAGTGCATATATTTTATAGCAATTTGACGCGATTATTCAAAACACAATCTTCCGAATGTCGATTGGTAGTAGGCGACCGACTTTTACCCTGTACACCGAAAATACTGTTTACAATGTCATATTGAGAAATATTGGAAGTCCTATTATTCAAGGGATTGGAACTAAACAGCAGGAAGACTGAAGTCATGGTGATCAGTAAAAAACATGAAATCCCCTCATGCAAAATAAAAACAAATGGCACAACCTTGACACAGGTTAATAAGTTGAAATACCTGGGAACGGTCATTTCATCAGACGGCAGAAACACATCGGAAATAGCTGGCAGAATCGGCCAAGCCAAAACAGCATTCAAGAAGATGACAAGCATTCTTACCAACAAATGCCTATCAATTAACATCAGAAAGAGAGTCCTTGAATGTTATATAGAACCAATACTAAAGAATGTTGAGAGTACTATGGACAGCAAAGAAAACAAACGAGACAGTCTTGATGGAGGCAGACACAAATAGATCACTCATAAGGAAGATTAGGAAAAGACAAGCAACATTTGTAGGCCATTTTATGAGGAAGGGGGATTTGGAGCACCTGGTCACAACGGGAAAGCTGGAGGGAAAGAGAGCACCAGGTAGACCCAGGGAGAGAATGCTGGACGGACTTGCAGAGTGGCTGGGGATGGGGAGGGTGGGGGAGATGCTGGGGGCAACAAGAGATAGAGATGGTTGGAAGTCCATGGTCGCCAACGCCATGCGGCAGGGCACCTGATGATGATGATGATGATTATTCAAGTCACCATTAAGAATAACATAAACATCTTTTCTAGTAAAAAGTCCATCAAATATTCCTCAAGCACACTGATTCCATTATCACAACTAAAGTGAATATAAAACATAAAATTTTCCCGTTGAATATATGAACAAACATACAAAATGTCTTTTTCTTTTCCAAAAGGATGTTTGTCAGTGACAAACAAACAGAATTTGGTATAATTCAAAGTTCTTCACGAATGGAAGAAATTCATTCCATTTCAAACAGATTGCCTCTCCCGATCGCTTCCTTGTTTTGACAAATTGGCAGCATTCAAACTCCACATCGCTTGCTATTTCCAGTTTGTCTGTAAGAAAGTCCTTTAGTTTTCACTCACATTGATTATTTATTTCCTTTTGATTTTTACTTACTCCAGAGAAGATTAAGTTGTTGCGCCTTGACCTGCATTCAAGATCGTCTGTTTTTCTCTCCAACTGATCAAATTTTGCTAACAAGTCAAGATTTTTTTTATCAGGTTTTGATTTTCTTTTCTCAAAACCCCCACTTCCTCCCTCAAGTCATTAACCCCACCTTGTAGAGCGGCATACTACTGTTCTCGAAGTTCCTGGACAGATTTTTCTACATTGCTAAACTTACTGTTTATGTTGGCTATTCAATGAGTCCAGGTTGGATTTCAAGCCGTTAATGTTGGCAGTCAGTGAAGTCAGCATGCCCATCAGCTCAGATAAGGTCATTTCCCGGGGAGGAGGAAAGGAAGTCGTCTGGCCGCTGTCAGCAGAGTCGTTGGTCCCAGCAGAAGTTCTCCTTCCGATACTGGTCAGCCCAGTCTGCTTCGATGATGACGGCGCTGCGTTCTGCATATCGTCACCGCAATGTAACAAAATAGCTCCTCCAGAACATCAGTGTCGGGAGCAGTCTGAATGGTACACCGTCTGGCCTGCTATGCGGTTTCAATGTGGTGAATTTTATGTCCGCCTTCATTTTGGCCCTCTTCGACAAGAAGGAAATGAATATCGCATGGAAGGTGCCACATGCATCTAAACGTGAACTGTGCTGAAGGCATGTTACTTTATAAAGTCTCCTGCAAAACATCGGCCCTCAAGCTCTCAGAAGCAGCATTGACAAGGAGATGTCTCAAAGCGCGACCTTTCGTCTCAAGGCAGTTAAGCACCTCAGAGAGAAGGGGGAGTAAGAGAGAGGAGAGGGGGGACAACAGTAGAATGTTGCTGTTATCATAACGTCGACAACGTGCGAACGCAGAAGAAGAAGAAGAATAACGTCGACTTTTAACTGACGGCAACAGAGCAATAGAAAAAGTCGGGGAGTATTTTTCTAAAGTGGTATTGTTCGAAAAGCACACTGAGCAGGACAATTATCTTGACTGGGCAAAGTCATCAGGCAATCATCAAATGACAATTGTTTGACTGGCAGTCATCAGGCAATCATCAAATGACAATTGTCTTGACTGGGCAAAGTCATCAGGCAATCATCAAATGACAATTGTTTTGACTGGGCAGTCATCAGGCAATCATCAAATGACAATTGTCTTGACTGGGCAAAGTCATCAAATGACAATTGCCTTGAAGTTTTCATTGTCATCATTTCTCTTAATTAGTATTCACGTATGTGTTTTAGACAAACTGCCTTGGACGTCAATTGCGAGAAAAATAACTCAGCCAAGACAAAAATTACAAGCGAGTTTTGAACGCCCATAGGCTAACGAAAAACGAAAAAAAACGCTCACTCACCCCATCTGTCACCTTCCTGCACGTAACTGGTGAATAGGTTAGGGAGCTAAAGGGTTAAGGATTGACTCTCAAAGCCTTTCAAACAAAAATAAAAAACCTCGAAAGAATTCGAAGCAAACATAAACAAAGGCAAAGCCCAGTTTCACGACTTGCTCAAACACTGCACCAGGCATGAAACAACAATTACTGGCCATCATGAAATAACCACAATCCATTCATGTGTGTGTGTGTGTGTGTGTGTGTGTGTGTGTGTGTGTGTGTGTGTGTGTGTGTGTGTGTGTGTGTGTGTGTGTGTGTGTGTTGTGTGTGTGTGTGTGTATGTGTATGTGTGTGTATGTGTGTCTGTGTGTGTGTCTGTGTGTGTGTCTGTGTGTGTGTGTCTGTGTGTGTGTGTGTGTGTGTGTCTGTGTGTGTGTCTGTGTGTGTCTGTGTGTGTGTCTGTGTGTCCGTCTGTGTCTGTGTCTCTGTGTGTGTGTCTGTGTCTGTGTGCTTGTGTGCGTTTGTGTTGTGTGTGCGTATATGTGTGCGCACGCGTATCTGTGTCTGTCTGTGTGCGTGCAAGTGGGAGGTGTGTGCGCATGAGTATGTGCGATCGCTCCTGTATCAATATTTAATACCAGTCGTGAAACAACAATAATCTCAATCGGAAGTGTGTATTCGAGCGTGCGTGCGTGCGCGCGCGCGCGTGTGTGTGTGTGTGTGCGCGCGCGCGCGCGGACGCGTGTGTGCGTAACAAAGAGATGGAGGCATGTGTGTGTGTGTGTGTATGTGTGTGCGCGCGCGCGCGTGTATTTGTGTACATGTATATGTGTGATGCATGTGTGTATGAGAGAGAGAGGAGTGTGTGTGTGTGTGTGTGTGTGTGTGTGTGTGTGTGTGTGTGTGTGTGTGTGTGTGTGTGTGTGTGTGTGTGTGTTAGATACAAACATTTTCACACACACACACACACACACACACACACACCACACCACACACACACATACACACACACAAACACACACAAACACTCACACCACAATAGAGCACAGAGAGAGAGAGAGAACGAAAGGACAAAACAGTGTGGTCATGCCATTCTAACAATCTTGCATTCTATACGAACATAAGTAAACCGAAACAATTAGTACTATCCCATCGATGGTACATGTTTTTCAATAAAACTTTAATATTAAAGGTTCAAAATCATACTACATCAGCCCTAAAACAGCGAAACGTGATTGTCTTCTGCTCTTCCTATACAAATAATCACATCCCGGCGTCAACTAAGCTGTGTAATTCGTGCAGTGTTGATCAGGAATTTGAGCATCATCCTCTATGTGTGTCTTCCATAGCACACTCAGTTCTAGGTAGGGTCTGGCTGGAGCCAAATTCCACAATAATTTTGGCTGATGAGATTTGATACCGCAAACGTCTAGTCATCAGTCCATTGCGCTGATCACTATGCCATGGAGAGTGCACTAGATTTCATTACTGTTGGTTTTATTTTTGTTGAATAATTCTGACCGTACATCAGTCCATTATCTCCAGATATGGAACATTACACCTGTAATTTAGTTCATATTACACTTTTCATTTCGTGCATGATATAATGTTTGTTCTTTGTATCACACATCAAGACTTCAATGACAGATACTGGAAGAGGAGAGCGTATTTCAAAGAAATGTAAGTCTATCCTAGCATGAAATAAATTCAGTAAATAAAAATCGAGGAAAAACAGAAGTTGTTGGGAAATATATTACCTATCTTTCGTGATGATAAAACTAACTGTATCTCTGACTTTTTTTTTTTTTTAAAAGAGCTTTGGACTTGAGTTTTTTTTCTGATAGAAAATCTGTTGAAATGAAGCAAGCATGACTCAAAAATAAAACAACTGACACTTCCTTGCTGCAAACTTCGTTCCTTCCGTCGTGCCTTCCTTGGTAGTGGGATTGTTGTTGTATGTAAAGACGTGATGAAAATCTTGTCTCTCCTTCTCTCACTTTTTTTTTATTGTTATTGTTGTTGTCTTCTGCGATGTCATTTGAAATAGCCAAAGTAGTCATTTATATCATAATAGTAGCAAGCAGAATGATGTTTGTAACGCGCTAAATCTTGATACTCAAATTCAGTCAAAGCGCATAATACAATCATTAACCAGTGCATTCAGTCACACCGTGAGGAAAGGATAGGAGGGAAGTGGAATGAAAGGGAAGGCACGTAAATTGGAAACCACCACTGGACGAAAAGATGTATCATCACTTTTTGCATTCATATTAAGCCAGCACAACAACAGAGGGGTCAGGCAAGGATGTGTTCTGCCACCATATTTGTTTTCAATTGACAGCGAAACCGTCATGAGAAACCTAGAAGAATGCCCTGGGATAAAGGTTGGAGGAAAAATGAAAAACAACAATCGTTACACAGATAACACCGTTCTAATTGCAGAAAATGAAACAGACCTACAAAACATTGTGAATATAATAAAAATAGAAAGCAAAAATAAAGGGTTGGAGCTAAATAGCAAGAAGACAGAAGTCATGGTAATCAGTAAAAGAAAAAAAAAAGAAATCTCTTCATGCAAAGTAACAGCAAATGGCATAACTTTGATCAGGTTGATAAGTTTACATATCTGGTAACGGTCATTTCACCAGATGGCAGATGCACATTAGAAATAGCCAGCAGTATCGGCCAAGCCTAAACAGTATTCAAGAAGATGAAAAACGTTCTTACCAACAAATGTCTATCACGAAGAGAATCCTTGGGTGTTATTCAGAACCAATACTGTTGTGTGGTTGAGACATGGACAGTCAATACGCAAAGTCAGAACAAAATTGAGGCATCTGAAATGTGATTTCTAAGGGGAATGTTGAGAGTTCCATGAACAGCAAAGAAAACAAACGAGACAGTCTTAAAGGAGGCAGACACAAGAAGATCATTAATGAATAAGATTAAAAAAAAATACAAGCAACAGTTACAGGACATTTCATAAGGAAAAAGAAATAAGAGCACCTGGTTACAACAGGAAAGCTGGAGGGAAAGAGAACACCAGGGAGAAAATATTGGACAGACTTGCACAGTGGCTGAGGACTGAGAGGGTGGGATGTGTACTTGCAACGACAAGGTATACATTCGTATGGAGGGCCATGATCGCCATCGCCATGCGGTAGGATATATGATGATGATGATGATGTAATTAGCATGACCAGGACAGTGTAAGAGCAATGCAGACTGACTTTGTTTTTGCCGGGACTGACGTTGTTTTTGCGAAGTCTCGTCCTACTGGATTGTGTGCGATATGGAAACTTGAACTGTTGTACGGCCGGTAGCAAAGAGCGTGTTTTCCATTCCAGTTTGTGTGTTGTGTGGTTTGTGTTTGCTGTGTACATTATGCACTCTATACATTTTCTGAGTAAACGGATGGACCGTTACCGCGCACACAGCTATGTTAATAGCCGTCTTCTGTGACTTCTGTGCCTAATAACACCATCACTCAGTACTTGAGCGAACTAGGTAAAAAACGAAAGTCCTGTTTAACATCATCTCGTGACAAAACTAATCCTGGCATAAAAAACGATATTGTCTTCTGTGGGATTCTTGTGAAGAGGAAAGCAATATGGAAATTCAAATTGTTCTTAATACTGCAATATCTACATATAAGCTAGAATTGCTAGCAACTGATGACGATTTGTAACCATGGAAAACCGATGATAAACTCTTTGCTCGTATGAACAAGCGGATGGAAAATGTAGGGCAAGTATTTTAACATTCTGGAAGTGATGGATTGTGTTTAAAAGGAAATCTCTAAAAAGAAGGAAAGGAAAGAAACTGCTGAGTTAGAAGAACCGTTGAGTAAACAAGAACGAACGATTCTTAAACCCACAAGTTAACAAAATGACGAGGAACAATACGATTGCAGATGGAGTCTGTGCGTGGTTAACGTGTGTGAATCTGCTGATAAACCTGCAGCAGACGTTTCAAAAAGTGCTGCAAAATGTTCGCGGACATCATCGGTGTGCCCACAACTGACGACGATCTGGAAGCTGCCCACAGGACAGCATCTCCATCACCAGGGAAAAAGAGGTTCATAATCGTGAGGTTCCACTTCAGAAAATTAAAAGATATGGTTCTGGCAAACCAGCAGAAGCTGAACGGGGGGAAAGCGGGGGGGGGGGGGGGGGTCTAATCCAGGCCAACTACAGGTTCTCGAGAAACACTTAATTTAAACATCTGCCACACTGGCGACTTGATCCACTTGCTAAGCTTAACAATTGCAAAACAGTACACCTAAATTTGGCACTGACGTTAACGACCTGCTTTCTGTCAATAGAGTTAACTGACCCCTTAGCTTTACATCGTTGTCACTGTTTAAAAAGTGGTTTGTTCCATGTGTATTTATCACTAAACTAAACCAGACTGTTACTACTGTTTGCGTTTTTGGTTTGGTTTGGTTTGATTTTCTTTTTGCTTTTTCGTGATATTGTTTGTTTGTTTGTTTGTGGGGAAGGTTGTTTGCTTATAATGTTTTGTTTCTTCCTTTACGTCACCCGGACGTTGTTTAAATTGACGCCATGATTACGCAAGACATATTTTTCTGATCAATACTAGAAACAAAGAGGCGGGGGGGGGGGGGGAGGGGACTGATACCATGACGCAATGGTCTAAGCTTTAGGTATTGATCAGGCTTGATCCATTGTTGAACAAGATTAGGATAGACATGGCCTTGGATTGACTTGAGCTTAATCTAAGCATCCAATACTACTATTTAAAGCTGAACAATATTACTGTATATATGGGGTGTGCGCGCTCGCGCGCGTGTGTGTGTGTGTGTGTGTCCGTGCGAGTAGTTATATATGGACGGGTGTCTGTCGATGATGGGTAGATATAGTGTGCGTGCCTATGAAAAAAGCGGAGGTCTAAAGAGATATAAGTGTGTTAAAGGAACATAACAATAATGTCTGGCCTGTGTAGACTGCTTGTATCATGTAGACTATAGCGTTTTCAGCCATTATTTTTCACAGATGCGTAATGTGCAGATGTTGTATGTCTCACACGGTGCGGGCAATGTGGTGTGACGTGGTTTGCGTGCTCTGTTATCGTTGGGTATGCATGCTGGTCGTTTTCAGGTCTCAAGGGGACACAGAACGCTGGCATGGCTTGCAAGGGTCTTTAACAAGCGTGTCTGATGTCTTTCCATGCGTGTACGTGTGTGTTTGCCTGAGATATCTGAGGGTTGTACATGGTTTGTTCACGGGACGGTGCCCAAATCGGACATTCTGATTGGAAGCCCTGTTCGTTTGGATAATGTGTTCATCGGTATTATGGGTTACAGTTATTTTTGTTTAAAGCCCAGCCGACTGCGTAGAGCCATATCAGGGTGTTTCAAAACATACAAAACTTCAATACGAAAATATCATGGGTAACGTGCTTGATTATCTGTATATATCATAGGTAATGTGCTTGATTATCTATATCTATGTTTGGTTCATTAAGCATACCCTGCTGTTTAAGTAGATGTATTACTCTTCAATTGATTAATTCATCATGATTTGAATATCTTAGATGATTATTCATCCCCTTCTGTTAGACGCATTTGGTCATTGGTTGTCTGACGTCAAGTCCGTCTTTTTCGTGGCATTTTCGCCATTCCGTTTGGAGCAAGGTTGCCTGAATTACATGGAGATAAGGTTCCACAACCCAGTCTGAGTTGGCAGTTTTTGCGTGGGTTTGAATCAGGCATGAGAGGCATGAGAGGGGGTTTGTGTGCAAGCTCCAAGTTCACCCGGCTGTGACCTCTGACCTGTTTAGGTGTGAGGAAGGTCGGTTAGTGAATGCGGACGAATAGAAGTAAAGTAGTTAATCTATGAACAACGTGGCGTGATGTCAGTGATTATGTTATTATAAGAAGCATGAACACATTGAAGATGGTCCAGAAAAAGATAAAGTTGGACATTGATTTCTTGTATACACTGATTTCTTGTGAATAGATTGATCATTCCACATTGGCAAATATATCTACATGGAACATGCAGCCTATCTACTTGGAACTAAAAGCACAAAAGAAAGAAATGCATAAAAAATAGTAATAACATGAAACAAATAAATAACAAATCTAAAACAAGGAGTGAAGCAATCTGATTAAACCAACAAACAAATAAACAACAAACCACAGCAACTTGAATGATCGTTTGAACGTAATCCACACACGCGTTTTTATAGTATGCACAAAGTATGTATGAATACACAGTTAGAGGTGTCCGCATCTGCGTGTCTCTGTGTGTTCGTTCTTTGATTTAACGTCTTTTCACTATGAGTGATATTAGACGGAAAAAAAAGAGTATGAGAGATGAGAGATGGGGGGTTGGATTTGGGGCAGAGAGGAGACAGAGTTATAGACATAAGTAGGTGGGAAAATAGAAACATGGAACAAGAACTTAACACTAACGTTTAACATCAACAATGTGTATGGAAAATTTAACTCTAAAGTACAAACTTCATAAACTTAAAGTAATGCATTAACAGGACTGTGAACCAACGATTCTGAAATTTTAACAAACAAAAATTGATGGAAGTTACTTCTTTAAAATGAGTTTCAGAATAATTTTCTTGTGTAAACATTTTTGGTAAAAAAAAAAAAGAACGTAGCATTTTGCAGTAAAATAGACAGTGAAACAGTGTGAATTGTTCGCTGCAAATACACTTGACATATTTACAGTATTTTTTTTTCAATGCGTTTAGCTGAATACGAAAATGAACAGCAACAATCGATCTCAAATGATATATGGAAGAATACTGCAATTTTTTACATACATTTTGAAATGAAAGTTTTATCATTTGTTGTGACACAAACTTTTCATGGAAATGTTCATGAAAACGAATCCATGAGGCTGATTCTAGCAAGTTGCAAGCTTCTTTTACGGAAGTATTAATACGTAATTCTGTAGTATTATCAGTTGCTTAGATTGCTTAGATCCTCTGTCAACTACTTCGTTGCCGTGAAGACCAACGTGAGAAGGCACCCAGCATAAACTGAGATCTGTACCTTTTATCCTTAAACGATGTAAGATGATTCAGCTTAATTGATTTATCAGATTTTGCGCTATATTATTAATTATATTAAATATTATATTATTGCTCATAATAATATCAGGTCTTGTGTCTGTATCAAAAGACAGATTTTGAATCAACAAAGAGAACTACTTTGAAAAATACATGTGTAAGGTTTACTAGATAATGCAACGCTTGTAAAATAGCGACTAATTCCGCTGTAAAGATAGATATATTTGCCCCAATGAAAAATGACTTTTTTATTTTATATTTTGGAACATAAAATGATGCTCCAGCAAATTTATTTTCTAAGACTGATCCATCGGTAAAAATAAGGAGGTGGGTACGGTATTTTTCATCGACGTGTTCTCTTGCTCTGCATATCGAAATGTTGACGTTTTCATATTTCTTAGCATCTGTATAATCAATATCAAAAGTAGCTTTTAGCATTTCCCATGTAGGGATAGGCGTTGTGGATGGTGTTTCAGCTATTTCATCCAGATTTATGTTAGACTGTTTGACTAGGTCAGATACGTAAGTTGCAACAGTCATTTGTGATGAAATGTTCTTTGCTCGTTTCGGAAAGTTAACATCTGACCTGATTTTCCATTTCCTTACTCACAAAATTGTCCGTTTGTGAAGAAGTTCTAACGGCAAACTTTGCTGTCGCTAACTCACGATAGTTGTTCAGAGGCAGAATTCCAGCAACTTTGTACGTTTCCAGACTAGAAGCATGGACTGGTACACCTAGTGCAATTTTAAGACTTTTGCAGTCTAAGCTTTGAATCTTCTTTAGTAAATATTGTGGTGCACTGAAGAACACTTTGCGCATAGGATAATTAAAATTTTACAAGTGCTGTTGACAGATGAAGTAGTATGTTTGTATCCATTCCCCAGGGTAATCTGCTTATTATCTTTAGAAAATTTAAGGCTTTCCTTGCTTTTGTTAAAATATAATCAAAATGGACATTCCTTGTTAATTTCGATGTTATAAAGACTCCCAGAAATTTTACAACCTGCTTGTAATGTAGCACTTCACCATGCAGTCTGAAAGTAGGCAAGTGACTTAAAGTACCACTAGGATTAAATAGCATCATGTTAGTTTTTTCCGCTGACAACGACAGTCCATTTTCTAACATGTAGTTTCCAAGATTATCAAGATCAGACTGATACAACTTCCTGATGTTATTCTGTCCTCTCTGTGGAGTTGTCTTTTTTAAAGTAATATTCATCCAAATACATATATCATCAGCGTACTGTACCAAAACAACACGATTTGAGAGTGCATTAGGAAGATCCTGTATAAGGATATTAAATAAAATAGGTGCTATCACTGAACCTTGAGAATTTCCCATATCAAGACGTCGCGAAGTAGAATAACTTGTTCTCACTCTTGCTTGAATTGTTCTATTGGCTAAATAGCACTTAATATAATTATACATATTGCCAGATAAACCAATAGATTTCAGTTTGTACAATAAACGTGTATGCCAAACTTGATCATACGCTTTTTTCACATCAAAAAAAGTTGCCAAAAGACTTTTTCTGCGGGCAAACTGTTGTTTTATCTGAGTTGTAAGTTTAACCAGGTGCTCAACTGTGGATCTCCCTTTTCTGAAACCTGCTTGGTTTACCGGAATAACGTTATTTTTATCACAGTAATGCATAAGTCTGTTTAATACCAATCTTTCCATTAGTTTGCTCGTATGGGACGTCAAAGCAATAGGTCTGTAACTGTTTTCATTGTTTTTAGGCTTTCCTGCTTTTAATACAGGTATAGCAATAGACTTTTGCCATACCTGTGATACAGTTCCACTCACCCAGCATTTCTGAAAAATTTTGTGTAAGAAAATAACATAGTTTTCTGGAAGATGCTTAATCATTTCAGTTGAAACTGCATCAACACCTACCGAACTCCTTTTGTTGTGTAGAGACAAGATTGAGTTTTTTTTTAGCTCTTCTAAGGTGATTGGAGCATTAACCAGCGATCATTCTGAGGTATTGGATCAGTGTAGATAAGGTTGTTAGCTGCCATCTACTTTACTATTTTCAGCAAAAAGTGTTTATAGACTTTCAACAAGAGAATTGTCAGAGATGACGAGGAAAAAGTACTGTGACATGAAACGTTGATAACTGTAGATCTACTAAAACATATTGTATGGCAGGCACCACGGTTCGCAGGTGTCAAAATGGTGGACCGGTCCTCGGTGGAATCTAGAGGCGTGTAGCCGTGAAGATCGTGATCCTGGTGTCCTCCTTGGGGTCTCCCACAACAGATCCCGAACGTGTCTTCCTAGGTTCCCCGCTAAGACGCTGCTTCCTCTGGCAGTGGGGTGAATACTGTCGTGAAGGAAATGCTGGTTAGTACGAAGGTTTTCATGGGGGACAAATGATATGTTTTTTTATGTTAACAAGCTCAGCAGATAAGAATGCATTAAACAAATTTCGCTGAACCTCGTACGTGTATGTCGTACAGGGGCGATCTTGCTGATGACTATCATTTATTTTGGGTATGTTTGCGCTACATGTTTGATGCAAGAAGCGAGATTATGAGTTGTTGCTGCGATATCTTTGTTAATATTCAATTCGTGGACACCACAGTGGAAAACAATACAGTCTGCATGATTGTCAAATTTGGATAGTGTCTTGTCTAAGGAACTTTTTATATCGTTAATGTCATTCACAGAACACGAGTCTCGTGACCGTGGCACAAGCCTTAAGCCTGCACATACACATTTGAGCTGGCCAGGTCCTGAGTCCCTATCTTGACTGCGTACGTCTGTGTGTGTGTGTGTGTGTGTGCGCGCGCGCGCGCGCACGCGAGCGTGTGTGTTTTGTGTGTGTGCGTGCGTGAGTGTGTGTGTCTGTGTTCTGTGAATTTACTTTACCTTTTTTTTCTCTTTCTCCTTCTTTAACTCTATGAAAAGTCATTGGGGGCTGACTAAATAGTTGTTCACTAGATTTCTCCAGCTCTGTCGGTTGTGTGGCAAAGCCTGGATCTCTGCAAATGGTTTTTCTGTCTATTCCACCATGTTGTCAGTCCACAGATTTCTGTTTTCCCTTCCGTCAACAGTTGCACAGAAGATGGGTTTAGCAAGGCCACTGGATCTTACTACATGGCTATATTAACGTAGTTTTCTTTTCTTAACTGAAGTCAGCAGATCTTTATATGGTCCAATGTGCTGCTTGATGGTTTGACGCATTTGTTCATCGGTCATACAATCAGTATGTCTGATGTTTTTTATCTTGCTGTGGTTCTTCTGCCTCTTCAGAATCTAAACTGTTCTTCGCCAGTAATTTCATCTGCTTGCAGCGGAAAACTAAAGTTAGTTGAGGTTAATACTAAGTGCTCTCTCTTTTTTCCGCAATATACAAACATGACATGATGATAAATTAAACTCAATACACGTTAAAACATTTGTGTTTTCTTTTACGGGATTTACTAACATAAGTCCCAAGTCATCAACAATGGTTTTAAATTTAATTGTCTTTACACTCCACTCATTTCTAGAGTAAAAAGAAAGAAACAAACAAAAAACGGATTGCCTCATGCAGCACACATAATTTTCATGCAGATGTTTTCAGTATATCATTCTTACATTTCCTTTCGCATGTGAAAACATGAGAACACATTTCATTCACACAGCTTGTATAATCATCAAACAGACGAAAAGTCATTTGACTTGATCTGATTTGTCGACTTTTTACGCTGGTGCTGGCAGTTATTTTTCAAATGTAAGAAACTTATTTTTGCCCTATTCAATTAGAATTGGATGACTGGATGGTTAACTTTATGTTGTTTATCTTGAAGGCAACGCCAAAAGAACAAATAACAAAATATACGTGAGCTTACAAAGCGTACGAAGAACAATTTTCTTATATGCTGATGATAAAACCAGAAGCAATTTTGCAGGAAACTCGAAGTTTCAGATTCAGTTAGCTTTAAGAAGGCGCCAATATTGTCAACCCATAATATTATTATACAATACACTACGAATGCCACTCCATCCAAAATAAGCGCAGCAGATGCAAGAACCTGTTCAAAAATCGTATGCCGGGCGAAGTCTTTGGATTGTGTTGTACCGGTTCACAATTATCAATGATAGGCAGCTGAGCATTTGGGCATTGATTTGGGGGAGGGGGGTCTGTCATGTGAGACGAGTTATACAGAATAGCTAGTTGTGTTATGAATCAGATGTTTAATTATTTATTTATTTACTTTATACATATGTTCCTTTTTTGAAGGTGAGATACACACATACACATCTCATTTACATGTAACCAAGATTATTCCAGTGGTAGGCTGATAAAATACCAGAATAGATAAAACAGTCAAGGTAGGGCCTCAGGACCTGGCCAACTCAAACGGTCACCATACACGTGGCACCTGTGACGTTAGTGCATATGGAATTCATTCGGGGCGCGGAGACGTCATCTTGAGAAACTGAAACTGAAACCATAGGTTCACAATTAATATGTATTCTATCATTTTGTCTACCTATATCTGCAGGTAAGTAGAGACATGCATGCATCTGTTTATACATCAAACACTGGTTGTATTCATCCTCATTAGTATCCCCACCCCGTGCTGGGTTTGTTTGTGGGGGAAGGAAGGCGATGAGTATTAGAATGCCTTGGATTTTGGTTGATATTCATTTGTTGCTGATTTTGTCGCTCGGTATTGGGGGGGGGGGGGGGGTGTGCTGGGTCAACCTTATCTCTTCTGCCTTTTTTGTTAAAAAGACATTGACTAAAATCGATGCACAAGACGAAATTCTCCCTCTCTCTCTCTCTCTCTCTCTCTCTCTCTCTCTCCTCTCTCTCTCTCTCTCTCTCTCTCTCTCTCTCTCTCTCTCTCTCTCTCTCTCTCTCTCTCTCTCTCTCTCTCTATGTGTGTGTGTGTGTGTGAGAGAGACAAAGAGAGACGGGGGGAGAGAGAGAGAGAGACAAAAACAGACAGAGAGAGGAGGTGCACACATACTATGGAACATGACTATCGTAATCATATTTGTAAAGAACACGAAACTCAGTGGTTCTGAAAGAAACTGTAACATACCGACATTGCTATGCCACTGAGATAAACTGTCCGTTTTGAATCAAATGTTACAGCACATTGAGACAAAAGTCACACCTCCCAGTCACATAGTGTCTGACACAATGACACATTGCCATGTGAGTTGACGGGCACGGTGACACAGTGACACATTGCCATGTGAGTTGACGGGCACGGTGACACATTGCCATGTGAGTTGACGGGCACAGTGACATATTGCCATGTGAGTTGACGGGCACGGTGACACATTGCCATGTGAGTTGACGGGCACAGTGACACATTGCCATGTGAGTTGACGGGCACGGTGACACATTGCCATGTAAGTTGACCGGCACAGTGACACATTACCATGTGAGTTGACGGGCACAGTAACACATTGCCATGTGAGTTGACGGGCACGTGACACAGTGACACATTGCCATGTGAGTTGACAGGCACAGTGATACATTGCCATGTGAGTTGACGGGCACGTGACACAGTGACACATTGCCGTGTGAGTTGACGGGCACAGTGACACAGTGACACATTGCCATGTGAGTTGACGGGCACGGTGACACAGTGACACATTGCCATGTGAGTTGACGGACACAGTAACACATTGCCATGTGAGTTGACGGGCACGGTAGTCAAATGGGTAACCGCTGGACTTCTAGCTGGAAGGTCCTGGATGCAATCTGTCCTGACACCTCCACCTTGTGGGTAAAACAGGGGAGATTTTTCCCATCTCCCAAGTCAACATGTGTACACCAACTCTTTTCTATGTATATGCATGACAAGTATCAAATGCGCACGTTAAAGATCCTGTCAGTCATGTCAGGGCTGGCTCATGGAAACATGAAAACACCCAGCGTGCAAGCAATGGCCGCTTTGAAAAAAAATGGCTTTTAGCTAATAACGCCTATATATGGAAAACAATGTCATTATTATCAGTTACATCCTATGGCGCTAAAATATACGGTTAAATGTAATGGCATTGAGAAAAACCGTTTTCTGATAATCAAATGTTAAAACAATGAGATAAGTTTCTGACAACCAAACCACCAATTGTTACATCACCGAAAAAAAACTTTTTGACAGTCAATTGTTAAGATACACTCAGATATAATTTATCATAAACTATCACTTTAGACTGTGAAATGCTTAGGTATTTGAGATAAGCTATCATTTCTGACTGTCATATGTCATGATATTCAGATGAAATATTTTTTTCACAATCAAATACAATAGCTTTGAGACAAACAAAAACGCAAAATCGACATACGGCTTGTACGTCATTAACTTTCAACATCATAATTCGGGAAGTTTCAATGATTCAGATTCCCCCGTGGGGATGCCGGAGGCTCTTTCAGTGTATATAGTATCCCCACCTTCTGGAAATTTTGTGCTAGAAATTTCCTCTTTTCTGTCACTCTCTTTCTTTCTTTCTTCCTTCTTTGCTTTCCCTGCCCTACCGGTCCATTCACCTGTATGTGTTCGAAAAATTCATACATAATTTTTTCTCTCGGAATTGATAATTGGGTATACATAGTAAGTGTATTACTCTAGGGAAATGAGATATGCGGAAGCAATTTTAGGTAATTTGGACCTGTTTTTATGTTTTAGTGTCTTTAGTTATGTTTATTTTTTTTATTCAGGTATGTTTTTTAATCCCCTGTGTGATAAATTGGACGGAGTGGTCAACGCCAGGGGCATGTCCTTAGCTAATGTGCACGAGTGAATTGGTATTTGTAATTTTCTTTTCCTTTTTTCCTGTTGAAGTATTGTGTATGTTTTCAAACGATTATAGCCCTGGTATGGCTCTACGCAGTCGGCTTGGCTTTAAACAAAAATAACAGTAACTGTAGCAATGATTCAGATGCGTAGTTTGGCTGACTTCAGTATATCTACCTCTCCATAGGTGTAGTTCAGTAAATTTCAACCGCGTCAGCCGCTTCAACCGGACTGACGTAGAATATATAACGGAACACCACTCCTTAATGTAGCTTAGCATCATTACATGTAAAACTTGACTTAAAAAAACAACAACAAACAAAAAATACGTCAGTCCTCAGATTAAAGATACAGGCTGTGAGTGGTCCACTAGAACACAGACTTCAATTTCCCTTCGCAGGCTGCACACGTTCCGTGCAAAAGCGTTTGCAAGCAGACTCCACTTGCTGTCTGCTGCCTGAGTGTGTGGTGACCACCTATTTAACGCTGTAGTCTGACCTGCTAGGGTCAACAGGACTGCCCACAATTTCTTCGGCTTTGGACAAGTCGGCTAGAAGCTCCTCTTCTGTCTCCTCACTGCACACAGGTATAGCCATAAATCTGAAACTTGGAAAGTGGAGAGAGAGAGAGAGAGAGAGAGAGGAGAGAGAGAGAGAGAGAGAGAGAGAGAGAGAGAGAACACGCGTACAGCCGCACAAATGACGTGATTGCAATGTGTGCACAGTTCAGCTGCGCCCCCATCTACCATCTTCTTCCCTATCCACTACTTCATAGGAGGAGCAAGGCCTGTCGTTTTTTGTTTTTGTTTTTTTTTTCAAATTGATAAACCAGATTGAATTCTTCACATTCTTCATTGTCAATTCGCCTGCAATTGTCACTGATATACTTATCGCTGATAACATTTGAGAGAAAGAGACTGTGTTGTTGTTGTTGTTGTTGTTGTTGTGTTGTTGTTGTTGTTGTTGTTGTTGTTGTTGTTGTTGTGTTGTTGTTTGGCTTTAAAGATTATACGTTTTCAAAATTATAGGTAAATTTTGATTTCATTGCATATTTTGCTCTAAAGTATGGGTTGTAATACTATTTTGTTTTCATATAGGGATGGTTTTTGTGTTTGTGATAGGTTTATTTGTGTTAATGTTGCAAAGCGTTGTGCATACATGCAAAGTAATGTTTTGTATTATCAAATATATATTGTTATACACACTTTATAGAGAAATTGATTGTTTAATGCAGACAGTGTCGTGTTAATTATTTACAGATTATCAATTGGTGTTTTGCATTGGCGATGACATATTTTGTATTCTACATACTAAAGTATTTGTATAAAAACATCCATGCACACACATGAGCTTGAACAAAGCTTTTATATTAGTTTATTACTGTAATGTATATAAAATTACCATGGTTGAATCGTTATATCAAAAATACTAAATAATACAATATCATCTCTGAATTGTCAGAACTCATTCCTGCCACGTATTATCCAGGAGTGGAACGAAACTCTTGACCTATTCAGGGCAAGAGTTTGCAGCCTCCTACAATAACTTTTTTTTCGTCTGCCCCCCACAAGTGTCTGAATAATCAACTGGATGATTGTGGACACTCAACGGATGAAAATGAAGACTTGAAGACCTTTAAGAACGGTCGGGTTTTTTTATGATTTTTGTTTTATTATTATTTAAAAAATCGTACAATATTTATTGTCTACATGATACTTATTTTAATGCGAATTAGAAAGGTACGTCCCGTCAGAAGGATATGTTTCTTTGCATCATATCAGTTCTGTGCAAGGGGGATGCCAGTACCTAAAATCACGGCAGAAAAATAACATTGGCATTTTTATCATATCTTTGATTGCAGTAGAGAAAAAGATTACCAAAACAAAGATGGCCCTTTCTTTACTGAATAATATGATGGTCAGGAACTAGCATTAATAGGTGACTGGAGCCTTTTTCGGGATCCATATATTGAAATATGTAAACTATGTTAATATCAAGGATCCAAAGGCGAAAGAGTCATTGAAAAACAATACAGGAGTTAAGTGTGACAGATGTCTTGAAAGAAAAGAACTCACAAATCAGACGTTTCAGTTGGCGAAAGACTTCACCCCTTAAAGAAAGTAGATTAGAATTGTCTCAGTCTGTCCAAAAGCCTATCATTAAATTTGGAAAATGCAAGTATAATACCATGTATAGATTTGATCAATCCATGGCAATATGGTAGTTCCAAAATCAGAATTTGGAAAAAATGTCAAATGTAGGACAGTTTGGAAAGTTTACTGTTTTTGTTAAAGTAAAACAATACATAGAAGAAATGCTATGTTGGATAATATTTCTTTGATGGACATAAATCTCACTGCGCTAGATAAAAAGTTCATAGATTATTTTTCACTGATAAAAACCACGGCTATAGCTTTATGCAAGTATGAGAAGAAAAAATGAAACTAACAGAGAAAGAAAATGAACTCATTAGAGAAACTGAACAATCAGAACAAATAGAAACTAAGACACAAGAAGATGTAAAACTGCTAAAAGAAAAAAGATAAATCAGTTAACAAAAAACAAAATAAAAAAGATAATGTTAAGATCAATACCAAAATGGGTAACAGGAGAAAAAATGGATAACACACTATTTTCGTGATTTAAAAAAAAAAACGACACTGTGACTATACTAGCTGATTGAAACCAGGAAAAGTCCCAGGGCCAAACAATATCACTACAAAGATGATTGAAGCCCTGGAGGAATTTGGTACTGAAAAAATAACAGTCCTCTTAAATGGGATTTATGACACTGGAAAAATCACCAAAAATATGTCAAAATTAATTTTCATTGCACTTCCAAAGAAAACAGGGGCTATAGAATGCTAACTCCATCGTACAATTAGCTACATGAGCCATGTAGCAAAAATCCTATTAAGAACAATCATGATGAGTACAAGGAATAGAATCAAAAGAGAAATAGCAGAAGAACATTGTGGATTTGTCAAATGGAAAGGAACCATAAATGCCATATACATCCTACGAACTATCACAGAGAGGTCAGTCGAGATGAATAAGAATTTATATTTATGCTTTGTTGATTATACCAAGGTTTTCGATCGGGTAAGACATGAAGAACTGATCAACCAACTAGAAAGACTCAGCATAGATGGAAAAGACCTACGAATAATCGGAAATATGCATAGGGAACAAACAGCTGCAATGAGAATAGAAAACGATATAAGGTCTTTCCAAAATATTGAAAATAGAGTCAGACAAGGTTGTGTTTTGTCACCAGATCTGTTTTCACTTTACAGCTAAAACATCACGAGAAACCTAGAAGAATACCCTGGATTAAAGGTTGGAGGAAAAATGATACGCAGATGACACCGTGCTAATTGCAGAAAATGAAAGGGACCTACAAAACCTTGTGAATATGCTAGAAATAGAAAGCAAAGGTAAGGGGTTGGAACTAAACAGCAAGAAGACTGAAGTCATGGTGATCGGTAAAAAACATGAAATCCCCTCATGCAAAATAACAGCAAATGGCACAACCTTGACACAGGTTGATAAGTTTTAATATCTGAGAACGATCATTTCACCAGACGGCAGATGCACATCAGAAATAGCCAGCAGAATCGGCCAAGCCAAAACAGCATTCAAGAAGATGAAAAGCATTCTTACCAACAAATGCCTATCAGTTAACATCAGGAAGAGAGTTCTTGAATGTTGTATAGAACCGATAATGTTATATGGTTGTGAGGCGTGGAGTCAACAAGCAAAGCCAGAACAAGATTGAGGCAGCCGAGATAATTATGGTTTCAAAGAAGAATGTTGAGTGTTCTATGGACAGCAAAGAAAACAAACGAGGCAGTCTTAATGGAAGCAGACACAAGAAGATCATTGATAAGGAAGATTAGGAAAAGATAGGCAACATTTCTAGGCCATTTTATGAGAAAAGGGGAATTGGAGCACCTGATCAAAAAGGAAAGCTGAGGGAAATAAAGCATCTGGGTAGAAATATTGGACGGACTTGCAGAGTGGCTGAAGACAGAGAGGATGGAATATGTGATTGCAGCAACAAGGGATAGAAACATGGAAGGCCATGATTGCCAACGCCATGTGGCAAGGCACTTGATGATGATGATAATACTAGCTGATAAACCTGAGAAAATTATACAAGAGGTACATGCAAAAGATTGTACACAAAGAAAGTGGTATATGCACGCAAAATAACTGATTCGTGACAGAGTGACAGAATTCCAAAGTTATCAAATGAAGAGAAAGATTCACTAGAAAGAGCAATCAAATTGGAACGAGCAGAATTTGCATGAAAAACATGAAAAATGGAAGAAGTCCTAGAACAGATAGATTTGGGCAACATTTTACAATTTGTGTTTTGCTTTGCAAAATGAACCGTTTAGAGATGGTGAACTTTCAGCAACTCAGTGAGAAAGACATAACCTGTCTTCCGAAACTAGATAAACTAAGAGTACACAAAAAGTTGGAGATCTATCCCACGATCAAGCGTATTATATAAAATTGTATCTGTATGTGTTGCTAACAGAACTAAGAAAACATTTTCATACTTGATCACTACGATCAGATAGGCTTTACTGCAACAGGTATCTTGCAGACAACATAAGGTTAACTTACGATTTGCTCAGTTACTTGATACAAAAAAATACCTAGATTTTTGCTTTGTCTAAACTTCCAGAGAGCTTTGGGTTCATTTGATTTGTGGTTTCTGTTAACAGTTTTTAAAGCAGATGAGTTTGGGGGAAACGTATGTAAATAGATAGAAACATTCTACAAGAATGTAAAGTCAACAGTAAGCATTGATGGTCATGCGGCGGATTTTTAGACGAGGTGACCCAATTTCTCCATACTTATTTGTATCGTGTGTTGAAATATTTGCAATCATAATCGGGAAAGATAAAGACAATTAAAGGCATGGTAATTACTAGCAAAGAATATAAAATTTGCAAATATTCTCTGCTGATCAATGCTGGATACAAAACTATCCTTTGAGAAATCTTTTCACATTGTTCTCAGAATTTGGAAAAACATCAGGCCTTTTCTTTTTTTTTCCTTTTCTCTTTTAAATGCTGATAAAACACAGGCAGTCTCGTTAGGAAGCGAAACACATTCGGAAATCTAATACATGTATATGCAGTATGTGAATATAAACAAGAACCCTCCAGCTCCACAGTTTTGACCCGCTGGCAATATCCAGTGTGTCGACTACTTCCAAACACAGTCAAACCTTCTTTGCTATCATGGTGTATGCCATAAAGCCTGTGATCATCACGCATAGAAAATGCTTCAAGCCTGTCTGTGTTATCATTTAACAATGTCTGCTATTTAGCGCCAGCCCTTTTTCCTGCTTTCTATTTCTATTGTATCACAAGATTTTGTAGATTTTTTCCTGTTGTTAGAACGGTGTCATCAGCATAACGAAGATTGTGTATCGTTTTTCCTTCAACCTTTGCCCCAGGACATTCTTCTAGGTTCCCATGATGGTTTCGCTGTAAAGTGAAAACAAATCTGGTGACAGAACACGTCCCTACTTAACACGTCTTTTGATATTTTGGAAGGAGCTTGTAACGTTTTCCACTCTCATTGCTGCTTTTTGTTCCCAATATACAGTCCATATTATTCTTAGATTCTTTCCATCAACAACGAGCCTTTCTAGCCTTTTCTAGCTGGTTGATCAATTGTTCGTGTCTTACCCAATCAAAAGCCTTGGTGTAATAAAAAAAAAAAAAAAAGCATAAATATAGATCCTTACTCAATTCATCTTCCTATGAGAGTTCCTAGGATGTATATGGAATTAACAGTTTCTTTCCCTTCGACAATTTCACATTGCTTTTCTGTCATTTCTCTTTTGACTCTGTTCTTTGTCCTCATCATGATTATTCTCAATAGAATCTTTCTTGCATGACTCATCAAGCTGATTGTACAATGGTGTTCGCATTCTATGTATAACCCCTGTTTTCTTTGGAAGTGCAATATAATTGATTCTGACACATCTTAGGGATTTTTCTGGTGTCATAAATTTCATGTAGGAGGACTGTGAATTTTTCAATACTGAATTCATCCAGGGCCTCAATCATTTCTGCAGTAATCTTATCTGGTCCTGGATCTTTTCCCGGTTTCATCTTTTTCAACGCGGCTATAACTTTATCTTTCTTTATGGGTGGTCCTTCAGTGATGTTTTTTTATGCGTTCTTCCTTTCTGTCATCGCCAAAAGATCTTTAATGTACTCTCCTCATCTATCTAATATTTTGTCTTTTTCCCTGATGATCATACCATCTTTCAATTTTAAGCAACCAGTTGATGTGCACATCTTTTTCCTGTGGGCAAATTCTTCAGTGTTTCTACACATAAACCTAGGATCTGTTTTGTATCGATCTTCTATTTCTTTGCACTTTGATTTCAGCCAAGCTTCCTTAGCTTCATTGCGCCTATTCCTGATTCCATTGTGCATCTTTTTGTAGTCCTCCTCTTTTCCTTTTGCCCTTCACTGCTCTTCCGTCCAGCCTAAAATTTCTTTTGTCATCTAGTTCTTCTTTGCTTTTCTTTCAAATTCAACTCTACGGATTTTTTCACAAACTTCATTTATCGAGTTTCTCAACTTTGTCCATTGTTCCTCACTGTCACCAACGTCCTCCAGAGCACTGAACTTGTTTTGAACATATAGGTTAAATTTGTACGACGATTCAGCTGTCTTTAAGAGTCCAAGAGTTAGTTTGATGTCACATTTGGTATGTATTCTTTTCTTTTTAGTTTCAGTCTGAATCTTCCCATTACAAGACTGTGGTCACTGTCGCAGTCTGCGCTTGGTAATGTTTTTGCTATCAGTGAATATAATGGAAACAGAAAACAGAAAAAGGGCTGGAGCTAAATAGCAATAATACTGAAGTCGTGGTAATCAGTAAAAAAAACAAAAAGTCCTCCTTGCAAAATAACAGCAAATGTCACCATATTGAGACTGGTTGATAAGTTTAAATATCTGGGAACGGTCATCTCACCAGACGGCAGATGCACATCAGACATAGCCAGTACAATCGGTCAAACCAAACCATCATTCAAGAAAATGAAATGCCTATCAATTATCATCAGGAAGAGAGTCCTTCAGTGTTATATAAAATTGATATTATTATACGGATGTGAAGCGTGGACAGCCAACACACAAAATCAGAACAATATTAAGGTAGCTGAAATGTGGTTTCTGAGAAGAATGTTAAGAGTTCCATGGAGAGGAAAGAAAATAAACGAGACAGTCTTGAAGGAGGCAGACACAGAAAGAAGATTAGGAAAAGACCAACATTTATAGGATATTTTATGAGGCAAAGAGAAATTAGAGCACCTCGTGGCAACAGGAAAGCTGGAGGGAAAAAGAGCACCAGGTAGACCCAGGGAGAAAATATTGGACGGACTTGCGCAGTGGATGAAGACAGAGAGCATGGGAGATATACTTGTAACGACAAAGGATATATTTATGTAGAAGACCATAATCGCCAACGCCATTGCGGCAGGGCACATGATAATGATGATGAATGTTATTTGTTCAGTTACTTCATCGATATGATTATTCAGTTCACTCGCTTTTTCTCTCCTATCAACAATATTACTATAGCCCACCCACCCCTCTCCCCCTATCCCTGGTTTTATGTTCTCTACCATTAAAAAAGTCTGCTTGCACGCTCGTAATTTCCTTTTCCAAATCATCACACGTTTGGTTCATTCTTTTACACAATTCAATTACCTTAGCGAGTTTGCCATTTATGCCACACAGTTTCCCCTTTTATTTTCTGTACATTGTGCTTGTTGCTGTTCTGTCTCTCTATCGCACTGAAAATGTTAAAAGCAATGGGTGCTGCTATCGAATGATTTTTTGAATTTACACTTTCATTTGTGTGGGGTTTTTGTTGTTGTTGTTGTTTGGTTTTGGTTTGGTTTTTGTTTGTTTTTCTGTTTATTTTTATCGTTTATACTCTGGTTGGATCCTGTGTTTTCTGTGATGTCCCCTGCAAGAAGCAGTCCTGACAGTTACAACTCTGTGTTGACTATGGTGCTGAGCTAGAAAGCTCATTAGCAGCAGAGCTTCGCTCAATCGTGACCGCCCGTTACAGGCTTCACCCGCCGAATCAGAAATGCCTGCTTGTATGGCATATGCCTTATTTTAACCAGCAATGTTTGATTTGAACAAGACAGTCCTGGTTTCAACACGAAATGCCTTCTTCCATACAGTGACTGAGACAAAAGATGAACAGAGGACAGTAGTTAATCCTTACCCTGTGATCTCTATCTTGTACTTTTCTGCTGGCGTGCCAGAGGCGGATGCGATGTCGGACATAACGGCAGTATCCACCGACAAAACCTGTTCTATGTCCATGGTCATTTCGATTACGTCCTCGGGTTTCATCTCGCCCAGAGCTTCTAATTCAGCCAGTCGCCCATGTTCTGTCAGTCTCGACTTTTCGTATTTCTAAGGAAAACATTCATATCCGTAACTGACGAGTAAAACACACACACACACACACACACACACACACACACACACACACACACACACACACACCGTCTAATATCACTTATAGTGAAAAGACGTTAAATTAAAGAACGAACGAACGAACACACACCACACACACGCACATGCACACGCACACGCACACGCACAAACACAGACACAAATACACACGCGCGCGCGCACGCGCACACGCACACGCACACGAACACGCACACGCACACGCACACGCACAACGCAAACGCACACGCACACGCACACTGTAACAATACTTAAAGACAGACTGATTCTTTGTTTGTAAATTTCCAACGGTAAAGACAAAGACACAATACAACAATGTTTGGTCAATTTTCTATGTCTGCTGAAATTTGCTTCATAAAACTGAATTAAAGCAAATGTAGGAGAAATGAATAAGAATGAAAATAATAAAACACATGTTTTGCATTTAACATTTTGAACTTATAAAAGAAACAGAGAAGAAATACACACGTTCACATATGATCATTACATAGTAAATACAAAAAATTCCTGTAATAATAATTTCATTACACATATGCACAAAAGAGATGTAATAGTACACATATTCAGTAGTTAGCAAACGTTGACGATACTGCTGCTGCTGCTGCTGCTGCTGCTGATGATGATGATGATGATGATGATGATGATGATAATGATAATGGTGATGTATGCGGGTGCATATGCTCTGAGAAGCTAGCTAAAACGAAGATGGTATATTCATTGTAGGAGTTTTCAAAAACAAAATAATGGAGATTTTTCTAGACGAATTTTATCGGGATTGTCTGTGTAAGGGAGCGGAGAGCTGATTCTAAAGACTAGCATCAGAAAACAAAAGGCTGGATTTGATTGGTCAGTTCCTGATTTGGGTACGTTGAACAGATGCTGACATGATGAGAGTGATTTTTTTTTAAAGGCTGAAGTACCCTTAGCCTGCTACTCTTGATGTACAGCTTTGTGTAATAATAATAATAATAATTACAATATTTATATAGCGCAAAATCTTGATAAAATCAAATCTAAGCGCTGAAACACACACACACGCACGCACGCACACACACGCACGCACGTCCGCACACACACGCACCCACGCACACACACACACACACACACACACACACACACACACACACACACACACACACACGGCTATAAATGGGAGAAAGAATAAAAAACAATGGAAAATTATAGAGAGCATATTATATACAATTATATATTGCAATGTGATTCCCCTCCGAGTGGAGACAGACTGCAGAGGGGATTGAGTGAGGTCAGGATTTTATGCAGAGGAGAAAAGGTGAGTTTTGAGAGCGGACTTGAAGGAGACAAAAGTAGGTTGCTGACGGACTGAGAGAGGAAGTTTGTTCCAGGAAAGCGGACCAGAAACAGAGAAGGCTCGTGGACCATAGGTATTGAGCTTAGTGCGTGGAAAGCGAAAAGTCAGAGGATCGGAGGCAGAGCGGAGGGTACGTGAGGGAACATAGATCTCAAGTAGGCTTGACAGGTAATCGGGGGCTGCGTTATTGAGGCTTTTGTAGCACATGGTGTCTAGTTTGTACTGTATGCGCTTTGATACAGGGAGCCAGTGAAGTTGTGCCAGGGGAGGAGATATGTGGTCAGCTTTTTTCTTTTTGAGTACAAGGCGTGCAGCATTGTTTTGAATGCGCTGTAGGATGTGAGTGGTGGAGGCAGGAAGACCGGACAGGAGTGAATTGCAATAGTCAATGCGAGACATTATGAAGGAGAGAACGAGTTTTGCAGTTGTTTCCACAGAGAGATACTTCCTGATCAGGCTTATACGATGGAGGTGATAGTAGCAAGATCTGGCAGTTTGAGAAACAAAGTTGTTCATGGAGAGGGTAGAGTCAATGCAGACACCAAGGTTTTTAGCTGAATCAGAAATTGGGACTGATGTGTTACATAATGGGAGAGAAAGAGGAGGCAGGTAAAGGTCGGTCTACTTATTTAGGAAAGCAAATTTACTTTAATTACTTTTTCATTATGAGTACAGTCTGGAACTTGATATATCATAGTTACAGCATGTTCATAGTGATTTTATACATTTTAGTGAACTTCAACTTTCATGGGATTGGCACCAAGTTTATTGTCGGTAATAACTCTGGGTAAACTTTTCAAATACTTCATTAAATGGTTCAAAGTAAACAAATAGCATAACAGGTGCAAGTTTTTTATTAGTGTATGACAAGTCGTAATAAGCATTAACACCATTTTATTAGACTTGCACCATCCTGAAATGCATTATGTACTTTTTGGTAACTTTTTCAACAAATGATATTGTTTTGCCCCAAGTTCTGAGGGAGGTATCACCAGTAAATACATGACATTTTGTTAAAGAGAATTGAGCGCATGGTGGAAATCATTTAGAATAAGCAGAACAACATAGGGCCCTGTCCTACACCACCAGACCTGAGTATGAGCTGTTTTTTATAGTATTTTATTTGTAGTATATATCGTGAATGTGGTGGAGATAGGGCTTGAAAATACCATGGAACACTCACTGAAGTCATATAAGCCCAAAGCTTCTTTTAGCAAGATCCGGTGATTTACCACATCGATTTTTGTAAGATCAAGAAAAACTGTTTCAACAATATCCTGGTTTTAAAGATACCACCTTTGTGTTTAAAGTTTGTTACAACGTTTGGCACTTGGTTGTGGTAAACAAATTTATAATGCATGAATGCGCTGATTGCGTTTTTGAACGAATTAAAAGATATGCATGAATGCGCTTTGTCAGTCTTAAAATTCAGACAACAAGTTAGGATGATAGTCATCAATATTGCTTGTACCTTAAAGGATCGATAGTCATCAGTATTGCTTGTACCTTAAGGATCGATAGTCATCATATTGTTGCACCTTAAGATCGATAGTCATCAGTATTGTTTGTACCTTAAGGATCGATAGTCATCATATTGTTGACTTAAGGATCGATAGTCATCATTTGCTTGACCTAAGGATCGATAGTCATCAATATTGCTTGTACCTTAAGGATCGATAGTCATCAATATTGCTTGTACCTTCACACTTTGTAAGATAAATTACTTAAGCATTTTAAGGTCAGATGAAAACTTTTCCCCTATTGATAATGTGTTAAAAGCTCGGCAATGTATGGAAGTGATATTCCCAAGTAAAATGACCAGTTGACTCTGTTGGGTAGACCAGAAATCTGTTTGCCTACATCACAAGGAGTTAGTAGGGATAAAGAAAACAAGTCACTTGAGTGTATTTGTTTACTGCAGAAGTAAATAGGAGTTAGTATATTCAAACAGTGGTGTGGTCTGTTTATTGTGTTTACTTCTGCAGCACTTACAAAAAGGTTGTTGAAATCATCAGAGTATGGGATTTATTTGTTCTGCTCACGACTTTTGAATACAGCATTGACTGCACTCCAATTTTCTCAACTTTTTCTCTTTATAGACTTTCGCCATTAATGACATGGTCTTCGTAAATGTCCCTTGGAATTCAGGGAGGAATGTTCGGAAATTTGACGGAACATTAGTTTGAAAGACGGATAGAAACAGTTTTTAACATGTAGATAAAATAAAAACTGTGTTCATTTTGTAATGGCTGTTTACTAAGAACATTTAGAAAGTATCAGTGTTAAGGTGTTGCATTATGATGATGCCAGATACCTCCTGACTTTCACTGAATGACAAAAGAACAAATAACCAAACTAAATGACAATGACGCAAAACCACAACAATTCTGAGGCTCAAAATAAATGGAAGCGTCATCTTTTTATTTCCCCAGTGAGCTATTACAACTTGCACGGTCACGTGAATCATAGGCATTAACACACAACATTCGCGCTAGTAGTAAGATTACTTCAGTCAGACTGACTGGACAATGTGAATGACTGTATCGGTGGGAAAAGCTCATGACATACAGTACTAATCCCTTCATGGACGACCCCAAAGCGCAATGGTCGTCTGATGCTCTCTGGCAGAAATCTGAAGGGAGGCAGGATGTCAAACAGGGGACAGATCAGCTTGGGGTCCAGGTCTTTCACAGACTGCTTGCCTGACAAAAATATGTTTCTGCTTAAAACTTTGTTCATGCCATTTTTTTAAAACTTTTACACAAGAGAGAGAGAGAGAGAGAGAGAGAGAGAGAGAGAGAGAGAGAGAGAGATAACTGTGAGACTAAATTAATCATAATACATAGCCAATAGGCGCTCTCTCTCTCTCTCTCTCTCTCTCCTCTCTCTCTCTCTCTCTCTCTCTCTCTCTCTCTCTCTCTCTCTTGTAACTAATCAATAATCTTCAGAAATATAAAGGCCTATATGCACAGTTCAGATTAGGAAAGCCAGCTGTTGCCTGGCGTAGAACAGATAAAGGAAGATGGTGTTGCTAAGAGATCTGCTGTGTTCATTGTCTAAACTATATACTGATGATTAGCCCCATATTCTAAATGTACACTTTCATTACCATGATTTTAGGAATGATGTAAAAACTATTTTGTGCATACTTTGATATTAACTGTGACATCGGTCATATTGTGCCAGCAGATGATGAAGGATCTGTTGTCCAACTTTTTACATTTTTATTGAAAGCCTTTGCAAAGAGAAAACAATTGCTCCGAGCAAGTTTAATTATTCAAACAAAACGGAGACAGAAAATGACAGAATGCACTCTCGTATGATAAGTAAGAAAGTACACAACTGATTATTTATTCAAGTGTACATGGTTTCTACTTATTTCAAACTATGAGCCTGAAACACTTAATTATCCAGTAGTAATGGTTGTGTTGCATGTGAGGAATACAAATGTGTGTATGCATACGAATATACATTATTTGTATGTATATGAATGTATGTGTATATGTATGTAAACGTGTATGAGAGAGAAGAAAAACATTAATACACACACACACACACACACACACACACACACACACACACACACACACACACACACACACACACACACACACACAACACACACACACACACACACACACACACTGTGACATCGGTCTAATATCACTTATAGTGAAAAGACGTTAAATCAAAGAACGAACACACACACACATACACACACACACACACACACACACACACACACACACACACACACACACACACACACACACACACACACACACACACACACACACACACACACACACACACTGTGACATCGGTCTAATATCACTTATAGTGAAAAGACGTTAAATCAAAGAACGAACACACACACACACACACACACACACACACACACACACACACACACACACACACACACACACACACACACACACACACACACGCACGCACACTCACTCACTCGCTCACTCACTCACTCACTCACTCACTCGCTCACACACACACATTCACACATTCACAGACACACACACACGCACATACATTCACACTCGTACACACACACTCACACACACACACACACGCACACTCACACACACACACACACACACACACACACACACACACACACACCACACATACAGACACACACACACACACACACCTGTCTCATGTGGGAACTAAACCCAACAAAAAAATCGATTTGGAGAGGGATAGACACGCCATCACCACGGAAAGCAGTATCCATCGACTTGCACCAGGGTGGACGGGAAAATGTGAACTACAGAGCATTGGCAGAGGGAACATAATGACTTCCGCCATCTGGAACGTAAGAACACTCGGGCAGGTTGGACAACTGACAGAACTGACCCATGACAAGGACAGATACCTCTGGCACATTGTCCACCTCCGCTAAGTCAGATGGGGGACCAACGGAGAAGTGCAGACAGAAGGCATGCATGTCCTGTACTGTAGTGGAGAAGAAAACAAAAATGAACATGGAGTGGGGCTTTTAGTCAACAAAACCACTAGGAACGCTGTACTAGGATGATGCCCTTTTTCGAGTGGGGTCCTGACCATCCGCCTGCGAACGAATCCATTCAACATCACGATAGTGCAAATGTATGTTCCCACATCAGATTATGATGATGATTATATCGGTGAATTCTGCATCCAGCGTCAACGGTCATCAACAAACCGGCCCTACTGTAACGGGATTACTAGTGATAGGGAACAAAAGCGGCAACTGTCTCACACAGGAAAAGGACATCTTTAAACGGTGGACTAAGTACTGCTCTGAATTGTACAACAAACAATTCTAAGGAGATCCCACCGTGCAATACAACATTCATCAAACAAAGATCACTTTCAATAATCAATGTGGATGCTGCATCAGTCGCTGAAATGTCATGAGGTTACATACATTGACAACTTTCCTGCAGAACTCTTGAAACTTGGCGGAGAGGCAGTAACTGATATCCTAACTGCCATCGACAGCAACATCTGGCACACAGACAGGACGCAATCACTAGTCGTCACCCTTCCCAAGAAAAGAAACCTGCAACACTACTGCACTATCAGTTTGATCAGTCATGCCAGCAAATTAATGCTCAAGATCATTCTAAATCTCGATTACAGTCATTATCAGATATTATTCCTGAACAACAGCACTGATCTTTAACCTGCGAACTCTACCAAAAATAGCTTCATCACAGGAGGGAATTACTCAGGTCTTCACAGACTTCAAGAAAGCAATTATCTGGCAAGAGGCACTATAGGCCACAATGAAGGAATTTAACATAGAGCCAAAGCTAATCAAAGCCATCCACCATCTACACTCCAAAGCAACCAGTGCAGTACTTACACAAGATGTTTCCGTGCACTTTTAAACATATTCCAAGAACCCATTACGACTGACACACTTAAAGATCATGTCAGCACAGTCAACACTGGAAGTAGCTCTATCATGAACCTTAGCTTCACAGATGACATTGGCACTGAGCCAAAACTCGCCAAGTTTCTTAGATGAAACATCACCGAGATATGGCATAGAAATCAGCGCCAAGAAGACCAAATTGATGGCTAGCCACAATACCACCGTAAGTAAGTGTCCATGGACTGAAGCTAAGAATTGTTCAACAATTTACCAGTCTGACATCC
>CM060305.1:99799250-99824250 GCA_030674185.1 Monoplex corrugatus | reverse complement strand
TGGTCGCCAAGGAGACAAACGTGGAAAACCTGAATTGATAGTGTGACAGAGACCTTGACGTTACACCGAATTTCCCAAGTTCAGCCCCTACAGCTGCTGATCGTCAGCTTTTTCTCTCAACAACCTCATGAACATACACAGCACAGATAAAGAGGAAACAGAAAAACTGGTATTCACCTAGAAAACCTACAAAGCATCCCCAAATAGGAGCTTCCCACTTGCGTTTAATATACACACCATCTTAATTTTCTCACATTTTACGTCCAATGTTCTGAACAGCCGACATTGTGTAATCAGACCTTATGTACTTAGAACCATGCACTAGACTACAAAACATGTTCTGAACGTGATCACATCGGTTGACAAACAACAGAAAAATCCTTGCTGAAGAATTCTGCGTACTTGTAATGAAGGTGGAAACAACAGCCACTACTCCTTTTGTTTTCATTGTCTACATTGTTTGTTGTGCAGGGGCTCATGTGAGATAGAAACATACCATCCTTTGCCTACAAAATACATTTTCTTTATGCAGCTTGCCCATGTTCATGAGTACTGACAAAGCAAAAAAGGATTACTCGTGACTAACACCTTTTTCCCAATGCAGCATTTGTTTCTGTCTTTATAATCACTTGTTCCTATAATAAAACGATGCTTTGGGGCATGTATGCAGATTACACTGGCCACTGGTCGGGTCACTCACCCACTGGTTTGCCATGGGAAACACCATCCCCAGCGTAAATATTGACAGCAAAGGTCCACACAGCATTCCGAACAAGGCAAGCGCAGCCTGGTTGAACACATATATACACAAACAAAAATTGTATTGTGATTCGAATGAATGTAATTGGGATTTTACAGATTTGAGCATGTTGGGCTTATGACAATTCCTAGATGTGACATTTTATTTCTCCTGTGCATATGTACAATGGACATGATTGAGTTCTGACTGTGTGAGGTTCATGATTTGGTAGGCAGCTAGTAGATTCAAATCTGAAAAATAACACAGTGTGTGGACTTATGCCCCATAAACAAATATGTAACTTGGCCTGGCATAAAACCTGTTTTTAAATACCCATCTGAGACAGACGCACACACACACGAAAGAATTAGAGGCAAAGTTATCTTCCTTGTCTGTAATCAAAGACAAAATGTTGAACCATAATCTCAAGAGCAATCATTTTTACACACTCTAAATACATAAACATATAAAGCACACAGAACATTTTTCCCAATCAAGTGAGATTCGTTTCAACCACAGCTGGTCTATCGAACGCTGTTTTACAAAAAAGGCGTCACAGAATAATTAGCTGACCCCATCCTGCATCGTTTAGAAACCTCACAGAAATAACTGAGAACCTGGTGCAGGAACAAAAGACATTTGGGAAAAAAACCACATTAAGCCGACCAAGTTGCACAATCTCCTACTGCAGTATCGTGTGTTTCAATAATTAGATTACAAAATGATTGACCAGGATTGCATAATTATTAATCAGTTGACTCCCTCAGCTCATTCAGGAAGCTGGCGGAAGCTGTTGGATAAGTCGACAGTCAAAGGCTAAAGAAGGCCAGGAGATAGAGACTTAAGCCCTTTATAGATGGTGCAGTAAGCATGGTCATCAGTCCTGATCGTGCGCGCACGCGTGTGTGTGTTTGTCTGTGACTGTATGTATGTGTGTTTGGTTTTTCTTAATTCGTTTTTCGTTTGTTTCTTATTTGTTTGTTTGATATTTTCCCTTGACAGTTTCCATTGTGTTACATCAAGATCAATAGCCCCTAAAAAGCCTATTTGGTTCGTTTGACGTCATTTCAAGAAGCAGCTATTTATGCCGTTCTTGTGGGAAGTCTGTGGTGTTGTAATTCTTCCTTCAAACTTTAATATTCAGTCCTTGGCAGTCATTTCAAATCGTCTGTTCACATATGTAGCTTCCCCGTAACATTGAATCCAAATAGCAATACCCGTAAGACATAAACGTCGAAAGAAGAAACTTCATTATTTCATTACAGTATAGAATTAGAAACACTAGAATAAGCTTTACGAAGATGCTCTCAAGTACGAAACGTTTATTAGCAGTTCCTGTATGTCACGGCTTGATTGTTTGCTTGCTTGCTTGTTTGCTTGCCTGCTTGCTTGCTTGCTTGCTTGTTTGCTTGTTTGCTTGCTTGCTTGCTTGCTTGCTTGCTTGCTTGCTTGCTTGCTTGCTTGCTCGCTCGTTTGTTTCTACGAGATTTATTTCTATTGCAGGACCCTTGCTTACCTGCAACACGTTGCCCAGCTGGGACGCAACGTAACAGAGAGCCAGACATACCGCCAAAGAAGAGGGCTAAATGAATAAAAATGAAGAGTTAATAGACAATCCTTCTGACTGGCTGAATAAACACTGAAACATAGCTTTCAAACCAAAACAAACAAAAAAACAAAGAAAAAAAATAAATTTCTGATTGACTAAATGACTTGAGAGACCTTTTCGTTTTTGTGAATCTGCTTATGCTTCTGTGCTTACTTTCACCGCCGGTGTCAAGTCCCAAGAAAGCCTATTCCATAGTAAAACAATACTATCACAACTGTGATATCATCAATGTTGTTTCATTTGATAAACTTACTGATAAGCGCTTCGGAAGACAAAACCGTTGTCCGTGAAATTCCAGAAATGTGTATGGCCTTCGGTTTGAGTTAAACATACTTCTGGCTATGAGCTGATTTATTTTTAGCTCGGCGGCTATAACTGTGAGCATGACTTTTGTTTGTCCAATTAAGATGACGAGTCTATAATGTTTGGCACTGTCTGGAGTGGCGATTCATATGAACCAACAACGAACATAAGTTACAAAAAGGGACATTCCTTATACGAAAGAAGCAAAATCAAAATCAAATGGCAGTAGTGTTTCGATGCACTTCTCATTGACAACCAAGAAAAACACGCAAGGCGAATCATCTGGGAGAACCACCCACAATCTCTGATCAGAGGTGCAACAGGCAATGAAGACCAGCCCCAGATACAAGATAAATGTAAGAGATGGAATCACAACTCAAGCCATCCCAGCGTGCGGACAAACGAAAATCACCTTCCAAACAACATTCTCAGAGGACTGTCGACGTACAGTTCTAGTACCCATCTGGAAAAGGAAAGGCAGCAAGACTGGTTGAAGAGTGTTTTGTGAAATTTCACTATGGAGTCATATCAGCAAAACGTATGCCAAAGTATTTGAAAAACGCACAAAGTACTGAGCAGAACCATTATTGAGTGAGAACACTGTTGGAATCTTAACCTTGAGACTCTTGTGTTTAGAGACCATTGTTACATATCACATGTGTGTAGAAATAAAAACGTGGAGTGTCTGGTGCGTGTGCAAGTTTTTTGTCCCTCTTTCTCACTCAGTTTTCCAACACACTGTAAAGGTGTCACAAATATATAAAACTGGGCCATAATACAACACATTGATTCAGAAACCCAAACTTATTATTCAAACAGTGCTTTGTGAACCATCACAACAATCACGTACATGTATCCAGTACATAGCCTACTTGTTAGTCGCAGTAAGTCGCATATCTAAAGTATTTTAGTCAGCAGAGCACGTGAATACAAAGTCTCTCTCTCACATGTGTCACACGACGAATAACACGAAGATTATAACAGTCCAAATGATGTTCAAGTATCTGTTATGTTGGAACCGTAAATACACAGCGTCTGTCTCATCAATAGCACACGATGAATGATGTGTAGAAGTGCTGAACTATCAAACTTGGAGTTAAAGAGATCTTCAATCCTACCTTAAATAATCGGTGTCAGCCCACTATCTGTCCACCAGCAGTACCAGAAAATAAAACTTCAACAACAAAAGAACACACAATAGATATTCGTAATTATTTCATACATTAAAAACGAGACAAATTTTGCGCCTTATGTGAATCATACACAATATATTCCCATTAATGTTTTTTCATAGGCTGTTATCATCAACCACCATTCTTAAACTCTCATTTCCATTCACCTAACAAGCGAAGAAAAATATTATACCAAAACAGCATTATGATATATCCTGGCGTCTAAACAAGTGTCCTTTTTACAAACATAAGAAACATTTTCTCCACAACTTGAGAGAAATACTCACCTACGCCGATATCTTCCCATCATTTGTGTTAAAAATCTTTTCTCGAGCATTCATATGACTCAACCTAAAATTGAATAAACCCGTAAAATAGTTACATACAAAAAGATATATATCATATATATATATATACATATATATATATACACCTTTATACACACACACACACATATACATATATATATATATAGATATATATATACGTGTGTGTGTGTGTGTGTGTGCGTGCGTGCGTGCGTGTGTGCGCGCGTGTGTGTGTGTATGTGTGTGTGTGTGTGTGCGTGTGTGTGTGTGTATACAAAAACAGTAAATACTGTTTCCGGTGCGGTCTTGAAATGATTTCTTTCTGGGGAGGAGCGGTTGTCTCTAACCAAATCCTAGTTCACTCAGCATCAGGTAAGTTCAAAAACAACTCACTCTTCAAGTTGTAGTTCCTTTTCTCGTACTCAAAGCTGTTTATGTGGCGCATAAGTTCAACATGAAAAAACGCTAACACAAGGATACAAAGGCACAGTACATGACCTCCAAGCCACATAAAATGCCTGCCCTACTCTTGTGACTGTGACAATCACGCCCTTTTCCAGCAGAAATCTACAGGTTTCTTGAGAAGCAAAATGCAATACAAACAAACTACTCTGAAAATTCCCAGTGCACGGTCAGAATAGAAAAAATTCTGTGAGAATGTTGTCTTTTTTTGTGCATGGTTCTACACCGTGCGGGACCAACAAATGAGATGCTATGACGGAATCTAAGTAAAGACAATTCGATGATCAGTGGCCTGTTTGAAGAACAAAGTCACGTCTCCAAAGGTTTGATGAAAGTTTATTAAAAGCCCACTCAATTACGAGACATTCTCATTTAATGGAGTTGTATGTGTTTGTTCTTCAAGACTTTAATGACTGTAGAGACTACTGGATGTACTTAGTCCCGAAAAGATTGTAATAAAAAGGCTCAACTTCTGAATTAATGGCGTTTGTATGCCCCGTGAGTGGAAGAGAAAGCTTTGGAAGTTGCAGTACTAGAGTTTATGCCAGAATTTCTTGAATCGTTTTGAAATTGTAATAACATTCTTCAGTATACACAATTTGCATAAAAGCACAGGTACCTGTGAGATTGGAAAGAGGAGCCATCAGCACAGCAATCACAGGAACAAAGCGATGGTAGTATCCTACCAGCCCCAGTAAAGAACAAACTTGCTTCTCAGAAGTCGGCTCAGAAATTACCAAATTCTTTTAGATTTTGTGTCTTGTTACGCTACGCTTTCAGATCGCCAATGCTTTTGATCGAATTGACCCGGTCAGCAGGGATGAGCTGTTCAACATTCTCCTGGAAACAGGATGCCCCCCAAAGCTGCACAGCCTGATCAGATCAATCCACGAGGATCTGAAAGCAACCATCCAGTACGAGGGCAGCATTTCCGAATTCTTTGACATCAAAAGCGGCGTCAAGCAAGGCTGTGTCCTTGTTCCCACCGTATTCGGCATCTCCTTCTTCGTGCTCCTGAAGCATTCTTTCGGGACTGCAACAGAAGGAGTGTAAACACGCACCAGATCCGACGCGCGACTCTTCAACCTCGCCAGACTGAACGTAAAGACAAAGGTGTGCCAGGCCATTATCAGAGAGCTGCTCTTCGCCGACAACGCTGCTGTTACCTCATACACCGATACACCATCAGCCTGAAAAAGACAAACGTGCTGAGCCAAGATGTGGACTCTCCAACTGTCATCGCCATCGACAACTACGACCTTGATATCGTCCACGACTTCGCATACCTCGGGTCCATCATCAGCAATAATCAGCAAGCATCCCTCGAGGCCACTTTAACAAGCGTTTGGCATGGCTGCAGCAACCTCTGGCCGATGTACTGCTTGTGTCTTGGAGAACCCAAAGCTGACAACTCCGACCAAGATGATAGTGTACAAAACCTGCATCATCAGTACTCTACTGTGTGGCAGCGAAACTGAGACAACATATGCCAGACAAGAGCGAAAACATCCTCGGCATCAAGCGGAGCGACAAATACTAAATGCTCAGGTCTCCCCACCATGCACATACTACTCAGACAACGCAGGCTGCGCTGGTTTGACCATGTGTGTCAGATGGAAAATGGACGTATCCCGAAGGATATACTTTACGATGAATTAGACTTAGGCAAGAGATCTGTCGGCCGCCCCTAGCTACGATAAAAGACGTCTACAAGCGCGATATGAAAATTCTGGACATCAACACAGAGAGCAGGGAGGACACAGTAGCCGACAGCAACAGATAGCGTATGTGCTCAAGAAATAATTCAAGTTGAGAGAAAAGAAGATCCAGATCTCAGCTGATGAAATGAGAGTAAAACAGAAAACAAGCTCCTGTGAAGGCAATCCCACGGCCAGCATCCATACATGGCATATTCAATGTCGCAGAATCTGCCTTTCCAGCGCCGGCCTTTCCAGCCGGAGCCAACGCTGCTCCAAAGGCGTCAACGCAACTCGACACGACACTAGGGCGCATCATCCATAGGTGACGCCGAGTGACGGAGGCCTACTACTACTGTGCTTTCAGAACCTATTCAGTTACATGACTCAAGAACTCTAGTTTTTTAAATCTGGCGTAATCTTAGAAGGACGCAGGGTCAATCCTAACTCTGTGATCTTCCTAAAGACACCTCCTACATAACCAAAACGAGTCTGCCTGTTTAAACTTGACACAAAAACGTCAAAAATAATGACAGTAATGAATGCAATAAAAGTGCACACATCATTCTGGCGTATGTTGCTGGAGAAGTGACTAATCCGAAAGGCATTCCGGTCTATTAGAAAAGACCTTGTGGAGAAGGAAATGCAGTCTTTCGTTTGTCAATTTCCAGAACTGGAATATGCCAATATCTTTTCGCAAGAGCGTGCGTTGAAAGGTATTAGCCTAACAACCTTCCAACAGTTCAAAAAACATTTCTTCCACATCGGGAACAGTTCCACACAAAATCGGACAGAACTATCCTTCCTTTTTACCAGGACAATGGAGCAAAGTAGGGAAAGTGAGGTGGTTCAATGACACTCAAAGTAAGCGTCATCTTCTTTTCGTTATCAACAATTTCTCTCGTTGCAAAGAGCGAAAGGTAATTTTTTTAATGAATATGTAATCAGATGTGACATAAATCTCATGAACAACACCGCCTTGAACAGCAGCTGGTTTGACTGTGAAAGCATGAGTGAAAGCGGAGAATTTCTGCTCTCAACCGTTAATAATTTTACGTCATTGTCTTCTTATTGAACAACTCCCATATGAGAAACTTCTGGAAGTTCATCCCATTTTGGAAACACAGAGCTTTCAAGTTCCGCAAACAGAAGCGATCTAATGTCGGTTTGACTCGACTGATGTTGAGACGATTTTGCCAAGGAAATTTTGTGTATTGTATATATGAAGTAAAATCTTTCATTGCTTTTATCAAATTTTCAGTGCTTCGATCCTGCCCTATGATTCAGTTTTCTTTGGATTCAGTCATCTTCTTTATGATTTTGTTATTTGTCAGATTGTAATGTTTTAACGTTGCAATGTTACGTACATAATCATAGTCTCTGTCTAAGCTAACCAGCCCTCTATGGGCAAACCAGAAGAGAAGACAGACAGACATGAAAACTGGCCTTAATAAGGTTGGCCTTACCTAAACATTGAGACGCGCGGGTGGCAAGTTTGTCTCCCATGGATTTTGGTTTAATGAAGGAGCGGATGAAGTCCTGAAGAACCACCGCTGCCACAGCATTCAGCCCTGAGGAAATGGTGCTGGGGATGCAACGTAATCACGAAATAGATAAAGCATTAAGAATAAACAGTTACAAAAGTTTAAGTGTCCCTTAATCCCGGGATCTTAGTGGAGTAAGGTTGTAGAGACCTCAGCTATTCTAAAGCCAATATCTGAGAGACCAGTGTCCATTTTCTCCCGTTTGCTGCCTTGCCTTTTATAGCACTGAACACGGCCAGGTACCATGGGTGGACAGGTGTGCAGTCAGACTGAAAGGCAGGAGATTTACCTCAACACAAACAAGCCTACGTTAACAAAGTGCAGACGCAGTACTCCCTGAGTCCCTGAATTTCCTCAGTAAATAAATCAGATGTTGAAAAAATTGACAAACCAATCAGACGTAATCCAAATAAATCAAGCCAACAAGCCAACCCCATCCCAAACAAACGAATACCAATCGAGATTAGTACAAAATCGGTAAATAACTAAGGTAGTTCTTCACACTGCCTTGTTGTGTTACGATTGCTACTGTTTTTGTTTTGGTTTGGTTTGGGTTTTGTTTTGTTTTGTTTGTTTTCTTTTGTTTTGTTTTGTTTTGTTTGTGTGTGCGTGCGTGTGTGTGTGTGTGTGTGTGTGTGTGTGTGTGTGTGTGTGTGTGTGTGTGTGTGTGTGTGTGTGTGTGTGTGTGTGTGTGTGTGTGTGTGTGTGTGTGTGTGTGTGTGTGTGTGTGTGTGTGTTGTCTTCTTTTGTCATGACGGATTTACTGTGTGAAATTTGAGCTGCTCTGCGTCAAGGGACAGCGCATTGCCATAGCGCAGCATGATCCAAGTTTTTCCAATACACATGCTTGATCATTAAAGTGGATTTTTTTCACATAATTTTTACATGGAAAACGTTTTTTTGGCAGTGGTACATTTTACGTGCGATAACTGCGTGCTGCAAACAGGACCCGAGTTTGTCTCTTCTAAAAGACCAGAACCGAGATCGATGCTCAAGATGTAGTGAAAGAGTGGAGGGAAAGAAGGAGAAATCCGTCTGACTGGGGATAAACCAACGACCTTCCATTTCCTCTCGTAGGTGGTTTGATGAGTCAAGATCCTAATAAGAATAATCAAGATGAGGACAAGGAATAGAATCAGAAGAGAAATAGCAGAAGAACAGTGTGGATTTGTGGAAGAGAAAGGAACTATTAATGCCATATATATCCTAAGAACTATCATAGAGAGGCCAGTCGAGGTGAACAAGGATTTACATTTATGCTTTGTTGATTATACCAAGGCTTTCGATTGGGTAAGACATGAAGAATTGATCAACCAACTAGAAAGACTCAATATTGATGGAAAAGATCCACGAATAATCAGAAATATGTATTGGAAACAAACAGCTGCAATAAGAATAAAAAACGATATAAGCTCTTTCCAAAACATCAAAAGAGGAGTCAGACAGTGTTGTGTTTTGTCACAAGATCTGTTTTCACTTTATAGCGATAACGTCATGAGAAACCTAGAGGAAGACCTGGATTAAAGGTTGGAGGAAAAATGATAAACAACATTCGATACGCAGATGACACCGTGCTAATTGCAGAAAGTGAAAGGGACCTACAAAACCTTGTGAATAGACTTGAAATAGAAAACAAAGGTAAGGAGTTGGAACTAAACAGTATGAAAACTGAAGTCATGGTGATCAGTAAAAAACATGAAATCCCCTCATGCAAAATAACAGCAAACGGCACAACCTTGACACAGGTTGATAAGTTTAAATACCTGGGAACGATCATTTCACCAGACGGCAGATGCACATCAGAAATAGCCAGCAGAATCGGCCAAGCCAAAACAACATTCAAGAAGATGGAAAGCATTCTTACCAACAAATGCCTATCAATTAACATCAGGAAGAGAGTTCTTGAATGTCATATAGAACCAATACTGTTGTACGGTTGCGAGGCGTGGACAGTCAACAAGCAAAGCCAGAACAAGATTGAGGCAGCCGAGATGTGGTTTCTAAAAGGATGTTGACAGTTCCGTGGATAGCGAGGAAAACAAACGAGACAGTCTTGATGGAGGCAGACACAGGTAGATCATTCATAAGGAAGATTAGGAAAAGACAGGCAACATTCATGGGCCATCTTGTGAGGAAAGGGGAATTGGAACACCTGGTCACAACGGGAAAGCTGGAGGGAAGGAGAGCACCTGGTAGACCCAGGGAGAAGATACTAGACGGACTTGCAGAGTGGCTGAAGACGGGGAGGGTGAAAGAGATGCTTGAGGCAACAAGAATATAGAGACAGATGGAAGTCCATAATCGCCAACGCCATGTGGCAAGGCACCTGGTGATGATGATGAGGTGGTGTTCTAAGCGGAAGGGCCATCACTCCACTTCTTGGGTTTTGTCAAGATTGTCGGTGCATGAGTGATGAATAAGTGTGTGTGCGTGTGTGTGTATGTGTGTGTGTCTGTGTGTGTGTACGGGCGAGTGTGTTTAAGTGTGTGCGTGTTTGTGTGTGTGTGTGTGTGTGTGGTGGTCTTTGATTTAATGTCTATTCACTAAAGTGATTTTAGACACACACACACAAAAAAAAAAAGAAGGGGGGGGGGTGTGATAGAGGAGGAGTGAAGAGGATGTTTGAAAATTGTCAATTTTGGTTTTGAGAAAAGATGATCCAGAAAACAACTGTTTCGAGGAGGGGAAGGTAAAACTAACAAATAACGTTACCATAATTAACGATTTAAATAAGCTAACTAAGTAACAAACAAAATTGATAAATTTCCAGAAAAATGAATAAAAAATAAAACCAAGAATTGACTAACTTAGTAACTATAACAGTGAACAAGTGAAATAGCATTTTAAAGGTAATTCGCTATAGGACTTTTTGACAGGCTAAAAAAAATCATATAGTATTGATGATGAGACAAATATGTCAGAAACTGTACTCATAGATAGTGTAAGAATATGTCGTTTTACCCTAACGCAAGAAAGAATATGACTATGTGTTATCTTCTTCCCACACAAACACACTATGTTCTTGGTGTATTTTGTTTTGAATGCATCAAGTTTCCATCTGTACATAAGAGATTGTATAAGTCTGTTGGCAGGAAGCTGCTTAAGTATTTTGCTGACTTCAAAGTTCATGTGACATTTATCATACTTTTTCTGTTTTAATTGGAACTGCTTCCAGACATAGTTGTCCACTAAAGTGTAAGTCTCGTGCAATGAGAGAGAAAGCTGGATATTGTTTGAATCTGGTGAGTTATTAGTTCCCCGTTTGGCAGCCCTATCAACTTTATCATTATAATAAAAAGAACTATGAGAAGGTATCCAGCAGAAAGTAATATCTGTGCCTCTTGAAGATAAACCATGAATCAAATGACTAATTTCCAGAATCATTTCAGGTCTTGTTTGTAATTTTGATAATTTAAGAGCCTGAAGTACTGATTTTGAATCGACGCAAAAAAGTATCTGAAAAATTGTCCTAGGAAGACTTATCATAAATTTTAAAGCCATTAATATTGCAAAGAGTTCAGCTGTAAAGACAGATTTATCAAGTCGTATATTGAAAGATTTTTCAATTTTGAGAGCAGGTATTAAAAACGCTGAGCCTGCTTTTCTTTCAATTACTGATCCATCAGTGTAAATTTTCAAATGATTGGGATATAAGTCGTCTATGTGACATTTAACCTGACTTGCAATGAGAGAGAAAGCTGGATATTGTTTGAATCTGGTGAGTTATTAGTTCCCCGTTTGGCAGCCCTATCAACTTTATCATTATAATAAAAAGAACTATGAGAAGGTATCCAGCAGAAAGTAATATCTGTGCCTCTTGAAGAGTTTATATTGTCTTCTTTTTTTAAATTAGTGTGGTGTACGTCAAATTGTGCTCTATGGAGTTCCCAACTGGGTACTGGCGAAAAGAAAGGTCTTATAGATACAGGATCTACGTCTAGATCAATTCCTGAGCCTTTCATGACGTCAGATGTGTATGTTGCAAGTGTGACCTGTGAAGATATTGATTTAGCTCTTTTGGAAAGTCGGTATCTGATCTCAGTTTAGTTTCTGTTTCTGAGATGTTTTCTACGGTGGTATTTCTTAACAAAAATTTAGTAGAAGCGACTTTCCTTTGCTCTTCAAGTGGTAATAGATCGATTTCATTATATGTACGAAGACAGGAAGCATGCATTGGAAGACCCAGCGCAAGTTTGAAACCTTTACAATCTATGCTCTGTAGTTTTTTTAGTAAGTGTTTCGGTGCACTGAAGAAGATTTCTTGGGCATAGGTTAATTTAGATCTAACAAACGATTTACAAAGATGAACAAGTATTGATGAATCTCTTGACCCCATGTCTGTTTGCGAACTATTTTTAAGAAATTTAAACTTTTCTGAGCTTTGGTTAACAAGTATTCAATATGCTGATTCCAAGATAATTTTGCTGTAAGGAAAACTCCTAAGAATTTAATTGATTCGTTAAACTGAAGAAGAGTGTCTCCCAGTTTGAAAGTGGGAATATTTGCTGGGTTTGCTCCACTATTAAATAAAACTATTTTTGTTTTTTCCAGGGATAGATGCAGTCCATTTTCTACCATGTATCGTGCTATTTTATCAAGTTCTAATTGGTAACATTTGCGTGTATAATTAATACAGCGCAAAGGAGTTTTCCTTTTCATATTAACCTGCATCCACATGCACAAATCGTCAGCATATTGAGCTAAAACTACATGTTTAGATAATTTACTGGGTAAGTCATGCATTAATATCATGAAAAGAAGGGGAGCTATAACGGATCCCTGAGGGATACCCATTTGAAGAGTTCGTTTTGTGGAATATACATTTTCAATCCTCGTTTGAAATACTCTGTTTTCTAGGAAACACTTCACATAGTCAAAAACGTGACCTGTCAGCCCAATACTTTTAAATTTAAATAACAATCGGGAGTGCCACACTTGATCGTATGCTTTAGTTATATCAAAAAAGGTAGCTAAAACGCATTGACGTCTTGCAAATTGTTGTTTTATGTTAGTAGTTAGCTTTGTTAGGATTTCTACTGGTGACCTACCTTTCCGAAATCCTGCCTGATTTACTGGTATTATTTTATTCTTTTCACAATAGTGCATCAATCTCTTTAAGATTATCTTCTCCATTAGTTTACATACGTGTGATGTTAATCCAATTGGCCTGTAGTTTTTCAAATCAGTATTACATTTACCTGGTTTTAGTACAGGAACCACTATTGTTTCTTTCCAGTTGTTAGGCATTTTCCCACTATTCCAGCATATTTTAAATATGTTATGTAGTAAGATTATAAAATTTTCTGGTAAATTTTTCAGCATCTCATTGGAAATTGCATCTGGTCCAACTGATGTCTTTTTACTTGGAATTGACTGAATGGCATCTTTTAATTCTTGAAGTGTGAGTGATGCATTTATGTAGTGATTATTGTCAGAGGCAGGATCCTTATATACGTCTTTCTTTTCTTCTCGTTCCCTATAATTTCTATCAGAGACAGGAAATCCTTCTACACGACAGGCCTCAGCAAACACGTCTGCAAAAGCTTCTGCTTTCTCTAATGAACTAGGAAAAGGGTTATTTTCTAGCTTTACTGGAATTGATGGCAACTTGATCCCGTTTTTCATTAATTTTAGTTTTTCCCAAATCTTTATCATGTCTTTGTGGTCATTTACTTCATATTTACAAAAAGATGTCCAGTGTTGTTCTTTGGCTTGCTCTATGATTCTGTTGCACTTAATGTTGGCACTTTTCATCGCTGTATGATTTTCAGGTGACCTGTTTGCTAAATAGATTTTGTATTTTTCTTTCTTTTCGTTCACTGCCTTTTGACAATCCTCATTCCACCAGACATTTCCATGATGTTTTCCTTTTTTCGACACTGTAAGTTTTGGAATTGAAATGGTAGCAGCCCTTAAGAGTGAGTTACAGAAAACTGCGTACATTTCGTTTATATTCATTGTTTCAGATAGATCTGTTCTTGTCTTTTCAAGGATTGTCTTAAAACTGGCCCAGTCTGCATTTTTATACTTAAACTTGGGTAAACTATCTTGTGGTATGGCGTCTATTTCAGTAGTATGGTTTAGGGTAAGACGTATGGGGATGTGATCTGATCCCAACAAGTCATCCTCTGTTTGCCATGTGGCGGTTGGGGCTAGGGATGGTGAGATTAAACTGAGGTCGATATCTGTGGGTCTGTGCGTTGGTATATCGGGGATACGGGTAACGTGTCCGTTGTTTAGTAAATATAAATTGGAATCTACAATATTGTCAATCAACCTGTTGCTTGTTATGTTTGTACAATACTTTTCCCAAAATGGGGCATGCGCATTAAAATCACCTCCAATTATCCACTTGTCGTCCTGATCTTGAAATTGTCTTAGCCATTCAGTGTTCACAGAGTCTGGGCCTCTTGGTAAGTATACAGAGGCCATATTCACAACTAACGATGAGGAAAATTATATAATGATTGCACATGATGAAATAAATGCGGTAGATTTTGGTACTGGCGATGATCTTTCACAGTAGGATAGTCCTTCACGAATATATATAGCTATTTGTATACGGCCACCGTCATTTACAGAGTCACATATTGGTGGATAATAAAAACCGGATATTTTAGGTAATTTGGATTTGATGGTGTTCAACGACTGTAGAAGCATGACATGGATATGTTTTTAAGATAGAGATAGTTACTCAAATATGAGATGTTTTTAACAATGGAACGTGTGTTCCACTGAAAAATGTTGATATCACTTACTACACACGTCTTCATGAGAAACGGTTGAATAAGTTTGGAGCAATATGCTACGTTTAGATAATTAGATATTCTTTTAACTTGGAATCAAAAGGAACAAATAGCATAAAAACGAAGTATGTAAACAAGTAAATAATTAGGTAAAACAATATAGCTGAGAACTGAACGAAGAGGAACTGAATCTGAGCTGAATCTAAAATGACCAGGGAGGGAAGAAAAACGGAGAGTGAAAGCCCGGTCTTTGTTGATGGTGTTGTCGGGTTGGTCTCCTCCTCGGTTTTTCCCAGAAGATCTGGTGGATTTGCCTCCCTAAGTTTCTGGCCAGAACGCTCGCCCCTCTGGTGGTTGGATGGACGTCGTCCTGGCTGACTTGAGTGTGACTGATGGTTTGAAGATTTTCATTGTTGACGTAGTCGACACTCGCTGCTTTTAGGAGTCGCGCTTTGGTCAGGGCATTAAGGAGCTCTCTTTTAACGTGTAGGTGTTGGTTTCTCACAGGAGCGACCTGGCTTAACATTACCCTGGCTTTTGGAAATTGGGTTTTAACAGTGTTCACACAGATTTCTAGATTTTTGCTGCATTCAGTGGGCTCCTTTGTTTTCAGATCTGAGATCCCCACATGTAGAACAACACAATCAGGTTCAGGAGTCAGCTCTTCTTTTGATTTTTCAATGGCTTGTGTGTGTGTGTGTGTGTGTGTGTGTGTGTGTGTGTGTGTGTGTGTGTGTGTGTGTTGTGTGTGTGTGTGTGTGTTGTGTGCGCGCGCGCGCGCGCACGTGCGTGAAAGAGGAAGCAAACTGATTATGCAAGAGGCCTGGAGCCCTATCTTCGCTATCAGGACATCAACTGCTCGAGCTCTGTCTTATCCACTGAATTGTCAAGTCATAATAATCATAATGATCATCATTACATGTACAATTATCACTATCATCATCATAGGGCTGGGCACGAACTATTTGCCGCCTATGGAACCTAGGTAGTGTGTCGCATACAAGTCACTTGCCGTGAGTAGGATAAGGGCAAAGAGGAGGGAGGGGAGATATTCACATACAACTTGTTTTATCGGTATGCTGTGCAACATTCTTTGTAGCGAATTCATCTCGTGCTCAGGGCATGTCATGTCTTTGTGTACGTGTCACAGATCTAGAAATACCAGTGTCGTAGTCTATCCACACGTCTGATGTGCATACGTGAGCTTTCAGTATTGTGTGTATTTTGTACCCCCCCCCCCCTCTCTCTCTCTCTCTCTCTCTCTGTGTGTTCCCCGCCCTCTCTCTCTCTGTCAATGGAAACAAATCATGTATACTGATTATCACTTAAATCTCAACTTTTCCTGCAAGTTTCGTTGTGGCTACATCAAGCCCTAACCAATGCACAAGGAAGAAGTTAACTGACATTTATGGCTTTTTCACATTGCTAAATTGAAGCTGAGACCTTTTGCTGGCTCTGTGTCTGGTATCACTGATGCTGCTAATTAATTAGTATGGTCTTTTGTTATATGTTGCAAAATCTGCTTGCCATGTCACAGAAAATGCAACAAGTGCGACAAGTGCCCAGCCCTGCATCAATATCATTTCAAAACAAAAATGACATTCACTGACTATGCTTATTGTTCGATTCTAGTCGCCAAAAATGAATATCCTTTCTATATTTCTTTCTTTTATGTTACTACCATTATTATTATCACTACCATGAGTATTTTTACCTGAGAGCACCACTGAAGATGCTAGCCACAAAGAGACCTGGCAAGCCTGGTACCTCCGCTAACACGTCCATCACAAACAGTGGCAGTATCTGCAACAAGCACAGTGCTCAGGCTATAAGCGCCGAAAGTGGTATTGTGTTAGGTATGCATGGGGAGATGAGGAAAACCCTCTAGGTACACAACTTGCGAAATTGCTTCACTTAAGTCCAAGGTCAGTGAAGTCATTAAAGACTATGGCAATAAGATGGTGAGGTGGGCCAAACACTTCTAGAACCTGTACTCCACTGAGATCATTGTCACTGAGGCAACCCTGCCAGCATCCCGCCTCGCTGTCATCGATGAGCTGGACCTATACCCAACAGAGGACTCACTCAGTAAGGCCGTGGAACCACTTGCTCATGGTAAGACATCATGCAACGACATCCTTGCTGAAGTGATTCAGAGTGGGAAATCAGTGCCCTTGAGCCATATTCGTGAGCTACTCTGCCTGTGCAGGGAGGGGGTGGTCAGTTTCCCGATATACTGTATGTGATGTGTAAACGTCGTCACGCTGTATGAACATAAGGCAGAGTGCAGCAACTGTGATTATTATAGAGGCATATCACTGCTCACCACCGTCGGCGAGGCTTTTGCTCGAGTGGTTCTGAAAAAGGTTGCAGACTCCATCAGATTTTGTTTATCCTGTGTGGCTTAAAGGCCAACAAACCCACCATTTACATGATCTCACTCAGGATCAGAGATCAGAGGCAGCTTTCATATGTTGACTTCATCGACCTGACCAAAGGTTTTCAGGTGGGTAGCAGAAGAGACCTCTTTGCACTCCTGGAAAAGATGGCATGTCCATTAGAGCCTCTGAATCTCGTTTTTCCGGGTCGTCCCAAGAGCCATTCCCCATTCAAAGGAGAATGAAACAGGGCTGCATCCTTGTCCCAAAACTCTTCAGGATCATCTTCTCCCACGTAATGTCATACGCTTTCAGAACATCTGGTGACGAAGTGTACCCACACACTAGGTCTGAAAACAAGCTCCTCAGTCTTGCACGCTTTAGCGCAAAGACAAAGATGTATCAGGTCCTAATCCAGGAGATGCCCTTTGCTAATGCTGCTACCTTGGCACCTCACACACTGGTCCCCAGAGCTAGTCAGTCCTTTTAAGAATACTTGCCAAGAGTTTGGCCACATCAACGATCACACCCTTCGAGTGAATAATGAATTCACCTTCTTTGGATCGATAGTCTCCAACAACCTGTCCCTAAACCAGAGTTCAACAGGCGATAGGGAAATCTGCTATTGCCATGGCCAAGCTATCCAAGAAAGTATGTGAAAATAAGTTTACCACGGTCACCAAGACTAGACCGTACAGAGCTTGCACATTGAGACCCGTTCTTTACAGCAGTAACAGCTGGACAGCCTGCGTACTCCAAGAGCACCACCTCAATAGCTTCCCCCTGTGGTACTTGCACAGGATTCTGGACATTTCCCGGAATGACCGTGTGCCGAATTAGGACATCGTGAACCAAGTCAGCATGCTAAGCATAGATGCTCTCTTTACACAACGACGACTGTGCTGGCTTTGCCATGTTTGCTGCATGAAGGATGGCCGCATCCCAAAAGATGTCCTGCACTTAGAGGTTGCTGCGGGGATTCCGGTCCACAGGTCACCCGCTATTGTCATATAGGGACGTCTGCAAACGATCTGAAGTCCGCCAGTATCAGCGTGGGCACCTGGGAAGAGACAAATACAAATGGCTGTGCCTGACAACAGGCTGTGCGTGCAGCCATCGCTGTTGCAAAGGAGAAATGAACTTGATTGTGGTCGGACAGAAGAGAGAAAAGAAAAGCCGCAGCAGCAACAACCCAGCCATAACCATCAGCCTTTATGTGCAGCAGCTGTGTCAAGGACTGCCACTCAAGAAGCGACTTGCTCGGCAACAACCCATGCTGTTCTACATCCAACTGAGTCTTCAAACGGGTCATCCATCGTCTACTCAGACAAACGGTGCCATCATAATATGTTTATGTTTGTTTTGCGAACCTGAAGATAAACATCGCTGAGGCTGCACAACAAACTCAAACCTGGTCCAGCGTGGTTACCAGAGAGCTGATCCTCGTGCAATATCATGTGGTTATCTTTACGGCCTGTAAAGAGTGTGTGAATGTCAAAGTGAGTGCATTCTTCGTCCTGTCTGTTCATGGAGAGGTCCAAATAAAGCAAGAGTAACATCAGTGCTGCTTTCCCTGGGTCCATTTTGTCAGGCTGCCATCACCACCTAACCTTTTCTTATAGGGGTCTATCCTACACACTTTAATCTCAACGCCATCACATATCAATGATAAAAAACAACAATGACAGTAACAATAATATCAATGATAGCAATAATGATTCTTATGATAGCAGTGATACTAATAACGATTGTATTACTACTACCACTGCTGCTGCTGCTGTTGATGCTGATGCTGCTACTACTATTACTACTAATACTATTACTACTTCTACTACTACTACTACTACTACTACTAAGAAAAAGAAGACGACGGAGAAGAAGAAGAAGAAGAAGAAGAAGAAGAAGAAGATGAAGATGATGATGAATGATGATGATGATGATGATGATGATGATGATGATGATGAGATGATGATGAAAAAAAGAAAGAAAGAAAAAAAGAAGAAAAAAAAAGAAAGAAAGAAAAAAAAGAAAGAAAGAAAGAAAGAAAGAAAGCAAGAAAGAAGAAGAAAAAAAGAAAGGAACACCTGATAGATAAACAAAAGTTTATTAATCATGAAAATATCCAACCATCAAGATGTGCGCCTTACACTCAAATGTGCTCACAGACGTGGTCAAGTAGACAGGTGACTAAACTTTGTGATAATTATGATGGCCATGATATACCATAGGTTGTGATATGATGGCCATGATATGCGATAGGTTGTGATATGATGGCCATGATATGCCATACGTTGTGATAATTATGATGGCCATGATATGCCATAGGTTGTGATATGATGGCCATGATATGCCATAGGTTGTCATAATTATGATGGCCATGATATGCCATAGGTTGTGATATGATGACCATGATATGCATAGGTTGTCATAATATGATGGCCATGATATGCCATAGTTGTGATATGATGGCCATGATATGCGATAGGTTGTGATATGATGGCCATGATATGCCATACGTTGTGATAATTATGATGGCCATGATATGCCATAGGTTGTCATAATTATGATGGCCATGATATGCCATAGGTTGTGATATGATGGCCATGATATGCCATAGGTTGTCATAATTATGATGGCCATGATATGCCATAGTGTGATATATGGCCATGATATGCGATAGGTTGTGATATGATGGCCATGATATGCCATACGTATGTGATAATTATGATGGCCATGATATGCCATAGGTTGTCATATATGATGGCCATGATATGCCATAGGTTGTGATATGAGGCCATGATATGCCATAGGTTGTGATATGATGGCCATGATATGCCATACGTTGTGATAATTATAATGGCAGATATGCCATAGGTTGTGATATATGATGGCCATGATGTGCCATAGTTGGATATATGATGGCCATGATATGCCATACGTTGTGATATTATGATGGCCATGATATGCCATAGGGTTTGTGAATATGATGGCCATGATATGCCATACATTGTGATAATTATAATGGCCATGATATGCCATAGGTTGTGATAATTATGATGGCCATATATGCCATACATTGTGATAATTATAATGGCCATGATATGCCATACATTGTGATAATTATAATGGCCATGATATGCCATAGGTTGTGATAATTATGATGGCCATGATGTGCCATAGGTTGTGATATGATGGCCATGATAGTGCCATAGGTTGTGATATGATGGCCATGATTGCCATAGGTTGTGATATGATGGCCATGATGTGCCATAGGTTGTGATATGATGGCCATGATATGCCATAGGTTGTGATATGATGACCATGATATGCCATAGGTTGTGATATGATGGCCATGATATAACATAGGTTGTGATATGATGACCATGATATGCCATAGTTGATATGATGGCCATGATATACATAGTTGTGATATGATGACCATGATATGCCATAGGTTGTGATAATGATGGCCATGATAATAACATAGTTGTGATATGATGGCCATGATATGCCATACATTGTGATAATTATGATGGCCATGATATGCCATAGGTTGTGATATGATGACCATGATATAGCAATACATAGGTTGTGATATTAGATGGCCATGATATGCCATAGGTTGTGATATGATGCCATGATATGCCATAGGTTGTGATATGATGGCCATGATATGCCAATAGGTTGTGATAATTATGATGGCCATGATATGCCATAGGTTGTGATATGATGGCCATGATATGCCATAGGTTGTGAATGATGGCCTTGATATACCATAGGTTGTGATATGATAACATGATATGCCATGGGTTGTGATATGATGGCCATGATATGCCATAGGTTGAAATGATGGCCATGATATGCCATGGGTTGTGATATGATAGCCATGATATGCCATAGGTTGTGATAATTATGATGGCCATGATATGCCACACGTTGTGATATGATGGCCGTGATATGCCATACGTTGTGAATGATGGCCTTGATATGCCATAGGTTGTGATGTAAATGGCCATGATAATCCCATAGGTTGTGATATGATAGCCATGATATGCCATAGGTTGTGATATGATAGCCTTGCTATGCCATGGGTTGTGATATGAGGGCTTTGCTATGCCATGGGTTGTGATATGATAGCCTTGCTATGCCATGGGTTGTGATATGATAGCCTTGCTATGCCATGGGTTGTGATATGATAGCTTTGCTATGCCATGGGTTGTGATATGATAGACTTGCTATGCCATGGCTTGTGATATGATAGCTTTGCTATGCCATGGGTTGTGATATGATAGCCTTGCTATGACTTGGGATGAGATATGATAGCCTTGCTATGCCATGGGTTTGAGATATGATAGCTTTGCTATGCCATGGATGAGATATGATAGCCTTGCTATGCCTTGGGATATGATATCATAGCCTTGCTATGCCATGGGTTGTGATATGATAGCCTTGCTATGCCATGGGTTGTGATATGATAGCCTTGCTATGCCATGGGTTGTGATATGATAGCCTTGCTATGCCATGGGTTGTAATATGATAGCCTTTCTATGCCATGGGTTGTAATATGATAGCCTTGCTATGCCATGGGTTGTAATATGAATAGCCTTTCTATGCCATGGTTTGTAATATGATAGCCTTGCTATGCCATGGGTTGTAATATGATAGCCTTGCTATACCATGGGTTGTGATATGATAGCCTTGCTATGCCATGGGTTGTGATATGATAGCCTTGCTATGCCATGGGTTGTAATATGATAGCCTTGCTATGCCATGGGTTGTGATATGATAGCCTTGCTATGCCATGGGTTGTGATATGATAGCCTTGCTATGCCATGGTTGTGATATGATAGCCTTGCTATGCCATGAGTTCTGATATGATAGCCTTGCTATTCCATGGGTTGTGATATGATGGCAATGATATGCCATACGTTGTGAATGATGGCCTTGATATGCCATAGGTTGTGATATGATAGCCTTGCTATGCCATGGTTGTGATATGAGGACTTGCTATGCCATGGGTTGTGATATGATAGCCTTGCTATGCCATGGGTTATGATATGATAGCCTTGCTAATGCATGGGTTGTGATATGATAGCCTTGCTATGCCATGGGTTGTGATATGATAGCCTTGCTATGCCATGGGTTGTGATATGATAGCCTTGCTATACCATGGGTTGTGATATGATAGCCTTGCTATGCCATGGGTTATGATATGATAGCCTTGCTATGTCATGGGTTGTGATATGAGGACGTCGCTATGCCTTGGGATATGATATGAGGACTTTGCTATGCCATGGGTTGTGATATTATAGCTTTGTTTTGCCTTGGAATGAGATATGATAGCCTTGCTATGCCATGGTTGTGATATGAGGGCTTTGCTATGCCTTGGGATATGATATGATAGCCTTGCCATGCCTTGGGATATGATATGATAGCCTTGCCATGCCTTGGGATATGATATGATAGCCTTGCTATGCCATGGGATGAGATATGATAGCCTTGCTATGCCATGGGTTGTGATATGATATCCTTGTTAAAGTCATGGTTGTGATATGATAGCCTTGCTATGCCATGGGTTGTGATATGATAGCCTTGCTGTGCCATGGGTTGTGATATGATAGCCTTGCTATGCCATGGGTTGTGATATGATAGCCTTGCTATGCCTTGGGATGAGATATGATAGCCTTGCTATGCCATGGGATGAGATATGATAGCCTTTCTATGCCATGGGTTGTAATATGATATCCTTGTTAAGTCATGGGTTGTGATATGATAGCCTTGTTAAGTCATGGGTTGTGATATGATAGCCTTGCTGTGCCATGGGTTGTGATATGATAGCTTGCTATGCCATGGGTTGTGATATGATAGCCTTGCTATGCCTTGGGATGAGATATGATAGCCTTGCTATGCCATGGGATGAGATATGATAGCCTTTCTATGCCATGGGTTGTGATATGATATCCTTGTTAAGTCATGGGTTGTGATATGATAGCCTTGCTATGCCATGGGTTGTGATATGATAGCCTTGCTGTGCCATGGGTTGTGATATGATAGCTTGCTATGCCATGGGTTGTGATATGATAGCCTTGCTGTGCCATGGGTTGTGATATGATAGCTTGCTATGCCATGGGTTGTGATATGATAGCCTTGCTATGCCACGGGTTGTGATATGATAGCTTTGCTATGCCTTGGGATGAGATATGATAGCCTTGCTATGCCTTGGGATGAGATATGATAGCCTTGCTATGCCATGGGTTGTGATATGATAGCCTTTCTATACCATGGGTTGTGATATGATAGCCTTGCTATTCCATGGATTGTGATATGATAGCTTTGCTATACCATGGGTTGTGATATGATAGCTTTGCTATACCATGGGTTGTGATATGATAGCCTTGCTATGCCATGGGTTGTGATATGATAGCCTTGCTATGCCATGGGTTGTAATATGATAGCCTTTCTATACCATGGGTTGTGATATGATGGCCTTGCTATACCATGGGTTGTGATATGATAGCCTTGCTATACCATGGGTTGTGATATGATAGCCTTGCTATACCATGGGTTGTGATATGATAGCCTTGCTATACCATGGGTTGTGATATGATGGCCTTGCTATACCATGGGTTGTGATAAGATAGCTTTGCTATACCATGGGTTGTGATATGATAGCCTTGCTATACCATGGGTTGTGATATGATAGCCTTGCTATGCCATGGGTTGTAAATGATAGCCTTGCTATGCCAATGGTTGTAATATGATAGCCTTGCTATGCCATTTGTTGTAATATGATAGCCTTGCTATGCCATGGGTTGTAATATGATAGCCTTGCTATGCCATGGGTTGTAATATGATAGCCTTGCTATGCCATGGGTTGTAATATGATAGCCTTGCTATGCCATGGGTTGTAATATGATAGCCTTGCTATGCCATGGGTTGTAATATGATAGCCTTGCTATACCATGGGTTGTGATATGATAGCCTTGCTATGCCATGGGTTGTGATATGATAGCCTTGCTATGCCTTGAGATGAGATATAACCTTGCTATGCCATGGGATGTGATATGATACCCTTGTTATGTCATGGATTGTGATATAATGATACCCTTGTTATGCCACGGGTTGTGATTTGATCACCTTGCTAAACCATGTTCATTCAATTTTGTGGCAACTTTCTGTTATAAGAATAACAGAAGATGGTTAGCAAACAACTTAGCAATTATTCTGAAGGGAGATGTTTATGATACAAAATGTACAAAACTGAAACAGAAAACGACAGACTTGAGTAAAAGCTCTCATCTTGGCCATTGATAAATAAGACCATTTTGATATCACATAAACACAGTTTTTGTTTTTGTTTCTTTCTTTCTTTCTTTCTTTCTTTCTTTCTTTTTTCTTTGTCTGTTTGTTTCTTTGTTTGTTTCTTTGTTTGTTTTGTTTTTTGGACGGAATCGCCAAATTTAATACATTACGGAATCAGATCTTTGATATTTTTGATTAATGAAGCCCGAATTCCCATCTGGTACACAGCACCCTTGAACATGAACACAGTATTGTTCACCAAGCCACTGTCTCTCAAGATGCGTTGGCGTTGTTTAGGAGAATCAAAGTGTCAACTGATGCCAAGACCAACATAGGCAATGTGTGGCTGAGTAGATACTCTATGTTACTATTTATCTCTATGTTACTTTTTATTTCTATGTCACTGAATCTTTCCAGGTTACTATTTATGTCTAAGTTTCTGTGTAAACATAAGTGTAAGACAATGTACCTGATCCTTTTTGCTAATGATTCCAGCCTCAATGGGATCACAGACACTGTAGTAGGCATAGATGACCACGCCAATTAGACAGCCCAGCAACAGGATGACGATCAGGCCTGGCGCGTTCAGCCAGAAAGCTCTGGTGGTCACATACGTATAGTAACAGATTGACGAAAAGAAAAAGAAAGAAAGAAAGAAAGAAAAACTGAAACAAAGAAACAAAGAAAAAGAAACAAAGAAAACGAGATAAAAAATGGCGACAGCAGAATAGCATCCAGGA
>CM060305.1:99746750-99796750 GCA_030674185.1 Monoplex corrugatus | reverse complement strand
TATCAAAAGAGGGGTTAGACAGGAATGTGTTCTGTCACCAGATTTATTTTCACTTATTGAAAAACCATCATGAAAAATCTAGAAGAATGCCCTGGGATAAAGGTTGGAGGAAAAATAATAAACAATCTTCGTTATACAGATGACACCGTTCTAATTGCACAAAATGAAAAAAAATCTAAAAAATCTTGTTAATATAGTAGAAATAGAAAACAGAAATAAAGGGTTAGAGCTATATAGTAAGAAGACTGAAATCATGATAATCAGGAAAAACTAGAGATCCCTTTATGTAAAATAACAGCAAATGGCACACCACTGAGAGAAGCTGATAAGTTTAAATATCTGGAAACAATCATCTCACCAGACAGATGCACATCAAAGATATCCAGCAGAACGGGACAAGTTAAAACAGCATTCAAGAAAATGAAAACCGTTCTTACCAACAGATGCCTATGAATTAAAAACAAATGAGAACCTAGTCACAACAGGAAAGCCTGAGAGAAAAGAGCACCACGTAGACTCAGGGAGAAAGTATTAGACAATTTTGTGGAGTGGATGAGGACAGAAAGGGTAGGAGATTATTTGAGCAAGAAAAGATAGATTCGTATGGAAGGCCACGATCGCCAAATCATGCAGCAAGGCACATAATAATGATGCATACTACTTCGAGCCCACCTGACTTTTGGTGAGAGACTAAACCTGTCTGGAATTGGAAAGGGTTAAGTGGTCAGGGAATGGAGATTGGCACCAACCTCCTAGTACCGACGCTGACATACGGCATGGTCTCCTGCCACTTCTGCTGGGGACCTAGTGTTGTATGACAATTTGGCCTTGTTTAAATAGACAAGTACAACTTTAACAAAATAGAGACCTTTAGATTACACGTCACGTATCCAATACGTAACGTATTGACTACGTATCGCATTTTCTCGCGCGATTATATCGATACGTACTGCTTTGATAGGGACGTGTCCACGTATGGAAGTACGTGCTTTTGCCCGTATCTATTTTGGGACTGCATATCTCAAGTTTCAAGGTAAGTAATATTTTGGTTGTGTTTTGAAACCCCTTTTCTACTTTGTTATGTATGTCTTGTGTCACTGAGTTTTAAACAATTTATGTACGAGTCGTCCAAAACGCGCCAAGTGTCAGCAAGCAAAAGCCTGCTTCAGGGAAACACGTATCGCCCAGCTGCCGATTCGACTGCAATTTAACTATGCCAGTTTGTGGACGCGAAACGTTCTAAATGTCATAAGTGACGTAGGCTAATGTTTTATTGCTTTTGATTATTTGCTGATAAATTTTCGAACGAGAAATGTCTTCTGAATGCGGCGTTTAAAGAAATCTAATGCCAAGCGCTGACTTTGATCTGTACTGTGAGTTCGCAATGCGGCGTTTAAAGAAATCTAATGCCAAGCGCTGACTTTGAAGTTTGATCTGTACCTGGTATGAGAAGCTGGTGGGAGCATGGTCGACTGACTGTGTTTGCACAGGCACCATGCAAACAATCGCCTGAATGTTAGAAAAACAGTTATCTTTCATTGTAGTTACACTCATCTCTAATGCGGTTTCAAAAGTAGATTTATACTCAACTGGTGCTAAACAGAAGAATGTTAGGCCCCTAGTAAAAGCACTTATTTATGTTCATTGTACTTACATGTATCCCCAATGCTATTGTAAAAGCAGATAGCTCTAACAGTATCAAATACAATAATGTTAGAAAAAAACACGTATCTTTCATTGTTCTTGCTCTTCTTGCACGTGTCACCACAGTAGAGATCACCAAATGGAAGAGACAAGCCTGAATTCGGGTCCATGTCATTGCGTCGACAGCTCATTGCGTCGCTGTCGACGCAATGGGCTGTCGACTTTACGGGTACCTCCCGTCAGAACCCGCCATCTGCCCGTTTCTAATTTTGCAACACCTCCACGTTACTAGTTGACGTTGATTTAATTTCGTTTGGTTTGTGTTCTGTGCTCCTTTTTTTTTCTTTCTTTAACTGGTCCACATACATTTGCACATTTCTGTCAAGACAATCATTTAGCATTTTTAGTGTTCAAATGTGTATCAGGTATTCTCCTTTTTATTTTTATTTTGTAAGGGAAGTAACTCATATTACGTTCCCTGTTCGCGAAAGCAAAATGATGTCCTTTAAACAAATAATAAAGAACGGGGGAAAAAACTAGTGCACATACGATGCAAGCTTTACGCGTTACAAGTGTGTGTGTGTGTGTGTGTGTGTGTGTGTGTCTCTCTCTCTGTCTCTCTGTCTCTGTCTCTGTCTGTCTGTCTCTGTCTCTGTCTCTCTCTGTCTGTCTCTCTCTCTGTCTCTCTCTCTCTCTCCCTCCCTCCCCCCCCCTAAAATGTGAATGAGCTGTCGACGCAATGAGCTGTCGAGAAATGAGCTGTCGACGCAATGAGCTGTCGACGCAATGAGCTGTCGACGCAATGGGCTGTCGACTTTACGGGTACCTCCCCTGAATTCTTGTACTTCAGGACTGCCAATGATTTATTATTTGATTTGGAATCAATAGGATGGTTGTATTTGAAACCACAAATCCCCCTGCTGTGGTGGTCGTAATGAATTGCATCAGCATTTCATTAGCTTATCAATTAGAATTATTAGGTAAGACCTATTGGCTGGTCATCATGGCTTTGTGTGAAAGAAAAGGAGGGAGGGAGAGATAGAGAAGGAAGGGTAGAGGGCAGAGAGAGAGAGAGAGAGAGAGAGATGATTTAGATTTTAAAGTGACAGTATGTTTATACACCATAACAGACACACACACATACATAATCTGCTCTCAGATACATACATATATATGGGCAATCAAATCAGGTTTCCTCTCACTGGGCCCAGCAGATAGGCTAGACAAAAGTCTGATAAAAGCGTCTGGCTTGCTAGTTAAAATAGGAATTGCAGAGTTATTATACCTAATGTATATGATGAAAAATGTGGCAGTATATTTTAAGTGTTTAAGGATTGGTGTTCTTTGAAAGGATATTATTACACTTATCCATAATACTGTTTTGGTACTGTGGTAGACAGCAGAATGTTAAAAAAAACATTTACCTTTCATTGTAATTACACTCATCTTTAATGTTGTTGTAAAAGCAGATTTATACTCAACCAGTGTTAAATAGAAGAATTTTAGGAAATGCACTTATTTATGTTCATTGTACTTACACTTATCCCTAATGCTATTGTAAAAGCAGATAGCTCTAACAGTACCAAATAGAAGAATGTTAGAGAAAACATATATTTCATTATTCTTGCTCTTCTTGCACTTGACACCACAGTAGAGATTACCAAATGGCATATGCCGTAACTGCACATGATACGCTCCCAACATCAACCCTGTCTCCCCTCCCCCCCCCCACCCTTTCCCATTTTCCATGCACACACACACACACACACACACACACACACACACACACACACACACACACACACACACACACACACACACACACACACGTACAGGGGAAACACACCATTGTGAAGTCACAAAATGAAAGGTGCGGTAATCAAGCAGGTAAATGTCAAACTCGTAATAAGAATGTCCGGGTTTGGTTCCTTCTGAGTTACCTCCTGCCTGGTGAAAAAGGGTGGAAAATTTGTTCAGTTCTCTGGTCAGCATGTGTGCAAACCTACCAGTGTCTGAAACCCCTTTGTGTGCATGCTCATGCAAAAAATCACATATGCACTATAAAGATCTTGTAAGTCATGTCTTGTGTGTTTGGTGGCTTATGGAAGCTTGGCCCAGTAAGCATATCCACCAAATCAGAGTATGCAGACTGCACCAGTATACTTCCTGTTCTTCCTTGCTAGCATTGAATAAAAGTACAGAAATATGTATCTCTATATAATAAAAACTTTCAGCCATTATTTGACACAGATGAAGTATGGGGCACGCGCACACACACACACACACACACATACTCACACACAGAGAAAAAACACATCAATAGCGTTCATTGTCTATGATGTCATTGTATTGAATGATGTCATAATATTGGAGCAACCAAGTTGCTAGGAAAGATAAAAATTAATTGCTAGATTTATTTTCCTTTACTGGACAAAACTGCGCATATACACATATGAGAAAATCTGAACGCTGTAGAAAGATCATAAGGTTTTTCTAAAAAAATAACACAAACTGAGCAGATCTATGCCACTAAACAATAAGCAAAGATCAGGGAAAGGGGAATGATTGTTTTATACACGTTACTATTTTTTTTTTTTTTCTAATTAATCGTCTTCATTTTTATGGTAGAAAACAACAAAAACAAAAACATGTCTCGCAACTTGTATAATCTTTCAGAATAGTATTCAAAATTCATTTTGTCACAATAAAGAATTCATATGCCCATATAGTGAATATTTTCGTCACATGGAAAGTGTGTTGCAAGTGCATTTGTGCGTGCCGGTGAGCGCGTGTGTGTGTGTGTGTACAAAAAGACTGAGTTATTAATTACAGTGTAAAATATGTACTTAATAAGAATTCCTGTTCTTCCTTGCTAGCATTGAATAAAAGTACAGAAATATGTATCTCTATATAATAAAAACTTTCAGCCATTATTTGACACAGATGAAGTATGGGGCACGCGCACACACACACACACACACACACACACACACACACACACACACACACACACACACACATACTCACACACAGAGAAAAAACACATCAATAGCGTTCATTGTCTATGATGTCATTGTATTGAATGATGTCATAATATTGGAGCAACCAAGTTGCTAGGAAAGATAAAAATTAATTGCTAGATCTATTTTCCTTTACAAATCCGAGTATAACAATTTAGATCTAGTTCGTCGTCACATTGGTAATATCAGTGAAAAACAAATGGCTACATACGTTTATAATGTCACACGTCGTAAAGTACAGGAAAGGCTGTGGTTACGTCCCTTGCTTCGGGGGACGTAGATTCTTGACACGTGTAATCTAAAACCAATTCATTTTTACGTACGGGACACGTACGTATCGCGGTACGGATACGTGTTGGGAGATACGTGACGTGTAATCTAAAGGTCTCTAATATGTGGTCTAGAGTCTGTTTTCCCCTTAAATATGTCATCCTTGCAAGGTTACATGTACTTACTATTTGTTTTTAAAGAAAAGGAAGCAGGGACGACAAAAAAAATCAAGACAGAGGTCGGAGCTGCAATGAATTATTTCCTTTGATATAAAACAAAACAGCCAACTATCACCGTGGACACAGATTCCAAATACTGTAACACACAAACTAAAGTCATCACCGACATGACAGCATGCAAACGTACAACATATCAGTCATTATCGGTAGCTAAGACTCGCACGGTCATAGTAAAAGTAAACAAACAAGTATAGATGGCTAGATTCATTTTCATTTCCAAATCCCCAGTGTATCAAGAAGCGGAAGAGAGAGAGATGGAGGTAGTGAAAGTGAGCGGGGTGGAGGGGAAAGAATGATGTTGATACAAAGAACAAAACAACGTTCACAGTTAACAATCTTTTATCTCCCCCCCCCCCCCCCCCCATCCCCGTCTAAATAATATCAGTATACACGTAATATATGACCTTGTGCAATTGTATCTGTGTGAGCAAGTAAGCAAAATAATTTCGATTATTTGTTGGGTCCGGGCTGATGCCCTGAAAAAAAAGAGATGTCCTCCATTATTCAAGAAACACATATATCCCATTCTACTCATTGCAAGATATTAAGTTGCAATTTAAAAAAATTGAATTTCAGGTGAACAAAATATACAAAGGATTTGAGGGAAATTATAATTTTTTCATTAGAAATTATGGATATAGACTTTCTGATTACTACTATTAGTGTATAGGGACCTAACCCACATGATCTTGAATTTCATGTTGAATTGAAAGAAAGGACAGTAAAAATCATATTTGAAAACTAATTACAGCTGGCGACTGGAACATGGTAAAAAAAAGTATGTATTTATTCATTGTCTTATAGAACAATAAATAGACAAAGCACAACAACAAACAAACAGATTTCATAGATGTGCTGGTATACTATCTTACACACACACCACCACCACCACCACCACCACCACCACACCACGCCACAGTACAACATAACACAACACAACACATAAACGAGACAGACAGACAGACACAGACGAAACACAGATACAGACACAGACAGACAGATAGAGAGAGGCAGTAAGGGAAAGATAAAAACAGAGATAGACATAGAGACACAAAGAGGAGAGAAATAAGATAGGGGATAGGGGAATGTTTTCTCCTACAATTTCCTGTATTTTGTTTACACAAGACTAAACCGAACACAAGTAGATACATGTCCGAACAACAACTACAAAGAAGATATAGGGGGAGAGAAGACGCACTCATCAAAGACGACACATCCCGACTTGTGCATAATGTCCCAGGCATTGGCAAAACCGCCCACTTTGATGGAGCCCTGGATGAGCACTGCGATATAACCTGCCATCATCATGGCCACTTGGAAACAGTCAGTCCACAGCACTGCTTTCATGCCGCCCTGGGACACATCGTCTCATCGTCATTTATATTATCATGGTCATCACCATCGCCATCATTATTACAGTCGTTGCCATAATCATCCATCATCATCTTTGTCGTGGGATACTTGTAAAAAGTCTATCCACAGCCTTCCTTTCATTCCTCCGCATCGGCATATCATGTACCCTGCCTTGTCATCATCATCATCACCATCGTCATCGTCATCTTCAAAATACCGTTATCCACAGTGTCCACAGGCAATCCACAGCACTGCCTGCATTCTGCCCTGTCGATACAGCATTTGCTCACATCGTCATCATCATTGTTGCTCACAACAATAGCAGCATCACTATCGTCATCTGCATCGTCATCATCATTATCATGGACAGCTAGAAATAAGTCTCTTTTCAGTATTGCTTTTATGCAGCCCTGTGAAAATCACCACATTGTCATCATCATTATCATCATCATCGTCATCATCATCATCATCACCATCACCATCATCATCATCTTCAACGTCGTTGTTATCATCGCCATTGCCATGGCTACTTGAAAACAGTCTGTCCACAGAACCGCCTTCATTCCGCCTTCTGAAGACAGCACATAGACCATCTAGTCATATCTTGTCGTCATCATCATCGTTGTCGTCAATATTTAGCATTTTTAGTTGCAAGGTCTAGTGTTCACTGTAATACCTATATCATTCATAATGTAAAAGACTGAAAACTGGTGTGATTGGACATTCCGGTCAATGATTGATTGTAATCATGCCAACACACACACACACACACACACACACACACACACACACACAAACACACACATACACATATGCACGCGCACGCATACACACATATACGTACGCCCACACGCGTTCAAACACACACACACATACGCGCGCGCACACACACACACACACACACACACACACACACATCATACGAATGCGTAGATGAGTATGACAGGGAGTAATAGTACTTACGACAGCAGTGTACAGGGTACACACAGCACCCACTGAGCCAATAGAACCCCACAGTGGGAATCCAGTCACTACACAACACATCCAAACACAGCATCATGTGAATGCACGAACAGTGAATGTTGAACTGTATAGACAATATGGAGAATTATATTTGGAGAGAGATATTCAGGCAGACAGAGAGACGTACAGATTGCAAGAAATGCAAAATGAGAAACACTAATGCATAATGTGTATGCACGAAGATTAAAACTGAACGAGAAAAAGAAGACATTTTTATGCAAATCTTTACTCTCCAATCCTGAGTACTATCTTGTATGAATTAAAACAAGATAGTAATATTTAGGGGGAAAGAGCGAATGAGTGGGAAAGATGGGAACGATTATGATGTAGAGATTTAGACTGTTGCAATGAACAAGCACAGAGATCTTAGACAAATCCTAATCTTTGAAATTCCTATGAATCAGCACAAAGTAAATAGACAGCTAATGAAGGAGGAACGAAGAAAGCGAGGCAGAGTGTGTGTGTAGGTGTGTTACCTGCGTTCATTGCTAAGGAAGGAGCATAGAGGACAATGGACATGTACAGCATCTGAAAAGAATAAAAAGATGAATGAAAAGAATCTAATCATTATAGCTGCCTATTACAGATACACATTGGAATCGAAATAAGTCCATTTTATTGTATATTGATTGTGCAACACTTTGTGTGTGTGTGTGTGTGTGTGTGTGTGTGTGTGTGTGTGTGCGCGCGTGCGTGCGTGCGTGTGCGTGTGCATGTACATGTGTGTGTGTGTGCGCGCGCATACGTGTGTGTGCGAGCGTATGTGTCTGTGTTGAGGGCGTGTGTTTGTACGTATGTGTGTGTATGCGTGCGCGTGCTTGCGTGCATGTGTGTGTGTGTGTGCGTGTGTGTGTGCATGTGTGTGCGTGTGTTCAGGGCCGTAAGTGGGCAAGTGTTGGCAGGATCTGACTGAACATAGCTACAGACTTAACTGTTATCGCCTCAAGAAAAAAAAAAAAGATTTTATATCATATGCATTACAATGAAAAAATAGTTCTATCTTTTTTAAGGCAATTAGATACGAAAAAGCGTTTACTCAATAGGCTTAAAAGAAGAAACACACACACACACACACACACACACACACACACACACACACACACACACACACACACACACACACACACACACACACACACACACACTGCACGCATGCATGCACAGACAAAAAGATAAAGAAAGTCATACATGGATAGAGACAGGCAGAGAGATAAACACCAATCGTTCAGTGATTTGGGAAAAGTCAACAGTTTAAGAGCACACACACACATCACAGCATATTCACCATCTGGAAAATGTAGATCGTGGAAGCTGCTGTGCGAACAATTGTACCAAAGCGCATCTGTAATACTGAAACCCATAGACAACATCCTGTAGATATTGTGGTGGGGGGGGGGGGAGGTAGATGTCTGTGGTGTAGATAGAGGGTATTATGAATTTGTGAGGGTGGTATAAACTGTGTGTTATGCGATATCTGGTTCATGCGTAATACGGGAGACTGCTGGTACGTTTCGGTGGACATTACCATCAGTATTATCATCATGGTCATCTTCATCACTACTACTATGTTTATTATCACATTACGCTGCTTTTTAGTTGTTGTTTTGTTTTGTTATTAGTCTGGTAGCTGTTGTAGTTGTAGTAGTTGTCATTGTCCATGTTACTGACAATGTCAAGTGGCCGATGTCAATTTTAATATTGTCACTGATTTTGCAATTAAAACAGTGCACATCTGTCTTCTTAGGTGTTGCGCAAAACAGATTGTGGAATCGTGAGTGAACAGGTTGTTAGAAGTACTGCGATCCGTGTTGGGCTGAATTTTGTAGTGGCTGGCGGCTACTGATAAGGCTAATGGCAGTAACAGAATTAATATCCACATAATGATTAACATTATTTATGGATTGAATAAACCAAAGAAACCAACAATATCTGCAAAAATTCAACACCAAGTCGACATGAATCCCAATTACTTTAGCAGCAATACTCTATAAAAGCGCAGATAATTCACACAGAAATAATACACTACAAATGTAATAAGTAAAATTAAGAGGAAGAGCAAAAACGGGAGGAGGAGGAGAAGAAAGAATCAAAGCCCAATTGTCAATCGATGAATGGATCAGAGATAAACAGTTGGCGACATAGCGTGTACCTCCCAGATGAATAGACTGATTAGACCCTTTTTTCACTATCCTTTCACCAATAATCGTATAAAGCCTGAGGACTTTACAAACACGTAAAGTTCATATGTAAGCCTATGAAAACTGTCATGTATATTTTGGATCCCAGTAATATATCACATATGACGCAAAATAAAACAGAAATTGCAATTGGTCACAGTGGAAAAACAAGTCTCTCGTTGCTTTAGGGGTGGGTACCATTCACATACAAAGCTTTCCATGGGTTACTATCGAACCCATACAAATCTGTGCGAGCAGAGGTGAAAATAGCTCTACTCTTTGTCAGAGCAGGCGCTCACATCCTCCCCCTTGTCTCCCATGTTGGATCAGTCCTCAAGATGGACCTCTCACAAAACAATAAAAATCTGTACAAATAATATTCCCACCTTCTGAAAATGTACGTACCTCAAAGGAGCTGGTGATCCGCAGTAAGTAGAAGATGGGGATGTAGATATGGGAGGCAGCAGCCATGACCAAGATGTAGCTGATGCCGATGTATACATATACTGTGGAGAACTGATACATCTCCACCGGCGTCCCTAGCAACGTGATGGCCGACATGAAGCTGGCTATCAGCGATAGGGCCACTGGACCAGTCTGTTATAAATAATACACTGTATTCTTTTTGTTTGTTTTTTTGTTTGTTTCTTTGTTTGTTTTGTTTTTTTGTTGAGTGTGGTTCTGGTGAGAAAAGATATCTATAATTAGTCACAAATCTCTCTCTCTCTCTGCAACACACACACACACACACGCATACACACACACACATGCACGCACGCACGCACGCACACACACACACACACACACACACACACATACACATCATGATGAGTGTGTAAAGTGATACAGTCTACAGGACAGTTAAAACTATTCCTCTCCTTGCGAAGATGTTCTTTATTTAACTTAATTGCGAATATATGGCACGTATAGAGGGATGGGTAATGGTTTTGATCACGCTTCTTTCCTGTTGAACTGTACAGATACAGATAATGACGAAGAGGCATGCATTAGTGAATTCATGTTTGCACATCCTCGTGCGCGGCAGTGTACATATAGGCCTGGTCGCTAGAGTAACCGCACGTGCGTGTATGGAGGTGTGTGTGTGTGAATGCGTGCGCGCGCATGTGTGTGCGCGTGTGTATGCACGCCCTCTTGAGTGGGTGTTGAAGTGGGGTGACAGTGTGTATGCGTTTAAGCATATTTTTGGTGTGCGTATGAATATGTTTACTGTGTGTGAATTGTACATGACATACAACATGTTCATGATTGCGCATGCATGTGTGCATTTCGGTGATTTGATACCTAGGCGTTTGTGCATGATGTTTGGCATACCCGCGTTCACGTGTGTGCGTCCATGTATAAGGACTTGACACAGTATGTCCGCTTACACATGTGCTTGTGTATAAGCAGTTGTGTGAACGGAGATGCGTGTGTGTTCTTTCTTTTGTGACTATGTGTGTGCGTGTGTACGTGCTGTGTGTGCGTGTGTACGTGCGTGTGCGTGTGCGCCCGTGCGGCGTGTGTGTATGTGTGTGTGTGTGTGCGCGCGCGTGCGTGCGTGTGTGTGTTTCAGGTATGTGTGTGTGTGTGTGTGGTGTGCGTGAGTGTGTGCGTGTGTGTGTTTCAGGTATGTGTGTGTGTGTGTGTGTGCAAAGGGATTGCAAGACATCAGTATGTTAAAATTTGTGTAGGTATGTATGCACGTGATTGTGTGTGAATGCTGGGATCTGACTGCACGCACGAGAATCTGCAAGGAGTGAATCCAATCCAATATATAAAAAAAGAGTCAGTGTGTGAGATTGTCTATACATACTTCATCATGCTATGCTTTAAATTTAATTATTCACAGTTTATCTTTTTACGTTTTATCGTTGGGAAATCTGTCATACCTAACCTAATTTTTTTTCAAATTTTGAGAAAATTTTAGATTCGTGGAAATATAATCATATACTGTATCTGTATGTAATTTGTACTCATTACGCTTGTTTGCATTCATTTTGTCATGTCATGAGATTAAGGTAGGGTCAAAAACCATAGCGTACTCCACAATGAAAAATGAGAAAACGAAAGAGAAAGAAAATAGACTTGTAGAAGACAACAAAAGAAAGAAAATAGACTTGTAGAAGACAAAAAGAGAAAGAAAATAGACTTGTAGAAGACAAAAAGAGAAAGAAAATAGATTTGTAGAAGACAACAAGAGAAAGAAAATAGACTTGTAGAAGACAAAAAGAGAAAGAAAATAGACTTGTAGAAGACAACAAGAGAAAGAAAGTAGACTTGTAGAAGACATAAATACTCTTGAAAGGGTTGAAAACAGAAAATGAAATAAGAGAAATTCACGAAAGGAATCAAGAACTTCAGACAACTCGGGACAAAAGCATTTGGCGGGGGGGGGGGGGGGGGGGGGGATTATTACTGAGATCGGAGGCAAGATGGATTGCAAATGGGGAAAACTTTCTAAATATTTTTGCTCAGAGATATTACTACTTTTAAAGAAAATCAGCAAGCTATACTTCTTGAAGTTAAATCCTTTTTAAAAAATCTATATCAGAAAAGACTCACTACATATGTGAAATGGACAACTTTATATCAGAATGATGCCTAAATTATCAAACGAAGAAAAACGATTGTTGGATGGTGAAATAGCTATAAACGAAGCAAGCATACCACTGGAAAACATGAAAAATTCCAGAAGTCTGGGTACAGACGGATTTAGCGAGAAATTTTCAATTTTCTCTGGAAATAAATCAGACCATTTGTAGTAAGATCACTGAATGAGAACTGCAGAGATGGAAAACTTTCCACAATGCAGAAACAAGGATTGATCAATTGACAACCAAAAGAATTATTAACAAAAAAAATGTATAGGGGTGTAGGGGGCTCTGTATAGAGGTAGTTAGTACCTTTGCTGTCTGGCGGCTGCATCCTACCTGGTAGGGTGGACGGGCATCACTGGTCCTCATCCATCTCCTAAATCTCTCACGTGCTGGCTCCAAGCGCCACACCCCGGGACACCTCTTCAGCGGCGGGCTAAACCACGTGAGAGGGTGGTGTTTACACTGCACCGCTAGGTGGAGGAGCTGCTCTTTGCAGCCAACGGAGATCCTGGATGGATCCAACGGCCAAGTGTAGGGGAGTAAACCTTTAAAATCAGGAGTGGAGCCCCGAAGGCGGACCAGTGCGCTGTGCTCACTGACGCCGGCAGCTCCTGCAGCCAACCTGGTGCCAAACGTACTGCGTTGCATTCCTTTGGAGTACACCGGCGAGGCCGAGAGGGGGGTCTTGACGACTGGGTAACCCAGGACCTCCATATATCTTGCCTAGGGTTGCGCCCTGGAGAGGTACTCCAGTGCCGCTGTCTCAGCGGCAGAAACAACACGGGAGGCAGCAGTTACGAGTTATAAGTCTAGAGCATATTGGCGTGAGCTCGGGCGCTACGGGTTGCCTCCGACGGTGGGAGGGATCATCGCGTCCCACTGGTCAGCTATCGCCCGCCTCAAGCTGGGCAGCCCCCAGCCAGTAAGGTGCTGACCGGTCACAGTCTGCCTGCTTCAATGGGTGCTTGGAGCTCAGGATAATACCGAAAAGCAGACTGTAAACCCTGCACCAGGCAAAGAAAAAGGAAATAAAACAAAGCCGCCAGTGCTGAGACTGGCAACCTGGAACGTCAGGACCATGTGTCCTGGTCTCCTTGACGATCTCCAACAGGTCGACGATGCAAGAAAGACAGCATTCATCAGTCGCGAGCTCAAGAGGCTCAATACTGATACCGCTGTACTGCAGGAAACCAGACTTCCATCAAACGGCAGCCTAAAAGAAAAGGACTATATATTCTTCTAGCAGGGGAAGGCCCCGGAGGAGAACCGAGTGCACGGCGTAGGTTTTGCAGTGAGAAACTCTCTACTGTCTTCAATCGAACCGCCCTCAGAAGGCACAGCTCGCATCCTTTCTCTTCGCCTCTCAACCACCTCAGGCCCTGTGAACATCATAAGCGTCTACGTCCCCACACTTTGCTCTTCAGCAGAGGCGAAGGACGAGTTCTACGAGGAGCTTGAGACCGCCATCAAGAAGCTACCCACCTCAGAACACTTGTACCTTCTCGGTGATTTTAATGCTCGGATTGGTTCAGACCATATCTCCTGGCCCCGATGCATCGGCCACTTTGGCGTCGGCAAACTTAACGAGAACGGGCAACGACTCCTTGAGCTATGCTCCTTTCATGACCTCTGCATCACGAACACTTTCTTCCCCACAAAACTCAACCACAGAGTGTCCTGGCGGCATCCCAGATCTCGTCACTGGCACCAGTTGGATCTCGTCATCACTCGAAGACCCTCGCTGAATTGTGTTCTCACTACTCGCAGCTATCATAGCGCTGACTGCGACACAGACCACTCTCTGGCCGCCAGCAGAAAGGACGCCCTCGCATCAATACAGTTATGTCATCAGTCCCTGAACTACGCGAACGCTTTGCAGACGCCTTCCAAGAGGCCCTTAGCAATTGCCCAATCAGCAGTGCGGAGCAGAGATGGAAACACATCCGTGATGCCACATACAAGTCTGCTGTTGGCGCTTTTGGAAAGACAGAGTAGAGAAATCCCGACTGGTTTGAAGCCGGAATTGTGGACCTTGAGCCAGCCATCTCATTCAAGAGAACTGCCTTACTCAGCTACAAACAAGACCCCTGTGAAAAGACACTTGCCGCCCTTAGGAGGGCTAGAAGCGACGCCCAACGGATCGCTAGACAGTGCGCCAACAACTACTGGCAGAACCTATGTCAAAGCATCAAACTGTCTGCCGACTGCGGCAACATTCGAGGCATGTACGAGGGTATGAAAAAGGCCTTTGGCCTATGCGCCATCAAGATTGTCCCACTGAAATCCGCCACTGGCGAAATCATCACCGATCGTGCAAAGCAAATGGAGAGATGGGCAGAACACTACCAAGAGCTATACTCGAGGAAGACCATTGTTACAGACTCAGCGGTGGAAAACACGAGCATCCTGCCAGTCATGGAAGAGCTCGACGACCCACCCACCACCAAGGAGCTCAGCATGGCCCATCGACTCTTTAGCCAGCGGCAAAGCCCCAGGAAACGATGGCATCCCCCCCCCCCCCCCCAGGTCATCATAGCAGGCAAAGATACCAGCCTCCTCGATCACCTCCACGAACTCTTGCTACAGTGCTGGGAGGAAGGAACTGTGCCTCAGGACATGCAAAATGCAACATCATCACGCTCTACGAGAACAAAAGCGATCGCAGCGATTGTAACAACTATCGCGGAATATCTCTCCTACTGAACAGACTGCAGTTGCTTGCAGAACGCGTCTACCCAGAGGCGCAGTGCGGGTTTAGAGCTGAGAGATCAACGATCGACATAATATTCTCTCTGAGGCAGCTGCAAGAGAAGTGCCGCGAGCAGAAACGCCCTCTGTATATCGCCTTCATAGACCTGACCAAGGCGTTCGATTTGGTCAGCAGGACAGGCCTGTTTACACTACTGCAGAGAATTGGATGTCCCCCCACGCTCCTGAGGATGATCATATCCTTTCATGAGGACATGAAAGGCACCATCCAGTACGTTGGCTCCTCCTCAGACCCCTTCCCCATCAAAAGCGGAGTCAAACAGGGGTGTGTCCTCGCCCCGACACTTTTCGGCATCCTGTTCTCCCTGCTGCTGCGCTATGCCTTCAGTCAATCCGAAGAAGGCGTCTACTTTCACACCGGGAGCAACGGCAGCCTGTTCCACCTCGCACGCCTCCGTGCAAAGACGAAAATACGAAAAGTCCTCATTCGAGAGATGCTGTTTGCTGACGATGCCGCCTTGACGGCACACACCGAGGCTGCCCTCCAAGAGCTCATTAGCCGTTTCGCTCATGCCTACAAAGAATTTGGCCTCACGATCAGCCTAAAGAAGACCAACGTCCTGGGTCAAGATGTCAGCTCGGCTCCTCGCATTTCCATCGGTGACTGCACTCTCGACGTGGTGGAAGACTTCACATACCTTGGTTCCACCATCTCCAGCAGTCTCAACCTGGACACCGAGCTGAACTCAAGGATCGGCAAGGCATCTACAGCAATGGCCCGCCTGTCAAAGAGAGTGTGGGAAAACTCCATGCTGACCATCAAGACAAAGACTAAAGTGTACCAAGCTTACGTGCTGAGCACACTGTTGTATGAGTGCGAAACCTGGACTCTATACTCCCGTTAAGAACGCAGGCTCAACACCTTTTACCTACGCTGCCTCAGGATTCTTAGCATTTCATGGCAGGACCACGTCCCCAACAATGACGTCCTAGCGCGTGCAGGAACTCTCAGCATGTTTGCCCTGCTCACAAAGAGACGCTTGCGCTGGCTTGGCCATGTTACCCGCATGCAAGATGGCAGAATACCCAAAGACATTTTGTACGGCGAGCTTGCTACTGGCTCCAGACCCACGGGAAGGCCCATACTCCGCTACAAAGATGTGGGCAAGCGGGACCTCAAGGCGGGTGGCATTGTACCAGCAGGCATCGAAGTGGTAGCGGCTGGAAACTTGCCATCAATTCGGCCATCAAGATATCCGAGCAGAGGAGAGAGGAGCAGTGGGAGGTAAGAAGAGCACGCAGACACCAGAGAGCAGGGTTAGCGCCTTCGGACGACATCATCCTTTTTATTATTTGTGCAGAGATTCTAGCCACAATGATAAGGGAGGATGACTCTATAAAAGGAATCCAGGCTCATGAATGAATAACACAAAATTTCTCAGTTTGCTGATGATACCCAATTAACAAATATAGGAGATAAAGCCTCGTTTGAAAGATCTGTTCATATACTTGATACGTTCAGCAGTTTCATGCTTGTTTTATTAATACATGTAGCTAGAAAATACAAGTAATATGGCTCGGGAGTGAGAGAAAATCACAAGGCCCCATTTAAAAATGATACGGCACCCTGCTTAGTTTAAAATACTCGGTATTTTCACTCCAGATTTAAGAAATTGCGAAATCATCAATCATAATGATACATTTTCAGAAGTAAAAATGTTATTCAAAATACGGTCACAAAGAACTACTACTGCGATTGATAAAGTCATCGTTCTAAAGTTACTTGTGCTATCTAAACTTATACACTTGTGGATATTGTTACCGGATCCACCAGACTATTTCATACAACAGCTACAAAAGTTATGTTTTCAGTGTGTATGGAACGGAAAACAGGGTAAAAGCAGCAGAAAGACTGCCACTTAAAGCATACAGTGTACAGCAAGGAGGATTGAGTATACCGGACTTAAGAACATACATATATGCTCTCAAACGTTCATGGATAAGAAATTTTAAAACATTAAACCATAAATGGAAAAGTTTTGCAGCTTAAATGTATCCGTTTCTTAGCGACATTGAATACTGTGGACCAGCAATTGTTTTATATTTCATTAAGAACAACCAGAATTTAAACGAACGACATGACTAGTATTTTGAACGTGCCTAGTGTACTTGGATAATGAGTGTACAAAAGGGAGCGAAACTTTACTATGAAAAAATTGAGTTTGATGATAGCAAAACAAATTGTTGCTTAAATCTAGTGAGAAAAAGATTTTTCTCAAAATTCATAACTTAAATGATATTAAACTAAAATGGTTGCAACTAAGAATCGTTCATCGGATTATTGCCATCAATATAATATTAAACACAATGGGTATAGCAATTACGCTAAACTGTACATGATGTTCTAATGCACATTTCCTGTGGAACTGTTACTGTGTCCGTAACTTCTGGGACTTAATGGAAAAAACAATCAAAGAAAATGCGAAAATACCTTCAACATCAAACTCTGATTGGCGTAAAAGAATGTATTCACCTTCCATTTTGCTTGTACGTGTTTGAAAGGATGTGAATCATACCTAGGAAACTGTTCATCTACACGAGGCTTCTATCTACCTAACTGTGAATGGATACCTGACTTTCATCACAGTTAGGAATGGTAAAGCAGCGAGGGAGACAAGATGGGCACCACTCTCATATCGTGTGCCCCCAGAAATGTTGTGTCTACCACCTCACTCCTTTTTGATTGCAGGGTTTGTTAATGTAAAATGTGATCAAGGCAGGCTGACCTGCATGTTGCCTCCAGCCAGCATGTAGTCTTTGATGGTGACTTTCCTGCGGTCCAACCAGGCAAAGTAGAATCCAATGATAGTTGAGGTGACCAGCACAGCCACGAAAAACACATAGTCCACATTACCGAAAGTCTTCGTCTTTCCAGTGATGATGCTCACATCTTCCTTCATGTCTGCCACATTGGACCTGCTACTCGGCATGGACCTGCCAAATCACAAAACAATTTTTGATAGCTGGTCTTCACTTGCATACAATTAAGTATGTCTGTCCATAGAAGTATATGTCTGTAAATTATACACATATGTATTATCATGTATATAACATATATAATATATATATGTATACATATATTATGTTATCAGTACCAACAAATACCTATCAATTAACATCAAGAAGAGAGTTTTTGAGTGTTATATAGAACGAATGCTGTTGTATGGTTGTGAGGCGCGGACAAATTGAGGCAACTGAAATGTGGTTTCTAAGAAGAATGTTGAGAGTTCCATGGACAGCAAAGAAAACAAACGAGAAAGTCTTGAAGGTCATTAATATAGAAGATTAGGAAAAGGCAATCAACATTTATAACACATGTTATGAGGAAAGAGAAATTAGAGCACTTGGTCACAACAGGAAAGCTACAGGGAAAGAGAACACCAGATAGACCCAGGGAGAAAATATTGGACGGACTTGCAGGGTGGCTGAAGACGAAGAGGGTGGGAGATGTACTTGCAGCGAAAAGGGAAAGATTCGTACGCGGCAGGGCACATGATGATGATATTATCATGAATATGTATAAAGGGTCATCTAATCCCCTCATCTTATCCATAACTATTTGTCAGTTCAGGCCACTGACAATTCCATTCATACGTGTGAAAAAAGGGAATTCAAGTTTGTTTGTTTTTTTCCTTTCAATAACCATTGTTCTTAAGCGTTACTGATCAGTTAAAGGTATTCAACAGTTGTTCACAACTCTCATTCTTTTGGAAACGTGTTTCAGATTAAAGAACCCAATACGTGTGTCCTGTGGGATAATTACGATGTCCCTTAATGCCGAGTTGTTAAGGAATTACAGGGAATTCTATGACTCGCCAAGAGACGGAGCTGACAACTGTGGCGCTAGCTTAAATGAAGTGCAGTCACACTCTCAGGCAGTTATTCATCTTTGGCTTGTTGGGTGACCTAGTGTTTGTCTTATATCTCCTGTAGAAGTAGACGCACATTGTTATCTTTTGAACTTACTTGTCTGTCCAAGACAAAAGTACAGCTCAGTTGTTTAAGTATGCATCAGTTGTTGTCTGGAAAACTTCGTATACCCAGAAAGGCAGGGTGAACAGAACGAAGTTTACGTGTTCTTTGTAGAGAAGTACGTGATCAAATGGTCAGGTGGCGTCATTTCTTTGTTCTGCTAGCTGAGTCAAAGAACATTCTATACATTGTTGTGACTAAAGCTTGTTCAGTCATTGTGTAGAGGCCTAGTTAACCACTGAAGAGTCAGGTCAGTGGGAAAATCTGGCAAATAAAAACTTAAGCATGAAGATTTCAGTTTGATGACTTGATTGGTAGTAGTGACTGACTGCAGGTGAAGTGTGACTATGAGTGTGGACTGAGAACATTTCTAAAAGTTTCTAAGTAAAGAATGACTCTTTTGGAAATGTCTCAATCACTAATGGTAGTTGACTCTATTATGTAAACCAAATTACGCTGACTGCATGGACAAAGAGTAACCTATAATTCAACATTTTGTGCATGTTGCTGTTATATGTAACCTTGTAAAGGTGGTTAATATACTATATACATCAAGTTGTATTGACCACGTAGACATAGAGTGGCAGCACTGTATCATTATGTGTATACTGGGGCTGTGATTATCACTGTAAGCCAGTGGTATTAGTAATATTCATGTGTTGCGCTTTGGATTTGAAATGCTTTTCCTTTGTTTTCCAGTGCTGGAGGTTTACCTCGATGTGATTGCAAGAAACAGCCCTATATTTAAGTATACAACAGAAGATAGCAGTTTTGGGTATTTTTATTCTGTAAGTCATGAGTGCTTCTTGTGTTTTCAGATTCAGTTTCAGCCTTTGACTGGGCCCATGGAAAGTATGTCCCACTGAAGGACAGCCATATACTTCAGAGCCAGTAAATAGCTGGACCACCAAGACAGACTGCACCATCTTCTCCTACCTACATCTTGCAGACCGTAAAGTGTCCAAGTGGCAGTTCACTTTGTAGGATCAACCAAAGAAGGACTTGGACCAGTTCCTCGGCAGGTAAGTCAAGTTCTATTAAAAAGAACTGTGACAGATTGTTTTCAGGAGAAGATGTTGCTGGAGTGTATACGAAATTTTAAGATTACATGAGTAAAGAAATGACATTTATAACGTTGATAAATACTAGTGGTATTCAAAGGTTGATAAAGTAAATATGGAAATCTTATCCTTGTGTCACATTCTTCATTTGAAGGATTCAAACCCATGTCCCTACACACCAATGAGCAGTGGCGGTAGTATGGCAATATTTATCTCTCACTCCATTCACACAAACTTGATGGCAAATCATAACTACGCGATCTTAAAACGAAACGAACGCATCAGAACCTAATAAAAAACGGAAGTCTTCTTTTACTAAATGCAACAACATTTTTTTCCTTACTTTGGGATAAACATTTATTTCTTCCAATACCTCTAATCCTTTCATGCAAAATACTAGCAACTCACACATTTAAACGAATATATTTATAAACTCATGGACGCCCTTCTGCTGTCGCCATCTTTTTTTAAATAGAAATCTGTCCTCCACCTGGAATCGAACTCGCGCATCCATGGTGGTCAGGTGTCTCAAGACAAAGTCACTTTGTGACGGATATCTTAACCATTTAGCGATCAGTCACTAGCAACACAAAGTGGTATTTTAAGCCTTTTGAACTTCACTTTTGTTCCTCCTAGTCCACATCCAGCTGGGAGGTCTTTTCTGCTGCTTCTGACATTGCATTTAGGAATCCGGTCTTCTCTCTCCCGGAAATCGAGAGCCGCTTCATAAGATCATAGGCGAATGTAACTATCAACTCCCTTTCCTCCAACCTCTATTGCGAGGACTTTGGCTTGAAAGCCAGATGTCCACAAGCTGGCTAGACTGGCAATCTTTTCGGACTTATAGGTATGGGCTTCCTCCATTCTACTTTCATAGGGTACAGTGAGCTCGATCAGAATCATTTGTTTGGCTGAATGGGAGTGGTTATGTCCTGTCTCATGTTATTCTTTCTAAAGATTTCAGGATTTTTTTCCCATTGTGGAAGATCTGCTGTGCACTCCCAGATGTCCACTTCATCCAGCATACCCCACTTCCACGCTCTCTAGGTGTCACATCTTTTTCAGGCCACTTTTCCTGCCTCTTGCCGTGTAGAAGGATGTCGGAACTACTGGTGACAAGAGTCTTTTTTCTTCTGGCAGTGCTGATGACTTTGCGATCTCTTGAATCACTTGGTTGTGCCTCCATGTGTACCTTCCTGAGGTTAGCGCTACCTTGCATGAGCTCAGGACATGTTCCACAGTCTGTCTTGGCAGTCCAGGCAAGCAGGGTTATCTGATTTTCCTCATTTCACCAGATTAGCATTCGATGGCAGGAGGTCATACACAGGTCTAAGGATGAAACTGATACTGAGAGGGGCCATATTCCACAAGTCATTCCAGCTTAGATTTGTTTGGAGTGCACTTTCTCAAGTCGTCCACTGTCCTTGTTGGTTTGTTGAACTGCTTTCTGAAGTCTTGTCGCATCCTCTTCTTTCTTCATCTCTTGTACTACCATATCTCTTTTTGCTTTCTCGTTGGCCTTTGACCATCATTTCATTTTTTTTTATCCCAGTCCCTGCCTGTTGGTCTGCATGTGCCGTATTATTTCTCTGACCAAGAGGCTTTCTTTTGCCGCGACTAATGCCTCCTGGACTTTCCATTTTGGACCAGTCCTCCACTTGGACTAGACTGATCTCACAACCTTATCTCCCGAGTCTTCAAGCATGCTAAGAAGCCTAATGTTCCCTGCCTTGTGCTCCTCAACAATAGATTTTAGAGGTAGCTTCAGCTTTGCCTGGCGACAATAGAGCGCAACGTCAGTGAATGGGTGGGACACCAAGCCATTTCCTCGTGTTTGTTGATTTTGGCCTCCATTGATTCCACTGTGCCAGTACAGATATCGTACATCAACAGAGGCCGGAGGAGCTTTAGAATCAGCATGAACTGTACATGTAGGCACCATACTTTTGTATTTGCCAAGAAGGCCACAAGTCTATTAGCTGCAAACTTTCTTCTGCCATTTGCTTAATTTCCTTACCCCTTTCTGTATCTTTCAGGGAGTCGTCATATCGCCTTCTGAGGCTTTTCACTGGTTCTTCTGTCACTGTTGGAATGGACTGATTGGTGACAGTAAACGTTACTGTTTCGTCTACTTTTTTGGCTTGGAATTCATCCAAGATGAGACGACGACATTGTTCGTCTGCTTCAAGATCCCACGTGTCTATTCTTCTTTTGTTGAAAGCACTGTTGTTGTCGCCCATGAAGGCTTTTAGAGGGGGAATTTGGTATCCATTACTGAGGTCAGGCGAAATGACGCATTTACCAGTAACACTTTACACAGACTGACATAAGTTTTTCTTTGCTTCTTGCGAACCAAATCCAGATCTTTGGAGTTCTTCTTTCATCTTTGTGTCGTCACTAGTACGTTAGACTGGGTTATCTAAAGTCTTAGAAAATTGTACAACGCAGAAGACGAAGCGAAGATGGGATCTACGACAGTTTACCGTTGTCCGGAAGCTGCTCTTACGCTCGAATGCGCATGTCCGAAAAGTCCGTTATCGATCGCTTAGAGAGTAAGTCGTCTGCTGCACTATTCCGACAAGTTATTGTCACATCCCCCTTTCTCAAGAGAAGAACACTTTTCTTCTGCATACTCAATTTGTTAGCATAGCAGCACATTAAACTTCATGAAATATACCTGCAGATAAATTTCCATAAATCTTCAAAAAACTCGTCAATCAATACAACATGACTTTATCTTCTTAATCTTGTTGGAAACGTGCAGGCTTTCTGACTTGTCTGCTACTACGTGTGTGGTAAATTTGATTTGAACCACCATGGAGAGGTACAGCAGTTGGAACAGTCATGTGTGCCGGGGAAGCAGGGTCATCCTCGACATCAGATGTAGACTGGATTGGGCAGGTAATTGACGTTGACCTTTCGGTGACTACAGGTGGTCGCTATACGTCTGGATCAGCAGAACCAGTTGTTGAAATTGGTGTTGGCGCAACTTTTGAAGTCGAAGGTGTTTCCGGTTACGCCTCAGGTCACCACTCACAGTTTTGATCAGATAAGATCTCGAAGCGCATTTCTTTTTTGACGACACCAGAGTGTTTCCATCCTTACTCCATGTCTCCTGCGATGAGCGCGGGATCTCCAGAATGAAGTTCTGGCAAAGGACGAAATTAAATTTTGTTTCTGCTGTTGCTTCATGTCTGCATCATGTTTTCTCACACAGTCATTGTCAACTTTTATTGGAAACAGAGTGTGTCGCCCTCAGCCTTCTTTGAAAATCAAGTTCTGCTGGGCTTGCTCCTAGCTCTGGGATAGGTGTGGAGCGGCAGGTTAGCAAAGCAGGAACACATCTCGCTGAAGGATTTCCTTTGCTGTTTCCACTACCCGTTCTGCAACCTCGTTGGCATGTGAGTGGCAATATACTAGTATGGGCTGCTAGTAATATGGAAAAAGTTCCACTCAGTTGCAATTTTCTGGAACTCTGATAAAGCAAACTGTCTTCCATTGTCAGAAATATATTCTTAAGCTTGTTGATCACTGAATGTGCATTAATGTTTTCCAGGTGAGCAGTATCAATGTATCTGGAGTAGTAGTCCACACAGACCAAGTATAGTCTCCTTTGAATTCACATTCGTCTGCTCTAACTCGCTCAGAGAGACGTGTTGGCAGGGTCGATGGCAAAAGTAGCTCCTAAGGTTGAGAAGGGCGTTTCTCAAACAACTAAATACCGATATTTTGAAATTGTATTTTCAATGGCCACCACACTGCCTGTTTTGCTCGTTCTCGGCATTTGGAGATGCCTAAGTGTCCATCATGGATATGTCCAACATTTCCTGTTGCATGGAAAAAGGGATAACCATCCAATCACCTCTCAATAGTAGTCCATCAAGAATGCTGAGTTCGTGTCGAACCATGAAGAAATCTCTAGCTTCCAGTGACACTTCTTTCTTGTGTTTTGGCCAACCATTCTGAGCGTATCCAATTGCTGCTTTCAGGCTAGCATCTTTCTGAGTTGACTCTTGTATTTGACTGATCTTGGTATCAGACGCAGGCCTAGATGATGTGATTTCTTCAGCATAGCCTTGGACGTCTTCCTGCAAGTTAAGGCTATTTTGTGATGAAACATGGTTTCTGGATAGTGTATCAGCTATTATGTGTCAGGTCGGATAGATGTATCCGCTACTGGTAACCTGGAACCCAGTACTACCTGTCACAGGGTCGAATTGCTGGCGACTAAACCAGCAACCCCACCAGTCCTCTCAGGAGGATGGTGAGGAGGGTGGCTAGAAACGCTGGTGGAAATAAATTAGATCCATCAAAGGGCGCCAGCTCTGGAGAGCTACCCGCGGCCATCTAGCTAAGGGAGTAAACCCTGACAGTAAATCCGGTGTGGGGCCCCTAAGGCGGTTGGATGGCAAACTTTGTCACTTTCCGGCAGCTCCTGCGGCCGCGTTGGCACCAAAACGTAACAGCCCTGCTGTTCCTTTGGATCTGTCAGCGAGGTGGAGAGGGGGGACAAGTTGCATGGGCAACAGCCTGTCTTCCATATTACACTGCCCAGGCTTACATCCGTCCATTCATCCACAAACACTCTGCACCTACGACCTGGAGAGGACACTCCAGCCTCGCTACTAAACTAGTGTCGGCACAACACGGGAAGCAACAGATACCGGTGATAAGTCATTGCTCATCTGGCGTAGAGCTGACGCCAGGGGTTGCTTTTGACGGTGGGAGAGACCTTCGTGTCTTACTGGACAGCTACCGCCCACCTAAGCTGGGCAGCCCCCAGCCAGTTAGGTGCTGTCCCGCCACGACCTGCCTTCTTCATTGGGTGCATGAAGATTAGGAGAAAATCTGACAAGCAGGTCGTTAATTACCGCACCAAACAAAAAGAAAAATTCAAATTCAAGAAACGGATCAGGAAAAGGATCAGCAGTGAAACTGGGCTGTTGGAATGTCCGAACAATGATGCCTGGGCTCTCCCAAGATCTGCAAGACATCAGCGACGCCAGAAAAACCGCCGTCATAAACAGCGAACTAAAGAGGCTCAATGTGGACATTGCCACTCTGCAGGAAACACGGCTGGCTGACTCAGGAACACTAAAGGAAGGGGACTACACCTTCTTCTGGCAAGGAAAGAGTTCTGATGCCCCAAGAGAGCACGGAGTAGGCTTTGCAGTAAGGAACAGCCTGCTGAACATGATTGAACCAGGCAGCGGCGATTCAGAACGACTCTTGACTCTCCACCTCAACACCACTGAAGGCAATGTCACTCTCATCAGCGTTTATGCCCCAACTCTGTCCGCCTCTCCAGACACCAAGGATGAGTTCTACGAAAATCTTGCATCAACCATAAGGAACATCCCCAGGACAGAACAACTTGTTCTCCTGGGCGACTTCAACGCCAGAGTGGGTGCAGACAATGACTCATGGCCCTTCTGCCTCGGTTCCTTTGGAGTGGGGAAAATGAATGAGAATGGACAGCGACTGCTTGAGTTTTGCGCCTGCCATGAACTGTGCATCGCCAACTCCTTCTTCAAGACGAAGCCTCAGCACAAAGTCTCCTGGAGGCATCCCCGCTCAAAACATTGGCATCAACTGGATTTGATCCTAGTAAGACGTGCCGGTATCAAAAACGTTCTCCACACTCGCTCTTATCACAGCGCAGACTGCGACACAGACCACTCTCTGTATATTGCAAGATCAGGCTACAACCAAAGAAGTTCCACTGCTCAAAGAAACAAGGGAACCCTCGCATTGACGTCAGCAAGATGTCTCAGCCAGATCTTATAGAACAGTTCGCAGAGGCCTTTCAGAGAGAATACGATGCATTGCAGCCCAGAGACTCTGCCACTGAGAGATGGGAAACGCTACGAGACACCATGCACCGCATTGCTATGGCCACCTTTGGGAAGAAAACTGTGAAGTCCCACGACTGGTTTGAGGCCAAATCATCAGAGATGACTCCCACTGTTGAGGCCAAGCGTGCCGCACTCACCAAGTATAAGCGGTCACCCAGTGAGAAGAACCTGCAAATCCTCAGGGCTGCCAGAAGTAAGGTTCAGCTTAACGCCAGGCGCTGCGCAAACGAGTACTGGACAGAGCTCAGCGAAGAGATACAGAGTGCTGCTGAAAGAGGCAACATCCGAGGAATGTATGATGGCATCAAGAAGGCACTGGGACCAACACAGAGCAAGATCGCCCCCCTCAAATCCTCCACTGGGGAAGTAATCAGCAATCCTAGCCAACAGATGGAAAGATGGGCGGAACACTACTCCGACCTCTACTCCACACAGAACATGGTGTCCCCCTCAGCCCTCGATGCCATCAAGTGCATGCCGGTAATGGAAGAACTTGACGCAGAGCCAACTGCGGACGAACTCAGCAAGGCCATTGATAGCCTGGCATCAGGGAAGGCACCTGGCAACGACGGAATTCCCCCAGACCTCATCAAGCACTGCAAAACTTCTCTTCTGCACCCTTTGCACGCAGTTCTCTGTCAGTGTTGGAATGAGGGAGCTGTACCACAGGACATGAGGGACGTCAAGATCGTCACCCTGTACAAAAACAAGGGCGAAAGGAGCGACTGCAACAACTACAGAGGTACCTCGCTCCTCAGCATTGTTGGCAAAGTCTATGCTCGGGTCCTCCTAATCCGCCTGCAGAAACTGGCTGAACGCGTCTACCCGGAATCACAGTGTGGTTTTCGAGCAGAGAGATCCACGGTAGACATGGTCTTCTCCCTTCGCCAAATCCAGGAGAAGTGCAGAGAGCAGCGGATGCCCCTGTATGTGGCATTCGTTGACCTCACCAAGGCCTTTGACCTAGTCAGCAGAGATGGCCTTTTCAGGGCTCTCCGAAAAATCGGCTGCCCCCCCAAACTGCACAGCTTAATTGAGTCCTTCCACTCAAACATGAAAGGGGTGGTGCAGTTCAACGGAAACCTTTCCAAGCCCTTCGACGTACGCAGCGGTGTGAAACAAGGCTGCGTCCTGGCCCCAACCCTCTTTGGAATCTTCTTCGCTCTCCTCCTGAGGCATGCGTTCAGCACAGCGCAAGAAGGGATCCACCTGCGGACCAGATCAGATGGCAGGCTCTTCAACCTCGCCCGCCTCAGAGCAAGGACAAAGGTCCGTGAAGCCCTCATCAGAGACATGCTATTTGCCGACGATGCCGCAGTTGTGACCCATATTCAGCGAGACTTGCAGTCACTAATAGACCGCCTCTCCCAGGCCTGCAAAGATTTTGGTCTGACCATCAGTCTTAAGAAGACAAACGTCCTGGGCCAAGGCACGCCATCTCCACCAGCCATCACCATTGATGACTACGAGCTTGAAGCCATCCATCAATTCACATATCTTGGGTCCACCATCACCGATAACCTCTCCCTTGACACAGAGGTCGACAAGAGGATCGGGAAGGCAGCCACAACACTAGCCCGCCTCACACAAAGGGTGTGGACAAATCCCAAGCTGACCACAAAGACAAAGATGGCTGTATACAACGCCTGTGTCCTCAGCACCTTGCTGTATGGCAGCGAGGCATGAGATGAAGAAAAGGCTCAATACCTTCCACCTGAGAAGCCTACGGCGCATACTTGGCATTTCCTGGCAAGACAAGGTGACCAACACTGAAGTCCTAACCTGCGCTGGCCTCCCAACCATGCATACCATGATGAGACAGCGTCGGCTGCGCTGGTTGGGCCACGTTCGCCGCATGGAAGATGGTCGCATCCCAAAAGACATCCTTTATGGTGAGCTTGCCACAGGGCAGAGAAACATTGGCCGCCCACAGCTGAGATACAAAGACGTTTGCAAGCGTGACATGAAGGCGCTTGGGATCAACACTGAGTCCTGGGAGGACCTCGCAGACGACCGCAACAGCTGGAGAACTACTCTCAAGAAACAGCTGCGGATTGGTGAGGACAAACTGTCAGCTGCTGCAGCAGAAAAGCGAGTTCGCAGAAAAGGGATGACAGCCAACAGACCAGCATCAGCATACACATGCGACCGCTGCGACAGAGACTGCCTCTCTCGCATTGGTCTGTACAGTCACAGGCGACGCTGCTTGGACCAAGCAGACATCCCATCTAGACATTAGAACGGATGTACTTTGTCCATGGTCAGTCATGACCGAAGGAGGCCTACTATCAGCTATTACCATGTTCTTGCCAGCAGTGTATTCTGCCCTAATGTTGAATCGCATCAGGCGCATCACTAGTCTCTGGCATCTCAGTGGAGTTTTCTGCAAATCTTTGTCGTTCACAAGTGTAACAAGTGGTCTGTGATAGTTATAACAGTGAAACTTTCCAAACCAACTGAATATTGATCAAATTTTTCATAAGCCCAGACCATTGCCAAACACTCCTTTTCAATCTGGGCGTATCCTTTTTCTGTATCAGTAAGAGAACGTGAGCAGTGTGCAGTTGGTTTCAATTCTCCATTGGGGGTTTGAAGTAGCACTCCTCCTAGTTCATAACTGCTAGCGTCAGCACAGACAACAGTTGTTTTGTAACGTCGTAGAATGGGAGCGTTGGTGCTTCTGAAAATAGGTCCTTTACTTTCTTAACTGGTTCTGTTTGTGTTTTGTCCCATTGCCACGTAGAGTCTTTGCGCAGAAGGTCGTTGAATTGTTGCACAGTTGTAGACAAATCAGGAAAGAATCTTCCAAGATACTAGACCATTCCTAGCCACCTTCTCAGTTCTGAGAGATCTGCTGGATTATTAATCTTGTGAATAGCTTATGATTTTATTTGGTCTGGTCTAATCCCCTGTTTATTGAAAATGTAGTCTAGAAGGTTGATTTCACTCTTGCAAAATTCACTTTTTTTCTCTGTTCAACTTCAGTCCGACTTCTGATAAGCGCCGAAGTGTTACATTGAGACGTTTATCATATTCTTCCATGTTTTAGCATGAATGAGTATATCATCCATAAAACACTCAACTCCCTTGATATCGCCCAGGAGGGTTTCCATTGTTTGCTGGAACACCTCAGGGCTGTGGAGATTCCAAAGGGAAGATGGTGGAAGAAATATCTGCCAAATGGTGTGATGAACGGAGCTGTGGAGATTCCAAAGGGAAGATGGTGGAAGAAATATCTGTCAAATGGTGTGATGAACGTCGTGCGTTTTGCAGTTTCAAGGTTGGGAGCTACCAAAAACTGGACATTGCATCAAACTTTGTGAATACTGTTGATCTCCTCAATTTATGTGTGATGTCTAGAGAGTTGGGAGAATATAGCGTTCTCGCTTTACAACTCGGTTCAGTTTTTTTCAGATCCACACATACACGCACTCCGCCTCCTTTCTTCAAGACTGGTCAATAGGTTCTGTGATGTGCTCACCAGTCAGTAGGTTCTGTGATGTGCTCAATCACTCCATTTTTTTCCATTGGTTGTAGTTCTTCTTCAACTTTTGCCATCAAGGGGAGCAGTATTCCTTTTGCTGTATTGACGTTGTAGTGAGTATTGTCTTCCTCTATCCTGATCTTGACAGGATCGTATTGGACTGGATCTCCACTTTCTCCAAATGCAAGATCATACAGATCATCAAGTCTCTTACAAAACCTAAACGTAAGGCTGCATCTCTGCTGAGGAATTATCACAGTTGTTGTCAAGGACAAAGATTCGAAACGCAGCAGTCTGTTTATTATTCTTTTGCTCTCGTGCTATAAACGCACCTCTGTGTTCTAAATAACCACCAGCACTTTGTAAAATGGCATTTGATTTTTGCAGTTTTGGCTAGGAGTGTAGACTGTTGTACACTTTCTTTGATATGACAGCACCTGTGTCGATTTTGAAATTAATGGCTCGTCCATTAATCGTCAATTTTTTCCGCCATGTAAGTTCTTCGCTTTCTTGTTCAATTGACATTTCCCAGAGAAAAAATGTGGAGGACATTGATTGGCTCTTTAGGGATATCTCATTGACCTCACGAACTTGTTTGGCGTTTGATGAACGGCATATTTTCTGAAAGTGATTGTATTTGCCACAGCCTCTACATTGTTTTTCTTTAGCTGGACACATATCTTTTCCGTGTTGATATCCACAGTTAGGACATGGTTTGGAGTTAGAATGCTGACCACTAAAAAGTTTATTTCTCAACTTTCAGCCTTTATCACACACATCATCTCCGTTGGCTTGGTCCTGCAGTGTCATGACAGACTGTATCAACAGTAGCGCCGGGAGAGAGTCTTTGTTGACTAAGCTGTTGTTTTACCTATTCAGACTGACGAGCTTGCTGAATAGCATCCTTGAGTGTAAGATCAGCTTGCAACTGTAGCTTTTCTGACAGTTCAGTGTCACGAATACCAAGAACAAGATTGTCTTGGATGCTTTCTTCTTTATTTGTAAAATTAGCACTTTCTGAAAGTTCATATAGCTTCCTTACATTCGACTCAATGTTTTCATCAGCGAGCTGGTTGCGTGAATACAACTATGCTCTCCCATGCACTATATCTACTCAATAATTTGTTCTAGTGTTGAGTTGCCGTCAACATCTGTGAAGGTTGAATAGATCTTTTCAGCCTATGGACCCATAGCATAAATTAGAGTACTGACCTGAACCTTCTTGCCTTTTACACTTTTGATGCATCTCTAAACCTAAAACAAAAAAACAAACAAAAAACGTTACTTCCAAGCAGACAAGCCACTAGGTTTAGTAAAATCAAATTTTCCAACAGATTTGAACGCCATTTTCGTGTTGTGTGTAGCTTAGAGCTGTAGCTACACGCTGCTACTATGTGTTATCACTTGTGTTAGACTGGTTGCCTAAAATCTCAGAAAACTGTACACTACAGACGACGAAGCGAAGATGGGATCTACGCAAAGACGTTGTAAATAGAGTGTAATGTCTTTGGATCTACGACACTTTACCGTTGTCCGGAAGCTTCTCTTGCGCTCGAATGCGTATGTCCGGAAAGTCTGTTACTGAAAGTTCTGCTGCACTATTCCGACAAGGTAATGTCACAATCTTAATCGTAGGTAGTTTCAAAAGTTTTGACTGGTTCATTGATAATAATAAAAGGACGTCAGTGCCTACGTGCTTTCGCTGCGACGCCATTTGTATACTAGGCCTAGTGAGTAGAACAAGAGTAGAACAGGAAAAGGGTGAGTACGGACAAGAGTGAGTACGGACAAGAGTGAGTACGGACAAGAAATTCGAAATGAAAGCGAAGAGAAGCAAAAGACTAAGAGTGTTCGAAACACTGTACATGCTCGAAATATTGCACATTTACTTTGTTGGACGCTTTATCGTCGTCTACAGTTGTATTCATGAAGGTATGATAGAAGAAGAGTTTTTAAAAAAGGCAGTTCACTAGAATCAAGAACGCTAGTCCATAGACCCGCTGAAACGTCATTAAGCTTTCTTTATTTTCTTCTTCATAGACGTCTTCATCGTGGTATTATGATGGTTAAGTCTGTCTGATAAGACAATATATGTGCTCGGCAGCTGTGGCTGAATAGGCTGACTTCTAAGTGGCAGGCCTTGGCACAGCGGATGCACATAAAGACCGATAGTTGTGCTAGGTGGTCACTGCCACAACTTTCCTTCTCTCTCTCTCTCTCTCTCTCTCTCTTCTGTCCAACCATAGACGAGTTCGTTTCTCTTCAGCAATGGCGATGCCTGTACGCACCGGCTGACGGCAGGTACAGCGACTCGTAGTCGTCTGTTTCAGATGTCCACACTGATATATCAGCAGATTTCAGGTCACGTTGCTGCATTCAGTACAGGATTAGATGGTTTGACTTGGGGTCTGCCTGTAATCGTCTGCGCGGTGCTTAGCAGTCTGTTGAGTGTCGTTTCTTGCTGATTTTAGTGCAGCGAGGGTTTTTCTTTCTGACGGGTCACTTTTATGGTTGATCAGAGCTACATTCTTGGTATCGATGACAGATTATGTCTGAGATAGGTGAGTCTCATCTTGATTTTGCCTCTTTTTCCACCCACGGGAACAGGGCGGTGTTGTAGATGGTGTCATGAACGAATTATCACTTTTACTTCATGGCAGTGGTGGCATTTATGTTGAAAACCTGTTCCATTTGGTCTTTGAAGTGAAGCATTGGGTTGACTGCCCTTGCGGTATTGATGTGTTGGCATCCTTTATTCTTGATGTCTTGGATCCTCTTTGGTTTCAGTCGGCACTGAAAGCTGTGTGTTAGAAGCACACTGTTGAGATAGCTCCTCTGCCAACAATGCCAATGTCTGGACTTTGGATGTCTCTAGGAGACTACATGGCAAGACTTTCTCTTGAAGAACGTGTTTGTGATACACAGCTTGCTATAGAGGAGAACTCCAGCAGTCTCTGGCCACTGTCGTTCATCTTAACAACGTGAGCGTATCCAAGACAGTCTGGCCATGAACTATGATCTAATCTGATTCTAGCATTGAAATCACCAAAACCAATGTGCTCGAATTTTGGAATCTTGCTGACGATAGCATCAAGATCTTCATAGAACTGATCATGAGGTGAGTTCAGCGTTAGTACTTAGACACGTTGGATGTTCACTTTGCCAGACGATGTTGAAAGACTGAGGGAAAGGATGTACGGTAAACCGCAGATGGGAAGGACTATCATGGGTAGCAAGGCCGACATTGTGCAGGCGAGGTTCTTTAGGGGTCTGCCCTGCCAGAAGAAGATATAGTCCTCCTCCCAAGGCATGTTGTCTGCAGCAAGGCTGGTCTCCTGAGTGTCGCTTCTCAGCTCAGAGTCGATGATTACCGTTTTCCTGCTGTTGTTGATCTGCTACAGGTTATCTGAGAAGCCACAGCACAAAGCTCTCACATTCTGAGTGGCCAGTGGCATGACTACGACATCTTTATTTTCTTTTGTTTTCCTGATGCAGCAATAGTTGTCTGCTTTTCCATCAACTCTAAGCTCCATGCACTTGTAGCCAGTCAAAAAATTCTAACAAGTTTTTGGATTTTTCGTCTGCTACAAAACCGGAAATGACGTTTCACTTTCATCCGGGTGTTGTTAAAACCATAGCAACGTAAGCGCTTTCGCCGTAACGGTTGCCAACCCCGAAACATCAAAGTAACTCTAATTCAAAGCTACCTGAGGTTCTCAGGTGTTTCTGCTGGGGTTGACTCTGTACCGCTAGTTTTAATTTGTCAGTCTTTTTCCAAAAAGGGGTTATCCCCCGTGAGAACAAATTGTGGTCACTTGTAATAGTTGTAAGTTGTATTTATTGTGTTTCATTCTATTAAAATTCAAAGATCTGTATTTTGGCTTTAAAGGTTTTTTGGAAGATTGGAAGTTGACTCAAAACCTACAAATGTGAAATCACTCCACATATACACCTATACATACATACCTACATACAATATATAATCACATATTTCTCACAAATCATAGGAGTGGTTACACAAATTTTTGGCGCCCAATGTGGGGCTGAAAGTCAACAAATCTGAAAAAAAAAAAAAAAAAAAAAATCCTTTGAAAAAAAAAAATTATTTTTTAGACATGATAATTGATATACAAGTGAAAAAAATATATATATATAAATATAAAAAACCAAACAAAACAAAACAAAGTTTTAGACAAGTGACATACAATCGTGCAGTCACTGTACAAATGTTACGCCGGATAACCAACAAGCATCCACGTCTCAGCAAGGACATTCAGAAGAAGGAGAGTCGATGTACACTGTGGAGATACAACGTCTCCAACAGAGAATTTCCGAACTGCAACTGAAGCAGCAACAGCTGGAGCAGCAACAACAACAGCAACGACATCATCATCAGCAGCAATTTTTTCAACACCAACAACAGTTTCCACCAACAATACCAACAATTCAAGTCATTGCATCACCCAATATTAGGCTGAAAACATTCACAGGACTCCCTCGAACTGGAGGATATGAAGTTTCATTTGTTGACTGGATGAACAGCGCCGACCAACTACTACATGATAAGTCCATTCCCGATCTGAAAGATAAACTGTTGAGTAGTTTGAGAGGTTTGCCTTACGAACAGGTCAAAAAATGTAGCAGCCCAAGGGATATAATTTCAAAGCTCAAAAATTTATATGGCAACATCAAGACAGGAGATGACAGACTATTAGATTTTGTTTCCATGTCCCTTTCTCCCAAGGAAAGTTCATCCGGATTCTTGTGTCATCTGTGGTCAGAGATGGCCAAACTAATAGAAGAGAAAATGCTAGACAGCAGTGAAGGCAGTCGGAAGGTGTATCATATATTCTCAAAAGCAATTAGCCCTATGCTTGCTGTTGAACTCCGTGGAAAGTTTGGGTTTCCTGGGCAAGTTTCTCCTGACCTGGAAGAGCTACTGACCACTGTCCGAATGTTAGAAGATGCTACTGCGACCATGTCCAGACCTCATGTCAAAGTCATGTCTGGAACCAATACATCTCCACAGAATCTGACTGAGGAACAGATGGACAAGATAGCTGAACGGGTGGTGGAAAAATTGAAGGGACAGGAAAAACGAAAACCGGAGCAGCGAGCACCCAGAGGTCCATGCTGGAGATGCGGGGAAAGAGGAAGCCATTTCGCCAGGGAGTGTCAAAATGAGCCTAATCGGGAGAGAGTGTCCAGGGAGCAGAGCAGATGGCACAACAGACAGATGGGAAACGGAAATCTGTCGATGTTAGGGGGCAAACATCGACAGGTCTGAGCCCCAAAGAAGAACAAACAAGATTCCAAGCAGTGAACATCTTAGAAGAGAAGTTAAAACCAGTAAGACTACGGAACATCAAATTAACCTTAACACCAGGACAGAGCATTCAGTTACAAGGAGTAGTTCCTGAAAATTCTCAGTTGTTTGTAAGAAAAGAAGAAGCTTTACCAAAGGGTGTGACTATCATCAGTGCTGAATAAAAAAACTGTACCTGTGTTCTTCAAATTCAGAACAGTCATAAAAGAAATTCTGTGAAACTCACACCTGACATCATTTTAGCAGAACTGAAAACCGATTCTTCCTGTTTAGAAGCTTTAGTGGGACCATGCTGTGAAACACAGATCAAAATTGAAGGGGAAAATGTTATGTGTCTTTTGGATAGTGGTTTACAAGTAACTGTCATATCTGAAACATTCTTTCGAAATCATTTGAAACATATTCCTCTAAAAGAACTTGGGGCAGACTTAGCAGTAACGGGAGCTGGGGGACAACAAGTTCCTTACAAGGGAATGGTGTCTGTAAAATGTACACTGCCTGCCTGTGTTGCTGGGAAAGAACAAACAATCGACACTGTAGCGCTTGTATGTCAAGATACGGAGTATTCTCAGAGAGTATCAATCATTATTGGGACAAATGTGTTTAAGAAACTGCCACAAGTCACAGTATCAGAACAACTACTGAGGGGCGAAGCTGCTTTTATGTTTGCTCATCAGTCAGATGTGGGCGAAGATGGAAGATGTGGAAGTATCAGGATGAAAGATCATACTTTTGTTTTGCATGTAGGCGAGTCTGTGACAGTGAAGGGACAAGCAAGAGTGAAACGTCTGCTTACTCAGAACTCTGTGTTGATTCAGGAACCAACTTTGGCAAACACACCCGCTGAGTTGGGCGTAGTAGCAGCAAAAGCAGATATTGGGGCCTTACATTCTGTAAAGGTTACTTTGTGCAATTTGGGTGAAGAAGACCTTATCATAAAAAAGAATCAGGTGATTGCAGATGTGTTTACTGTGCTCACAACATATGACGTTGAGAATGTGTTGAAAGAGTTGCATACTCATGGGCAGCAGGTAAATGTTTCAGATGCAAGTGATAAAATGGAGTCAAAGGCAAAAAAGCAAAATACTTCTTTATTGTTCAAGTTTGGATAAAACACCCCATCAGAATGGAGAGAACGCTTTACTGCCAGGCTAAGAACTATCAAGATGTTTTCATTCAACATGAATTTGACCTTGGAAACATTAGTGAGGTTCATCATGACATTGAACTAGAGCCAGGATCTACAGTACGAGAACGGCCAAGACCAATTCCTCCACATGATCTGGAAGAAGTGAAAGAACATATACAACAACTGTTGGATGCTAAAATCATCACTCCATCAGCTTCACCATATGCAAGTCCTATTGTTCTTGTCAGAAAGAAGAATGGAAGTCTCCGAATGTGTGTAGATTATCGGAAAATAAACTCAAGAACAATTAAGGACAGTTATGCAATTCCAAAAATCGAAGATTTGTTCTTGACACTGAGTGGTGCACGTTTCTTCACTTCTATGGATTTGAGCAAAGCGTACTATCAAGTTCCTATGTCTGACAGGGCGAAACGGATTTCTGCATTTACAACTCCGTTTGGACTGTTTCAATTTGAACGCATGGCAATGGGATTGAAAAATGCACCGCATACTTTCCAGCGTCTCATGGAAAAAGTGTTTTGTGATATGAATCTTATAGATCTCATTGTTTTCTTGGATGACATTTTGATCCATGGAAAAACATTGGAGGAGCTGGAAGAAAGGACTGCAGCAGCTCTTGAACGCTTGCGGAAGTACAACTTGAAAGTTGACCCAGAAAAATGTGTTTTCGCTGCCTCTGAAGTAAAGCATTTGGGACATATCATTTCAGACAAAGGGATTAGGCCAGATCCTGAAAAGACAACATGGCCAAAACCAGAAACTGTGAGAGACATTAAGTCCTTTATTGGTTTTGCTGGATTCTTTCGTCGCTTTATTCCTCATTTTGCACAGATAGCACGCCCTTTGAATGATTTGTGTATCGGTTATGTACCAAATGGAAAGCAAAAAGGACTTGGGAGAAATAAAAAGTCAACGCTTACTCTTAAGTCTGACATATCACATCTTTGGGGAGAAGAACAGCAGGCTGCATTTGAAAAGTTGATTGAACTGTTGACTTCTGAACCTGTTCTTTCCATTGCTGATAGAGGAAAACCTTTTGAACTTCACTGTGATGCTAGTGGAACAGGTATTGGAGCAGTACTGTATCAGGTGCAAGATGGACAACAAAGAGTGATTGCTTATGCTAGTCGTGGTTTAAATAAAACCGAGAGAAACTATCCAGCTCACAAGCGGGAATTTCTTGCTCTTAAATGGTCCATGACAGAAAAGTTCCATGATTACATACTTGGTTCTCATGTTACAGTGGTGACTGACAACAATCCGTTATGCTACATTTTGAAGAACGCCAAACTTGATGCAACCAGCCACAGATGGTTAGCAGCACTGTCAGTCTATGATTTTGATCTCCAATACAAGAAGGGTACATCTCACATTGATGCAGACGCTTTGTCCAGACGACATCCTGAAGCTCCTGAAGAAGACTTGGAGTATCAAAAGTTCATGGAAGATACCAAGTTTTTGCGGGAAAAAGCTGTGAAGTTTGATCAACAGTGTGGTGGTACTGTAAAAGTAAGCCAAGAAGCAGTATGTGCAATAATGAATGCTAAGGGAGTGTTCTGCTCAGTTGTCAGTAACAGTACTGAAAATCAGGATTTGGATACAACAAAATCACAAGAAAATGTTAAATCCACTGTAGAATATGTATCAGCAGTAGAACAGTTAATTCCAAACCCAAAACTAATAGATGATGATGTGTTAGAACCCAAGCAAAAAGGACTGCATACAATAAGTACATCTGAATGGAGGAAATATCAGCTAGCAGACCAGACACTAAAGTGGGTGATAGAACATGTTGAAGCAGGAAAGAAGATGGAAACACAAGGGAAAGAAGTCACTCCTGAAATGAAAGTTTTTGTCAGAGAGCAAGAGAAACTGGTGATGAGGAATGGAGTTCTGTACCGACAAATACAAAATGAGGAAGGCAGTACTCAGAGACAGCTTGTGATTCCTAAGTCTCATCGGAAGGAGGCTATGAAGGGTGTTCATGAAGACCTATTTCACATTCACTTTGATAGTGCACTAAAACAAGCCCGTCTTCGTTTCTTTTGGCCCTACATGGCGAATGAGATAGAACGCAAGATAAAGAAATGCAGCCGCTGCATTCGACGAGGTGCATTAGCTCAAAAGGCTCCCATGCAAACCATTGTGACAACTCACCCTCTTGAACTGATTTCTATAGATTTTCTTACAATAGAAGCCAAAGGTCAGAAACAGTCTATATTAGTTATTATGGACCATTTCACAAAATTTGGACACACCATTTTGACTCGAAATCAGACAGCAAAGGTGGTTGCCAAAGCATTATGGGAACAGTTTTTCATGATCTACGGTTTTCCCAAAAGAATTCTATCCGACCAGGGAAAAGACTTTGAGTCAAACCTAGTCAAAGAGCTGTGTGCTGTAGCAGGCATTTCTAAATGTAGAACTACACCCTATCATCCAGCAGGAAACCCTGTTGAAAGATGGAACCGGACTCTTATTCAACTGCTGAGAGGCCTGGAAGATGATAAGAAGCAAGACTGGCGGAGAAGTCTACCGGCTGTCGTACATGCGTACAACTGTTGTGTACATTCAAGCACTGGATTTAGCCCTTATTTTTTGTTTTTCGGTCGACATCCTCGACTGCCAGTTGACATTGCTTTTGGCATTGATCTTGAAACAGGAAATAAGAAATCTCCACGGCAGTATGTACAAGATCTAAAGAAACGTCTCAGTGATGCTTATGCCTCAGCTACCCAGCAGATGGAAAAGATGGCGAACAAGAACAAAACCAGGAATAATGCCTCTGCTCATGCTGTTGAATTGGAAATAGGTGACAGAGTACTGGTCCGAAAAGTAGGACCTCGTGTAAACTCTAAAATTTCCGATCGGTGGGAGAAGGACATGTATGTCATTAGAGACAAGAAAGCAGATATACCTGTGTACACTGTGCAGCAGGAAGGAGGAAGTGGACTCAGCAGGACTCTGCACAGAAATTTGTTACTACCCATTGGAGCTTTAGATATAGGTATTGAGCAGATGAGCAAGAAAAAAGAAAAGGGTGAAACTGTGAAAACCAAGGTAGTCACATCCTCAGAAGTGGAGAACAGTAGTTCAGATGATGAAAAAACACTTCCAAAGTTGTTAGTAAAATGGAAACCCAGTTCACTTCGACCCGATGCTCCAGTTTTTGTGCCTGCAGAAAGTGTTTCTGCATCTGAGAAATCTGAAGATGGAAAATCAGAGCACACACAGAACACTTTACCATCTCCAGAATCAGATTCTGTTGGTCATGCAGAGTCCTCAGGAAGAGAAGTGGTGAAAGAGACTGCATACCTGCCTGGATGTGCTGTGGAAAGTGATCCTGAAGACAATCCATTACCAGATAGTATGGGTATGAATTTGAGTGAGCATGAAAATACTGAAAATGTGAATGAAGATAGTGATCTAGCTGAGGAAAATTTGGAGTTAAATGAAAACTGTAAATCTGAACAAGAAACACAGAATGAGCCAGTGGAAATGCCACTGCCTCGGAGGTCTACTAGAATCAGGAAACCTGTTGATAGGCTGAATCTGGTTCATTGGGCTACATCAGAGAACTTAAGGAAACGCTTTCCAACCAAGATGCAAGACAAAAGACCATGTGCAGAAAACACTGAAAGTACTGACTGTTGTGATGAGGAAAGTTTCAGTTATGCAATGAAATGGCTGGACAATTTGGAAACAAGTACTCAGACATTGCTGGACTACATAAAAAATCTCAGAAGCAACATGTATAATCTTTGCAAGAAAGTAATATAAAAAGACATAACTTGGGTCAGGATAAAATAGTTGCTGGATAGTTTAGATCACTTGAATTATCATTTCTATGAAGAGGTGAAGACTGGACTACCTGTGTGATTCATGCCATTTTTGTTAAAGCAATTTCATTGTAATCTATGTGCCTTTTTCCAGAGAGACTCATATGTGACTTGTAAGAAAAATTCTGAGGATAAAGAGACAGAGAATAATGCAGTTGATAGTGTTGAGGTTGAAACCCTCTGTTCTCTAGCACTGTAGCTGTTTAATAAGATTCTCAACATAGGATTCAAGCTTCCTGTAAGGATATTGGTGTGCTTTAGACTATATACAATATATAGTTTTGAACAGAGCTGTATTCCAGTTCATTCTAAAGGCATAACACCATATTATTGTTGCTATAAAACTATTTTTATTTTTGGGATGTAACTACGGGTATAATTATGTGTTCATGTGTGAGCGTTAGTATTTTTTCTGTATAAATTTTGTTTGAAATTTGAACTAAACTTAGCAACTGAAGTCAACCCAACTAAATATTTCAAAATTTTTTAATTAATGAAACATTTTCTCAGGGGGGGGGGGGGGGGGGGGGGTATATGTAGCCAGTCAAAAAATTCTAACAAGTTTTTGGATTTTTCGTCTGCTACAAAACCGGAAATGACGTTTCACTTTCATCCGGGTGTTGTTAAAACCATAGCAAAGTAAGCGCTTTCGCCGTAACGGTTGCCAACCCCGAAACATCAAAGTAACTCTAATTCAGAGCTACCTGAGGTTCTCAAGTGTTTCTGCTGGGGTTGACTCTGTACCGCTAGTTTTAATTTGTCAGTCTTTTTCCAAAAAGGGGTTATCCCCCGTGAGAACAAATTGTGGTCACTTGTAATAGTTGTAAGTTGTATTTATTGTGTTTCATTCTATTAAAATTCAAAGATCTGTATTTTGGCTTTAAAGGTTTTTTGGAAGATTGGAAGTTGACTCAAAACCCACAAATGTGAAATCACTCCACATATACACCTATACATACATACCTACATACAATATATAATCACATATTTCTCACAAATCATAGGAGTGGTTACACACTATTCAATCAGCAGCAGATAGTGGTGAATCAGCTCCTTGTTGTCCAGGGGCTACCTGGATTAAGGCTGGTGGTACATGAGTAGTGAAATGACTTCTCCCACTGCTGCAGACAATCTGTATCATCCTTACTTTACGCCAAACCGGTCTGGACCTAAAACTCGTATTTGCTGCTCACGTTTTGCTTTTTTCTGCTTTGCAGTGGCACTGAAGTAATATCTCCGGGGCACAAGCCTGGGCGATAAGTATGAAAAGCCTGGGCTGCCCACATATCAGGATCCCCTCTCAGCCTCGCTGATGTGGTCCAAAGGAAAGTTAGGCGGTACACTGGACATCAGCTTGGCCACAGGAGCTGCCGAGAAGTGGCATGATATGCCATCCAACCGCCTTAGGGATTCCACTCCGGACTTTTGTAGGATTTAGTCCTTTGCCTTCCCTTTCCCGAAAGATACCCACGTGACTTTGATATCATAATGGTGTAATCATTATCTGCCTCGACCATATCTACACAATAAACCTGCTCCATCATCTTTTGCGTTAAGTAGGTATCCTCTCTTTTTACTTTCATTCCATTCATCGTCCATTTGTTAAGGGCCTTAGTAATTGTATAATACAAAACCATTCATGGGAAAGTCCATCCTGCTTTTTATTTTCTGGAGGTTGTTTTCCGATTAAGTTTCCATGACATTGCATGATTACTGATCAGGCTAACAGGTTTATCTTTCCTTACCTTGATTAACAGACAGCTTCTTCTTGAAGATTGATATGACTAGCTCGTTTCCAGTCATCAAGTATTCTTTTCTTTTCAAGCGGTAATTAGAACAGATTATTGATTAGACATGCACAATCAACAAGAATCCTGTGACTTCTGCAGTCTGATCTTGGTATATGCAGTTCATAAAATAACTTATGGATTTAGACTACAAGAATATATACAAACTTCAGATCGTGAGGGTATTTTTGCTGTTGTTATTACTGTAGTGTAATAATTACAGATTTCGAGTTTAATGAACAAAATTTTATGATTTACTTACCTGTCTTCACAACTCAAAGCTTTTAATCAATGGCGGCATACAGGTCACAAAACTAAGAAGAGACTCAGTGAACATTCTATAGACTCTGCAAATGAAATCATAGATAGATTGTTAACCACTTTAATCAACTGAATACAGTGAGCTTAATGAGCTTAATGATGACAGACTTATCACACTTACAATTTCACGTCACGAAAAAGTCTATATGACGCAAAATAAACGCGACATGAATTCTGGCGTCTATTTTTTTTCTTCAAACTATTCTAGTGCAAAACATCCAATGTTTTCCAGTGGATTTGGTCAGTATCCCGTTGATAGCAGAGAAAAGGCTTTATAGTTATAGGTTTAATATTGGGTTTGGGTTCAAATTTAGATAACAACGAACAAACAATGAAACACATGAACAAAATCAACAAAAAGAAAACAACAACAACAACAACAAACTAAAAGAATCACACAAACACACACAGATCAAACGGTCTTAAAACGGTTTGTGTCCACTTAACCAAGAAATAGATCAATAAATTCGTTAAGTAATGCTACTTAATGATTATTTTCCCTCCTGATAAGAAATTATTCCAAAATAATGGTGTGGGGTGTAATAATATGGATTTTGCTGATGATTTCTTTCCTGCTTGATGGACGCCAACACTCAGTAGGACAACTCGTACGCAATACATCTCAGGCTTGCACAAATCTGTACCCAGAACTACAAAACAGTCTGTAACTTTATGTCTGTAGGCCCAGAAACCTCAGCAACGGATCGAAAACTATGCCACAGGCTGCTGTAGTAGACTTGTTACACGCGTTATCCATGACAAGACAGTCGTTGTAACCAGATGACTTATTAAGGCCAGCCTAACAGTCTCACCTTGCTGTATTTCTTCGCACGAATTTCACTTTGCTTGATTATATAAACACCTTAATTGGCTCTCCTATTATCTTTGGTAACGTTAACTGTCAGTACAGCCAAAATAATGGAGAAACAGAAATGATGATGATGATGATGAGATGATGATGATGATGATGATGATGATGATGATGACGACGACGATATGATGATGATATGATGATGATGATAACAATAATAATAACAATTACATAATCATCATAATGATAATGATAATACTACATTCAATGGTAATGATAATAACAACAACAATAACAATAATGATAATAATACTAAACATAACATTAAGCATGACAACAATAATCATAATAATAGCAATAATGATCTCTATAAGCCGCCAAATTTCGATATAGGCCTACAAATCAATTCAAAGCACATATTCTCATTATTCACTAAAACATTCACTCTCAATGACAAAAAATGAAGAAGATTAGGAAAAGACAAGCAACATTTATAGGACATTTTATGAGGCAGGAGAAATTAAAGTACCTGGTCACAACAGGAAAGCTGGGGGAAGGGGGAGGAAATAGCACCAGGTAGATCCAGGGAGAAAACATTGGACGGACTTGCGCAGTGGATGAAGACAAAGCGGATGGGAGAAGTACTTGCAGCGGCAAAGGATAGATTCATATAAAGGGCCATGATCGCCAACGCAATACGACTGGGCACGTGATGATGATGATGATGATGATGATGATAATGATGATGATGATGATGACGATGATGATAATGATGATGATGATTGACCTTCCCTGTACTGAAGGGGGCGGTCGTTTGTATCATACTGAGCTTTGAAGTGCTGCTGGGCCTTCTTGATGTTTTCACTGTACTTCATTGGTGAGCTGTGCATTTTGAATGTCTTTCAGGGGCTGAAAGATGATCAGAATGTAACTCGGTATAAATGGGAGGTGACATTCTTAGATAAAAACAATGAAAAAGGTGAACATAGTGTTGAGTTGGTAGAATGTAGTGTACAAGGCGTAGCAAAATTACCAAGCAGAAGAGAAAGCCAAATGGATTCTAACACAATGTGCACGGATAGTCTTGACACTGATAATGACACTGGTTCGCTCACATGTGGCATTGGGTCGGGGGTAGTACCTGCTTGTGAGCAAATGAGTGATTAGAAAGATTTTGCACATTTAGTGACCACCATTTTGGATGTTCTGTCCCCTGTCTGCCAAAAGCACAACAAAGACAAATGATGGTCTTATACGAGCGCTGATCCAAAGATCTCGTCAGTTACGCTGCCATTTCTGAAATGTTCATTTTCAATATTTTTACTTGTATTGAGATAAGATATAGCCTTTATACTATTAATATGCACAAAATTTTAATGACACCATATCTAGTTTAATTTATATCATGTATTAGAATGTGATGTAACCAGCTGTGAGTCCGTAAAATGGATCCTAGCACAGAGCAGTTCAGATGCTATGTCTTCACAAAATTTAAACTTGGAGACAGAATGTGGCATGTAGAAAAGATTGGTTTAAGGGGATTCGCTTATTTCAGCTCGGGAAATAAGTGAAACTTACGGTGTTTCATGAACGGATCCTGCAGTATGATCTTGACCTGAGGAAAGTGACTGCCAGATGGACACGTCATCTTCTGGCAGAGGAGTGAAAACAAAAAGTTCAGAGTTCTAAGCAGTTTACAAGTAATGTTAAATCCAGAGGGCCCGAAACGACTACGTGATGTGATCACAGATGGCAAAACGTAGGTCATCTTTTATTGCATCCCGAACAAACGGTCCAGTTTAATTTTAACCGTTTGACTCTCACACCCTATCCACCAACTGCAAAACTTAACCTTTTCACTCCCTCACCCTATCCACCAACTGCAGAAACTTAACCTTTTCACTCCCTGACCTTGTCCACACATAGGGTGAAGGAATCAAAAGGTTTAAGTTTTTGGTTTGCTGTCATTGCTGACAAGGCAGGATGCTGGTGGACAGAGTGCAGGAGTCAAAGGGTTAAATGTGTGTATTCGCTGATGACAAAAGACCACGCCGGTTATACTAAAACCTGATTTTTAAAGCCGACTTTTCTTCATTTTGTTTAACTCCCAAGGCTCTGTAGCAGTTGATATGTTGCCTGAATCGTCTGTTCTTACTGCTATGATATTATGTAGAAAGTATTTTGCCATCAGTGAGCAGTATAACACACACACACACACACACACACACACACACACACACACACACACACACACACACACACACACACACACACACACACACACACACACACACACACACACCACACAACACAAGCGCTCGCACGCACGCACAGATTATTTATGTCACAGTGGAGGCATGTTCCGGGATATGAAAGAAGAGAGACAATAGAGTTCTGAACAAACAGCCCGCCCTGGAGATGAATTATTTCCCTTGCACTAATGACAGATACTTTTGGTCAGCTTAGTTTGATAGCGTAATTAGTCTCTCCTTTAAAAAAAATAATAGATCATTTGATATAGATCGAGAGAGATCTGTATCTGTGTGTTTGTGTCTGTATCTCTGTCTGCCTGTGTATGTGTCTGTATATGACAAAAATGTGTGGACTCGATTTTAATAACTCTATAAGGTGGATCTTTTTCAAATTTGGGTCAAAGTTGTGGACCGTTAAGTCTGAAAAATGATCAGTTGAGAGGATAAGCAGTCAAGGTCAAAGTCACTCAGACCACCAAGTGCCTAAAATCAGCTCTTTTCGAAAAGGTGCGAGGACACCACTTCCTCGCGTACTTCTGACGACAGTTAAAATCTGTTTTCGCTGTTGTGAGTCTGCCATTGCTGTCTACGTCTATGTACATCAATTTTTTTTCATATGAAACTTCTTCAAGGTCACAGTGACTGATAATCCAGAACATCTAAATCTGTATCTCCATAATTACACTGTTTGAAACAAAAACTGTCAATTTTTTAAAAAAATCGATTTTCTCTATAAGAACAAGGTTGTTTTCTATTATCATATGTAGGGCCTCTTTTCTCCTGCAATATGTGTCGATTGATGTCCATTGGTGATAATGATGATGATTAGACAGTTTACTTATGTATAGCGCTTGTGTGTAAAATGTACAAAAAAAGGGATTTTGTAATTAAACGAAGTTGTGAATGATTAGCGTGCTTGTATGGTGCTTGAGTGTGCAACGTACAAAAAATGAAAAAGACTGTTTTAATCAAACAAAGTTGTGAATGTAAAGATTACTAGTCACAGATAGAGACGTATGAGTGATTTGTACGAGTTCTTCAGAAAGCAAAAAAGATTTATCTGTTTTTTTCCGCTTTTATATTTACAATTCAACGACAAACCCAGACGTTTTTGAGTAGCAGACACAGAAAGAGAGAGACCGTCTCGTTTCTTTTCTATGTTGTCCATGGAACTCTCAACATTCTTCTTAGAAACCACATTTCAGCTGCCTCAATCTGTTCTGGCTTTGCGTGTTGACTATCCACGCCTCACAACAATCTGTGTATGTATGTATGTATGTATGTATGTATGTATGTATATAGATATATATATATATATACATACATATATATATATACATACATATATATATATATACATACATACATACTACATACATACATACATACATACATACATACATACATACATACATACATACATATATACATACATATATATATCATCAGCATTATCAACTGCCTTGCCACATGGTGTTGGCGATCATGGCCTCCATATGCATCTGACCCTTGCCGCAAACACATCTTCCACCCTCTTTGTCCTCAGCCACTCTGCAAGTCCGTCAAATATTTTTTCCTTAGGTCTACCTGGTGCTCTCCTTCCCTCCAGCTTTCCTGCTGTGATCAGGCGCTCCAATTCTCCTTTCCTCATAAAATGGCCTATAACTGTTGCCTGTCTTTTCCTAATCTTCATTATGAATGATCTTGTGTCTGCTTCCATCAAGACTGTCTCGTTTGTTTTCTTTGCTGTCCATGGAACTCACAACATTCTTCTTAGAAACCACATCTCGGCTGCCTCAATCTTGTTCTGGCTTTGCTTGTTGACTGTCCACGCCTCACAACCGTATAACATTATCGGTTCTGTATAACATTCAAAAATTCTCTTCCTGATGTTAATTGATAGGCATTTGTTGGTAAGAATGCTTTTCATCTTCTTGAACGATGTTTTGGCATAGCCGATTCTGCTGGCTATTTCTGACGTGCATCTGCCGTCTGGTGAAATGATCGTTCCCAGGTATTTAAACTTATCAACCTGTCTCAAGGTTGTGCCATTTGCTTTTATTTTGCACGAGGGGATTTCATATTTTTTTCTGATTACCATAACTTCAGTCTTCTTGCTATTTAACTCCAACCCCTTACTTTTGCTTTCTATTTCTAGTATATTTAAAAGGTTTTGTAGGCCCCTTTCATTTTCTGCAATTAGCACGGTGTCATCTGCATATCGTATCGAATGTTGTTAATCATTTTTCCTCCAACCTTTAATCCAGGGTATTCCTCCAGGTTTCTCTCATGATGTTTTGGCTGTAAAGTGAAAACAGATCTGGTGACAAAACACAACCTTGTCTGACTCCTCTTTTGATATTTTGGAAAGAGCTTATATCGTTTTGTATTCTAATTGCAGCTGTTTATTCATATATATATAAACAACATAAACAACATTCGATACGCAGATGACACCGTGCTAATCGCAGAAAGTGAAAGTGACCTACTAAACCTTGTGAATATACTTGAAATAGAAAGCAAAGGTAAGGGGTTGGAACTAAACAGCAGGAAGACTGAAGTCATGGTGATCAGTAAAATATATGAAATCCCCTCATGCAAAATGACAGCAAACGGCACAACCTTGAGACAGGTTGATAAGTTTAAATACCTGGGAACGATCATTTCACCAGACGGCAGATGCACATCAGAAATAGCCAGCAGATAACAAGATGGCGCCGGATCATGACGACAAGGCTACTCGCTGTGCTGTGTTGTGTCTTTTGTTGGCGTGCCTGGCTGTGGAGAGGTGTGAATGTGTGCTGAGATATTCTCGTGAGGATCTACTTTCCATTCGGACTTCTTTGAATCGTGAACAAAGGCCTGTTTTTACCTTCTCTCATCCTGATTTTATCATTAACAGTGAACTCACTCAATCGCCATATCACACACACCACACACAGATCACACGAAAGAGGGGACGACGCGGTGGTGCTCTGGCACGTTACCAATGTCGCGGCGTGTCTCGCCCCCCTCTACCAGCGGTGCTGCTGTCCAATGTTAGAAGTCTAAGGAACAAAACAGACGAACTCACATCACTACTACAAGACAGAAGAGATTATAGGGACTGTTCGATTCTCTGCTTTACGGAGACATGGCTACATGAGGACATCCCTGACAATCTTATTCAAATGAAGGGTTCAGTCTCTATCGATCGGACAGAGTCCCTGAACTTTGTGATAAATCGGTTGGGGGTGGTGTTTGTATCATGATCAACAACAGATGGTGCACGGACGCTGATATTCTGTCAAAATCCTGTTCTCTAGAACTTGAAACCCTATTCATTAGGTGCCGCCCCTTTTATTCCCCCCGTGAATTTTCTAGTGTGATTGTAGCGGCTGTTTACATTCCACCACAGTCAAGTCAGCCATCTGTCAGCTTGCTGACAAAGTCACAGCAATAGAAAACCAACACCCAGACTCTTTCATCCTTGTTCTCGGTGACTTTACCCATACGAAGCTCAATTCTTCTCTCACAAAATTCAGACAGCAAGTCACCTGCCCCATCCGTGAAGATAAAATCCATTGTTATTGTGCTTTTTCGGGCGCCTATCGCTCGGTCGCACGTGCACCCCTCGGTGCTTCGGACCACGCCACCGTCCTTCTCCTTCCCACCTATAAACAGAAACTGAAGGCAATGAAACCCGTGAGGAAAGATATAAAGCAATGATTGGCAGCATCGGTTGAGACCCTGCAGGCCTGTTTTGATATAACAGATTGGTCAATGTTCAAGGACGCATGCCCCGACCTTGATGAATACGTAGACACAGTCACGTCTTACATCCACTTCTGTGAAAACTTGTGTATTCCTACAAAGTCCATTACCATCTACGGTAACTCTAAGCCATGGTTTTCAAAAGAGATCAAAGTCAAAATTTCAAATAAAGACTCTCTTTACAAATGTGGGAATAAAACAGAAGGCAAAGAAGAAGTATTGTCAGAAACTGGAGAGCCAGTTTGCCTCCAATGACGTTCGTGCAGTTTGGCAAGGGCTGCACACAATCACACAAATGAAGAACAAATCAAACACGCAAAATACGGACCCCACACTACCAAACCAACTAAACAACTTCTATGCACGCTTCGACAGGCAGAACAAGGCTTCCCCCGCCAGCACTGCCCCACCCTCACCGGGGCATACCCTCCCCCCTCCTCCTCCCTCCCCGCTCCTTCCTTCCCACTCTCCCGTCCCTCCACCTTCCTCCTCAACAAGGCCTCCCCCTCCACCCCCTTTCCCTCCTCTGCCCCTCCTCCATTCCGTACCTCCACAAGGTCTCCACCCCCTCCCTCTCTATCCCCTTCTCCCGCCTCCACCTTCCCCCCTCCCCCCGTCCACCCCTCCCCCAGCCCCCAGCCTCTTGTGGTTAGCGAACACACAGTCAGATCCTTCTTCAAAAAACAAAACACGAGGAAAGCATCGGGCCCAGACAACGTCTCCCCTTCAGCGATCAAGACCTGCGCTGACCAACTAGCACCTGTTTTCTGCGACATCTTCAACAGGTCGCTAGAGCTCTGTCGTGTCCCCTCTTGCTTCAAAGCGGCCAACATCATCCCAGTCCCCAAAAAGCCAAAAGTGTCGACACTCAATGACTTTAGGCCTGTTGCGCTGACCTCCATTGTGATGAAGGTCTTCGAAAGAATTGTCCTGCAACACCTTATATTAGCAACCTACCATCTTTCTGATCCCCTTCAGTTCGCATACAGGGCAAACAGATCAGTGGACGATGCGGTCTCTCTTCTCATGCACTACCTCCTACAACACCTTGACTCTCCCAAAACATACGCACGCATTCTCTTTGTCGATTTTAGCTCAGGTTTTAACACAATCATCCCAGCTAAACTACACACAAAGCTCTCAGACCTCAACATTAGACCCCAAATGTGCATGTGGATCACAGACTTTCTATCCAACAGGAAACAGATCGTGAAAGTGAACGGCATCCATTCCTCCCCCCTCACTCTGAGCACTGGTGCTCCTCAGGGCTGTCTCTTGTCGCCCCTTTTGTTCACTC
>CM060305.1:99601750-99744250 GCA_030674185.1 Monoplex corrugatus | reverse complement strand
GGTTACAGTAGTATAAACTTAACAACAGAAGTTATATTTTCTCTATACCAAACGCACTTCAATAGTATAAAATCACTTATAAGCTCATGTAGTACATTCACATTAACAAGCAGCGCTTTTCATTATTTCATTCTCACATTTCCTTCCACATGCCAAAAGGTGTGAACACCGTCAAATGTAAAGGCACCGAGATAAACTGTTTTCTAACCATCAAATGTTTATGGCACAATCATAAGCTGTGTCTTCTGAGAATAAAACATCATGGCACTGAGACAAACTATATCTTCTGACAAACAAATGTTATGGCACACTGAGACAAACTGTTTCTGACAACAAATATGTCATTGGGATGAATTGTTTTCTGAAAGCTATCTATGACCCTGAAACAGACTGGTTTCTGGCCAACAAACGTTACGCACAAAGAGAAACTGTTTTCTGTTATGACACAGATAAATTATGTCACGACAATCAAACGTTAAAAAGGCACTAAAGGAACTTGTACCTTCTGACAGTCACATGTTATGGCACAGTTTCGACTGAAATAATTAAACATCACCCTGAAAACTATCTTATTTTCCTACACAAAATTTTGCAGAAATGCTGGGTTAGCGGAACCGTACCCTATACCACAAATCTGGCAAAAGTCTACAGTTGTACCAATATTAAAAGCAGGAAAATCGAAAACCGATCAAAACAGTTACAGACCCATTGCTCTGACGAGCAAACTAATGGAAAGATTGGTCTTAAACAGACTTTTACACTACTGTGATAAAAATAACGTTATTCCGGTAAACCAGGCAGGTTTTAGAAAAGGGAAATCCGCGGTTGAGCACCTGGTTAAACTTACAACTCGGATCATACAACAGTTTGCCCGCAGAAAAAATTGTTTTAGCTATTTTCTTTGATGTAAAAAAAGTTTATCGTTCAAGCTAAAATCTGTTGGTTTATCTGGCAATATGTATAATTACATTAAATCTTTTTTTTTAATCTAATAGAACAATTCGGGCAAGAGTGGGAGCTTGTTATTCTACTTTACGACGCCTCGACATGGGGATTCCACAAGGTTCAGTGATAGCACACCTATTTTATCTAATATCCTTATACAGGATCTTCCTAAAGCTCTCTCAAATCGTGTTGTTTTAGTACATTATGCTGATGATATATGCACTTGAATGAATATCACTTTATAAATGACTCCACTGAGAACGCGGAATTACATCAGGAAGTTGTATCAAATTGATCTTGATTATCTTGGAAACTATATGTTAGAGAATGGTCTGTCGTTGTCAGCAGAAAAAACTAACATGATGCTGTTTGATCCTGGTGGTGACTAAAATAACTTGCCTACTTCCAAATTGCTTGGTGAAATGTTAAATTACAAACAGGTCGTAAAATTTCTGGGAGTTTACATCACGTCAAAATTAAGCTGGAATGTCCATTTTGATTGTATTTTAACAACAGCGCGAAAAAACTTAAATTTTCTATCATCTGTCAACAGCGCTGGTCAGGTCTAAATCATCCTACGCGCAACAAGTTTTTTTCAGTGCACCTAAATATTTACTGAAAAAGATTCAGAGCTTGGACTGCAAAAGTCTTAAAATTGCACTGTGTACCAACTCATGCTTCCACTCTGGAGACGTATAAAGTTGCTGGAATTCTACCTCTAAACAACCATCGTGAGCTAGCTACAGCAAAGTTTGCACTTATAATAATAATTACAATATTTATAAAGCGCAAAATCTCGACAAAATCAAATCTAAGCGCTGAAACAGACACACACGCACGCACGCACGCACGCACACACACGCACACACACACACGCACACACACACACACACACACACACACACACACACAACACACACACAACACACACGCATGGCTATAAATGGGGAGAAAGAATAAAAGCAATAAAAGCAAGAATAAAAGCAATGGAAAATTAAAGAGAGCATATCAAAAAAATACAATTATATATTATAACAAAGTGATTCCCCTCCGAGCGGAGACAGGCTGCAGAGGGGGGTTGAGTGAGGTTAGGATTTTATGCAGAGGAGAAAAGGTGAGTTTTGAGAGCGGACTTGAAGGAGACAAAAAGTAGGTTGCTGACGGACTGAGAGAGGAAGTTTGTTCCAGGAGAGTGGACCAGAAACAGAGAAGGCTCGTGGACCACAGGTATTGAGCTTAGTGCGTGGAAAGCGAAAAGTCAGAGGATCGGAGGCAGAGCGGAGGGTACGTTAGGGAACATAGATCTCAAGTAGGCTTGACAGGTAATCGGGGGCTGCGTTATTGAGGCTTTTGTAGCACATGGTGTCTAGTTTGTACTGTATGCGCTTTGATACAGGGAGCCAGTGAAGTTGTGCCAGGAGAGGAGATATGTGGTCAGCTTTTTTCTTTTTGAGTACAAGGCGTGCAGCATTGTTTTGAATGCGCTGTAGGATGTGAATGGTGGAGGCAGGAAGACCAGACAGGAGTGAATTGCAATAGTCAATGCGAGACATTATGAAGGAGAGAACGAGTTTTGCAGTTGTTTCGACAGAGAGATACTTCCTGATCAGGCTTATACGATGGAGATGATAGTAGCAAGATCTGGCAGTTTGAGAAACAAAGTTGTTCATGGAGAGGGTAGAGTCAATGCAGACACCAAGGTTTTTAGCTGAATCAGAAATTGGGACTGATGTGTTACATAATGGGAGAGAAAGAGGAACCAGCTGAGAAAGTTTCTGACGGGTGCCAATGAGGATAGCTTCTGTCTTGTCATTAAGCTGAAGTTTGTTGAACGTCATCCAGTTCTTTATGTCCGAGTAACACTCAATGGTGCGAGTCAACAGGCGCTGTATATTATCAGGTGAGTCACTGTCTTGAAGTTGGGTGTCATCAGCATAGAAGTGGTGTTTTATAGAGTGGGAGTTGATGATGGTGGACAGGGGGGAGGTATAAAGAGTGAAAAGAACAGGGCCAAGGACAGATCCTTGTGGAACACCACAGGTCAGGTATGCAGGTTGAGAGTAAGTGCCATTGATGAGAACAGTTTGTTTTCTGTTTGATAAATATGAAGTGAAAAAGGAGAGAGCAATGTCAGAGATGCCAAAAGTATGATGAAGTCTAGAAAGGAGAATACCATGGTCAATGGTATCGAAGGCTGCAGACAGATCAAGGAGTGTGATGAGAGAGACTTTGATAGTATCAGTTGCAAGGAGGAGATTGTTGAGAATGTGTAGTAGGGCAGTTTCATTGCTATGGCACTGGCGGTAGGCTGACTGGAAAGGATTGAGGAGATTGTTGGCAGACAGGTGAGAGTTCAGCTGGTTGAGGACGACTTTTTCAAGGAGTTTTGACAAGAAAGAGAGATTAGAGATAGGCCGGTAATTTTTCAGTTCATTTGGGTCTAAATTGTGTTTCTTGAGGAGAGGATGAACAATAGCAGACTTGAAAGAATCTGGGACAGTTCCAGTTTGAAAAGAAGTGTTGATGTCAGTGATGAATGGGAGGAGAGTAGGGAGACAGTCGGAGTAGAGAGAACCTGGAAGAGGATCCAGTTCGCAGGTTTTGAACGACATGGATCTGATTGTGTTGAAAATTTCTTCTTGTGAGACTGGGGTAAAAGTAGTAAGAGGTGTGCCAGAGGTGTGTCAAGCCTTTCACGAAGAGTTTGTATTTTGGTGGTGAAATACTTGGAGAATACAGATGGGAGTTCTTCATTTGTATGTTTTGTTGGGAGAGGTAAATCTTTTCGTGTGCCAAGGAGATGATTCATGGTTGTAAAGAGTTCTTTTGAAAAAGAGGCATTCAGGATTTTGGTTTGGAAATAGCTTGTTTTTGCAGATGCAATGAGGGTGGATACTTTTGTTTTAGAGGCTTGGAAAAGTTGCCTGTGTACAGTGAGTTTGGATTTGCGCCAGCGGCGCTCTGCTCTGCGGCGGGCACGTTTTGCACAGGCAATCTCATGAGTGAGCCAGGGGGTAGGGGGGCGGTCAGGTAAAAGACGGGTTGTGACTGGAGCATGAGTGTCCAGAAGATGGTGGAGAGTAGTATAGAATTCATCGGCAAGGTTATGTGACTTTTCAGAAAGGAGACGGGAGGCATCAGATGAAAATGTGGAGAGGTCGATAGATTTGAGATTGCGTCGAGTCACTGTGCGCGTGGTACGGGAAGGAGGAGAAATGTCAAGAGAACAGAGAATTGCAGAGTGGTCAGATGGAAGGGCTGAAGTTAGACGGGTAGAAAGAACTAAGCAGTTGTCAGTAGCTGAATTGTGGTGATCAGGAGAAATGATCCAGTCAAGAATGTGACCTTTTTGATGGGTTGGTTCAGAAATGTGTTGAGTCATATTGTGATTGGACAGAGAGTTGATGATATGTCTTGTGCCATAACGGTGAGTGTTGTCATAGTGGACATTGATGTCACCTAGAATGATGAGATTTCCAGGTAAGAGGCAGTAGTGGTCAAGCAGTTGGTCAAAGTCAGAGAGAAACTTAGATCTACTTCACAAGCGGATAATTTTGTGAGCAAAGAAATTAAAATCAGGTCTGATATTGACTTTCCAAAACGAGCAAAAAACACTTCATCACAAATTACAGCCGCAACTTACATGTCTGACCTGATCAAACAGTCCAACATAACTATGGATGAAATAGCCGAGAAACCAACGATAACGCCTTTTCTTACATGGGAACTACTAAAGGCCACATTTGATCTCGATTATGCAGACGTTAAAAAAGATAATAATGTCAACATTACGCTATCCACAGCTTGTGAACACATCGCGATGAAAAGTACCGTACCCACCTCCACATTTTTACCGATGGGTCAGTCTTAGCAAATAAGAGTGCTGGAGCAGCCTTTTCTGTTCCAAAATTTAACATTAAAAAGTCTTTTTGCATTGGGGCAATGTATCTATATATACGGCACACTTGGTCGCTGTTATTCAAGCGTTGCAGTATTTAATAAGCCTTCGGCCTGTGTCTTTCAAAGTAGTTCTCTTTGTTGATTCAAAATCTGTATTATATGCCTTACAGTCTTTTGATACAGACACAAGACCTGACTTAATTGTTGAGGCAAATCATCAAACACACTGTTTAAAAGATAAATGGCTCGGAAATCAGTTTATGCTGGGTGCCTTTCCACGCTGGTCTTCACGGCAACAACGTAGTTGACAGAGCAGCTAAAACCGGTGCATTCCATTCTGAAAATTCCATAGAATTACATGTTAAAACCTCAATAAAAGAAGTTTCCAACTCGCTAGTATTAACATCATGGATTCGATTTCATGACCATTTATATGAAAAATTTGTGTCTCAAAAATGAATCAAACTTTCAGTTCAAAATATCTGTAAAGAATTGCAGTATTCCTCGTTATATCATTTGAGATTAATTGTTACCACACATTTTCGTATTCAACTGAACGGTTTGAAACAAAATATTGTAAAAACGTTTTATGTCTTTGCGGTGAACAATTACACTGTATCATTGTTTGTTTTACTGCAAAAAGCTTCGTTCCTTTTTACCAAAGATGTTTACACAAGGAAACTATCTTGAAAGGCATTTTAAAGAAGTAATATCAGATCAAGTTTTGTTAATTAAAATTTCAGAATTATTGGTTCACAGTCCTGTTAATGCGTTACTTTAAGGTCATTATTATAATCATTACTTTTTTTTTTTTTATGACAATTTTTCTTTTACATTATTGATGTTAGCGTTGTTCTAGTTTCATTTCTCTGTTCATCCATATCCTTTTTTAGACCTTGCCGCTTCCTTGTAAATTTTTTCTGTCTCTTACTCTATTCCCCATCTAATACCACTCATAGTGAAAAGACATTAAATCAAGGAACGAACGAACACACATACGTATATGGGATCGTGTACGTGTATGCACGCACACGCACTCTCTCACACAGACACTTACATACACAATACATGTTTTTCGTATGTTTCTCTGACAAGAACATTACTTAGAGAATTATTTCTCTTTCTTTTTTTTCCTCATGCATACAAACATTATAACAAATCCAAATCAGTCCACTTCAAAACCGTTTAATTTTTTCTCTTTTTTTCGGGATTTGGTTACAGTAGTCCAAACCTAACAACAGAAGCTATATTTTCTCTATACCAAACGCACTTGAATAATATAAAGCTCATGCAGCACATTCACATTAACAAGCAGCACTTTTCATTATTTCATTCTCACATTTCTTTCTACATGCCAAAATGTGTGAACACCGTCAAATGTTAAGGCACTGAGATAAAATCTCTTCTGACAATCAGATGTTAAGGTACAGAGATAAACTGTCTTCTGACAATCAGATGTTATGGTACAGAGATAAACTGTCTTCTGACAGTCAGATGTTAAGGTACAGAGATAAACTGTCTTCTGACAGTCAGATGTTAAGGTACAGAGATAAACTGTCTTCTGACAATCAGATGTTAAGGTACAGAGATAAACTGTCTTCTGACAGTCAGATGTTAAGGTACAGAGATAAACTGTCTTCTGACAGTCAGATGTTAAGGTACAGAGATAAACTGCCTTCTGACAATCAGATGTTAAGGTACAGAGATAAACTGTCTTCTGACAATCAGATGTTATGGTACAGAGATAAACTGTCTTCTGACAATCAGATGTTATGGTACAGAGATAAACTGTCTTCTGACAATCAGATGTTATGGTACAGAGATAAACTGTCTTCTGACAATCAGATGTTATGGTACAGAGATAAACTGTCTTCTGACAATCAGATGTTAAGGTACAGAGATAAACTGTCTTCTGACAATCAGATGTTAAGGTACAGAGATAAACTGTCTTCTGACAATCAGATGTTAAGGTACAGAGATTAAAATCTCTTCTGACAATCAGATGTTAAGGCACTGAGATAAAATCTCTTCTGACAATCAGATGTTAAGGTACAGAGATAAAATCTCTTCTGACAATCAGATGTTAAGGTACTGAGATAAAATCTCTTCTGACAATCAGATGTTAAGGTACTGAGATAAAATCTCTTCTGACAATCAGATGTTATGGTACAGAGATAAAATCTCTTCTGACAATCAGATGTTAAGGTACTGAGATAAACTGTCTTCTGACAATCAGATGTTAAGGCACTGAGATAAAATCTCTTCTGACAATCAGATGTTATGGTACAGAGATAAACTGTCTTCTGACAATCAGATGTTAAGGTACAGAGATAAACTGTCTTCTGACAATCAGATGTTAAGGTACAGAGATAAACTGTCTTCTGACAATCAGATGTTAAGGTACAGAGATAAACTGTCTTCTGACAATCAGATGTTATGGCACTGATATAGACTGTGCCTTCTGACAGTCAAATATTATGACACAGAGTAAACTATGTATTCTGACTGTCATGTTTTGAACAGAATTTATGGCACTGAAATAAACTTTTCTAACCATCAAATGTTTATGGCACAATCATAAGCTGTGTCTTCTGAGAGTAAAATATTATGGCACTGAGATAGACTATATCTTCTGACAAACAAATGTTATGGTACACTGAGACAAACTGTTTCTGACAGCAAATGTTATGGTGTTGAGATGAACTGTCTTCTGAAAGTTTTCTCTGACCCAGAGACAGACTGGTTTCTGGCCAACAAACGTTACCCACAAATATAAACTCTTTTCTGACAGTCAACTGTTATGACACACTGAGATAAACTATGTCTTGACAATCAAACGTTAAAATGACATTGAAACAGCCTGTACCTTCTGACAGACAGATGTTATAACACAGAGATAAACAGTCGTTTGGCAATCAGATGTTATGGCACAGAGATAAAGTCTTCTGACAGTTAGATGTTATGGCACAGAGATAAAGTCTTCTGACAGTTAGATGTTATGACACAGAGATAAATTGTCCTCTGACATATGTTATGACACAGAGATAAACAGTCTTTTGGCAATCAGATGTCATGGCACAGAGATAAAGTCTTCTGACAGTCAGATGTTATGGCACAGAGATAGTGTCTTCTGACAGATGTTATGGCACAAAGATAAACTGTCTTCTGACAGATGTTATGGCACAAAGATAAACTGTCTTCTGACAGATGTTATGGCACAAAGATAAACTGTCTTCTGACAGATGTTATGGCACAAAGATAAACTGTCTTCTGACAGATGTTATGGCACAGAGATAAACTGTCTTCTGATAATCAGAGATAACTGCTATGACACTGATACAGATGTGCCTTCTGACAGTCACACACTATGGCACTGACAATCATATTTGAACAAAATCAATGTGGAGTTGTTGGGCCCTTTATATCTTCTAAATTTGTTTGATATTTTCGGGATTGCGTGTACTAAAGATCGAATGAGTAGTACACAGTTTCTGTCGCTTCGCTCCCTTTTCTTGCGCTTACATTTTGCTCACTGGGTGGTTGAGACACCTCGGCTTTATTTGTTCTTTGTTTTGTTTTAGTGTGGTTGGGTTTAGGTTTGGTTTGTTTGTTTGTTTGTTTGTTTTCGTACATCGGGTTTCAGTCGGAAAGCCTACAAATAAATAAACAACATAACGTTTTACTTTTGTCTGTAGCCTCAGGACGTTGACCACTGGGTGTCGTTCTGTCGAGACAGATTCTGTGAAGAGATAAATAGATGGAATAGCATGTAACAGGTGCAGGTCAGTATGGGTACTTTCTCGTCAAGGTGAAAAGTTCCCTGTGTTTTCCAGACATGTCATAAAACTATACAAAGTGGGGATGGCGTTCTTATATGGTTGTCACATTACAAAAACTGTGCAACTATTGACCACTTGTCTTTCCGTGCATAGGACAAGTCCTGTGAAACAGTGCCTCACTGTATGTACAGTAAGCCGACGAAAACATATTCATCAAATGAGCGTCAAAATTATGATGTAAAGGATCACACAATTACATAATACTGAGCTGACAATACAGCAAAATATCAACCTTGCAATATCCCCTGTTGACTTGAGGTCACCTGTGATCATACTCCCTCCCGCCCCCCTCCATATATATATGTATGCATATATTGCGGTGAACAAGCCAAAAGGCCTTAAACACCTCCTAACGTTCAAGTTAAGACCTGTGTGTAAATTGCACAAGAAACCTATGAAGCCATAAATAGTTCAAGTTGATAAAGTGGAGGAAGGCTTATGACGACTATGCATAGCAAGTTATACGTGTACATATTTCTCGTTGATGCTTAAAGTAGCAACTGATTGCTAATAAAATTTACAATCTGTGTGTGTAGGGAGGAAGGGGGATAACAATCAATGCTAAATGGACGTCAGGTTTGTATGCGGAAAAGACGTTAACGTCTTGTGTCAGAATTCGGGAAGTTTCAACACACAAGTCGTGTAGAGCGGGCTGGATCTCAGTATATCTACATTTCCTTAGGTGTAGTCTGGCGAATTTCTACCGCTTCAATATGGCTTTGAATACGAACTTGGACATACTCATCAGCTTTGCATCATTACATGTAAAAGGCGAAGGAGTGGGGAGGGGGGGGGGTTGAGATTATTGATGAAGCGTTTGAAGGATCCAACAAAATATAGAATTCAATTCTTGGCGCCCTTTCCCACTGCATTCTGCGCACACCATTAGCTGCCCATCTACTCAATACTAAGGCGTTTGATAGCGCGTTCCACTTGTTCTTTGCTGCCTGAGCGTTTGGTGAGAACCTGGTCGTCACTGGACCCTTCCCCTGCAGGATGTAAAGGGCTGCCTGCTTCCTCTTGGGTTTTGGACAGACCTGTTGGTTCCTCCTCTACTTTCTCCTCACTGCACACAAGTTCAGTCAGGGTGTGAGTCTTTGTCTTTGAACATGGAGAGATAAAAAAAAAGAGAGAGACAAGAAAGGTTGTGTGTGATTTAGACTCACTCATTTATTTATCTATCGTGTAGCCATGTGCTACAATCAAACAGAAAACAAGGTTATATGAAACGGACATCGTTTTATAACGATCTTGACCCTAAGACTAACTCCTTCACTCAGTGCTAACTCCTGCACTCTATGCTAACTCCAGCACTCTATGCTAACTTTTGCACTCAACGTTCTCCTTCACTCAATGCTAACTCCTGCACTCAATGCTACCTCCCGCACTCAATGTAAACTCCTGCTCTCAATGCTACCTCCCGCACTTAATGTTAACTCCTGTTCTTCATGCCAACTCCTGCACTCAAAGCTCACTCCTACCACTCGGTGACAGCTCCTGCACTTAATGTTTACTCCTACTCTGAATGCTCACTCCTGAATCTATCAATAGCAATGCAGTCATGTGGCGTCGCTCCGTCTTCTTCGATGATTACTCTTGCACTCAGTGCTTACTCCTCTATTCAATATTAACGTTTAGACTCAATGCTTACTCCTCCATTCGATATCACCTTTTGCACGAGATGCTTACTCCTCCATTCGACGCTAATTCCTGTACTTGGTATTCAGCCTCCCATTCGATACTAAGTCCTGTGTTCTGTGCTCACTCCTGCACTTGATACTTGCTCGGCACATGCTGCTCAGTCCCGCATTTGATCAACAAAGTGCAATCATCTGATGTCTTTTCGTCTTCTTCAGCTTCTTAGTATTGAAAGCGTAAAAGGAAATGTTGAAGGAAATCTGGTGAAAACTGTATTTAAGATCCAGTCACAGGAATGACAGGGACTTGTCTTTGCATTCCTCAAAATCAGCAACACACACTGCGCTCGTGTGAACTAGATTCTGCACTACGTTTATGCACACGGAACTTAAACACACTGAGCATACATACAAAATGGGATATGGAATGTGAAAAAATAATTCTCTCATAAATAAAATGAGACAATGCTTGTGCAGAGAGATCGTTTTTCAGAGTTAAGTCCTAAACAATGACGTCTAGTTGCACCCGTGCTGAAGAGAGAGGAGGCATTACTTGATTTTTGTTACTAAAAAATAATGTTATAAAATGAATCGTCAGATTTGTGAAATGTTAAGTCAGTGTTTGTTGGTTTATAGAAACACGAAAAAGCCTAGAATACACACCTCCTGAACATGGAGTATGACTGCTGTAACGGCAGGAGAAAAAATAAACGCCAAACATGTAAAATCTCATTTGTGTATTCAAGTACATATGAAGGTTGTAGTCCACGTGGTGGAGGTTGTGGAACTGATCCCATGTTTGTCAAGTTTGTCTCTGTCTCTTCCACCACAAAATGCCTGAGGTTAACACGAAAAGTCTGGTTTTCACATGAAATGCCTAATTTTAACATATCTACCTGATTTTAGCATGACGTGCCTGATTTTAAGACAAAACTCCTCATTCTAACACGAAATGCCTGATCTTAAATATGAAATGCCTGAATTTAACCCAACATGCCTGATTATAAACACGAAGTGGCTTTTTTTTTTAACATAAAATGCCTGGTTTTAACACAAGAAACCTGATCTTAACCTGAAATGCCTTGATTTTCACTATGCCACAATGCCTGATTTATTCACCATTTACCTGATTTTCTTTAACTTCGAATGCCTTATTTTAAACACAAAACCCCTGATTTTAATACGCATTACCTGATATAAACACAAAATGTCTTGATTTTGACACGAAATACTTGACAAACACAAAATGGCTGATTTCAATAGATCTATATGTTATTTCAACACAAAAGGCCTGAATTACATAAGAGATGCTCGATTCTAACACAAAAAGCCTAATTTTAACATGAGAAAAGACAATGAAATATCAAATCCCGAAATATCTGATTTATACATGAAATCCATGAAATTACTGCCAAATACCTTATTTAAACACAACGTCATTGATTTTAACACAAATTTCTTGAGTGAAAGTCTGTATGCCTCATTGAGCTACTGCGACCAAAATTAAATTCAAAAACACAAAAATAGCAACATGGAACATCAGAACAATGTTGCAGAAAGGTAAATTAGACAACATCAAAATGGAGATGGAAAGGCTTAACATCAGTATTTTGGGACTGGGGGAAGTGAGATGGAAGGGGGCAGGCATGATAACATCGGGAGAATATACAGTGATATACTCTGGTGGTAATTCACATGAAAGAGGATTAGGCATCATAATGGACAAAGACAAATCCAAATCAAAAAAGTTAAGGGATACTGGACAGTGTCCGACAGAGTTTTACTGGTCAAATTCAGAGGCAAACCATTTGATATCAACATCGTACAGGTGTATGCACCAACATCCGCAAGTACTCAGGAAGACATCGACAACTTCTACGAAGTTTTAGAGATGGCCAAGGTCCAATGTAAATCACAAGAAGTTAGAGTCATAATGGGAGATTTTAATGCTAAAGTGGGACAGGATAGGATGGAGGATATAGTTGGACCTCATGGCCTTGGTACACAAAATGAAAGGGGGGGGGGGGACTTGTAGAATGGGCACAGATGAATGAGTTCATAGTAGGAAACATCTGGTTTGAGCAGCCTAACAGAAGAAAATGGACTTGGATGAGTCCAGGAGATAATACCAAAAATCAAATTGACTACATCCTGATCAACAAAAGATTTAGAAATTCTTTACTGTCAGCAAAAACACTACCAGGCGCAGACTGCAACAGTGACCACAATCCTGTAGTGGGACGGTTTAGGCTGAAATTGAGGAAAAGGAAACAGACCAAAAGTAACATCAAACTAAACCTTGGACTCTTAAAGACAGATGAAATGATACGTCAAAAATTTAATGTACATGTTCAAAACAAATTCAGTGCTCTGGAAGACGCTGGTGACAGTGAGGAACAATGGACAAAGTTGAGAAGTTCTATAAATGAAGCTTGTGAAGAAATCCCTAAGGCGGATAGAAAAGCAAAAAAGAGCTGGATGACTAATGAAATTTTGGGTTTGATGGAGGAAAGGAGGAAGGCAAAGAGAAACGAGGTGATATACAGGAAGATAAACAAAGAAATCAGGCATAGGTGCAATGAAGCTAAAGAAGCTTGGCTGAACACAAAATGAAGAGATAGAAGAACGACACAGAATGGATCCTCAGGGTATGTACAGACGAATTGAAGAAATTTTCCACAGGAAAAATACATTCACATCAACTGGTTGCTTAAAATCGAAAGATGGCACGCTTATCATGGAAAAAGACAAAATACTGGACAGATGGGGAGAGTACATTAAAGACCTTTTTGAGGATGACAGAAACGAAGAACACATTATAAAAAAGAACTTTGAAGGACAACCCATAATGAAAGATGAATTTAGAGCACACTGAAAAAGATGAAACCAGGAAAAGCCCCAGGACCAGACAACATTACTACAGAGATGATTGAAGCCCTGGAGGAATTTGGCATAGAAAAAATAACAGTCCTCTTAAATGAGATCTATGACACTGGAAAAATCCCCAAAGATATGTCAAAATCTATTTTCATTGCACTTCCAAAGAAGACAGGGGCTATAGAATGCGAACTCCATCGCACAATCAGTTTGATGAGTCATGTAACAAAAATCCTGTTAAGAATAATCATGATGAGGACAAGGAATAGAATCAAAAGAGAAATAACAGAAGAACAGTGTGGATTTGTGGGAGGGAAAGGAACTATTAATGCTATATACATCCTAAGAACTATCATAGAGAGGTCAATTGAGATGAATAAGGATTTGTACTTATGCTTTGTTGACTATACCAAGGCCTTCGATCGGGTACGACATGAAGAATTGATCAACCGACTGGAGAGACTCAATGTTGATGGAAAAGATCTACGAATAATCAGGAATATGTACTGGGAACAAACAGCTGCAATGAGAATAGAAAACAATATAAGCTCTTTTCAAAACATCAAAAGAGGAGTCAGACAGGGCTGTGTTTTGTCACCAGATCTGTTTTAAAGTATAGCGAAAACATCATGAGAAACCTAGAAGAAGACCCTGGATTAAAGGTTGGAGGGAAAATGATAAACAACATTCGGTACGCAGATGACACCGGGCTAATTGCAGAAAATGAAAGGGACCTACAAAACCTTGTGAATATACTAGAAATAGAAAACAACGGTAAGGGGCTGGAACTAAACAGCAGGAAGACTGAAGTCATGGTGATCAGTAAAAAACATGAACTCCCCTCATGCAAAAAAACAGCAAATGGCACAACCTTGACACAGGTTAATAAGTTCAAATACCTGGGAACGGTCATTTCATCAGATGGCAGATGCACATCGTAAATAGCTGGCAGAATCGGCCAAGCCAAAACAGCATTCAAGAAGATGACAAGCATTCTTACCAACAAATGCCTATCAATTAACATCAGAAAGAGAGTTCTTGAATGTTATATAGAACCAATACTGTTGTACGGATGCGAGGCGTGGACAGTCAGTAAGCAAAGCCAGAGCAGGATCGAGGCAGCCGAGATGTGGTTTCTCAGAAGAATGTTGAGAGTTCCATGGACAGCAAAGAAAACAAACGAGACAGTCTTGATGGAGGCAGACACAAGTAGATCACTCATAAGGAAGATTAGGAAAAGACAAGCAACATTTGTAGGTCATTTTATGAGGAAGGGGGATTTGGAGCACCTGGTCACAACGGGAAAGCTGGAGGGAAAGAGAGCACCGGGTAGACCCAGGGAGAGAATTCTGGACGGACTTGCAGAGTGGCTGGGGATGAGGAGGGTGGGGGAGATGCTAGGGGCAACGAGAGATAGAGATGGTTGGAAGTCCATGGTCGCCAATGCCATGCGGCAGGGCACCTGATGATGATGATGATGCCTCATTGAAACAAGAAATACCTTATTGAGACTCGAAATGCCTAACTGAAATAGGAAATGCCTATTTTATACACAAAATTTCTGATTAAAATACAAAATGCCTAATTTTACAAGTGACCGTATCATAACAGGGATGATAGGTACACTGGACAGTAGTTAACCCTTACCTTTTTTATTTCTTGAACCCTTACCTTTTTATTTCTTGGTTAACCCTTACCTTTTTATTTCTTGGTTAACCCTTACCTTTTTATTTCTTGGTTAACCCTTACCTTTTTGTTTCTTGGTTAACCCTTACCTTTTTGTTTCTTGGTTAACCCTTACCTTTTCATTTCTTGGTTAATCCTTACCTTTTTATTTCTTGGTTAATCCTTACCTTTTCATTTCTTGGTTAACCCTTACCTTTTTATTTCTTGGTTAACCCTTACCTTTTTATTTCTTGGTTAACCCTTACCTTTTTATTTCTATCTTGTCCTCGTCTGTTTCTGTGCCGGAAGTGGAGGCGATGTTGGCAGTATCCACCGATGCATCCTGTTCTATCTCTAGTGTCACTTTGTACACGTCCTCTGGTTTCACCCGGCCCAAAGCTTCCAGTTCCACCAGTCGTTCGCTTTCAGTCAGTGTCGCATTCTCGTATTTCTAAGAACAATATCTATATACATGTGTGCATGACCGACGCGCACATACATAGACACAATATGTGCGTGTATGCGCTGAGACACACACACACACACACACACACACACACACACACACACACACACACACACACAACACACATACACACACACACACACACACACACACACACACACACACTCACACACACACGCGTGAGCGCGCGCGTTTATAACCAATACACACACATACATTCGCGTGCGTACGCACACTATATCAATATTTAAAGACTGACTAATTGATTGATGGGTTTCCCCCCCCCCCCCCCCCAACGGTAAAACAGTGACACTCTTCAACAATGTTTGGTCAGACATTCTTCAACAATGTTTGGTCAGTTTTCAGTCTACCATTGCCAAAATCTACTTGATATTTCTAAAATATAACAAACGTAAGATTAATGAAATAAGAATAATGATAAAATACAGATTTAAACAAAAGAACATTTACAAACTGAAAAAGTGAGAACTACGCAGTTTCACATATAATCATTTCTTACTAATACATAATGCCATTACATATGTGCACTAGAGATATGTAAGATTACACATAATCACTCTAAAACAGCACGTTTCATAACATACGTAGAGCAATGATACACACATACGCTTTTTAATTACGATCATGTGGCATGTATACGATGAGCATAGATGCATATGTATAGTTAGACATTGTTAGTACATATTCCTTTTTGCAAATGTGTTATTATATGTGTACTAATGTGTGTGTATGCATGAGTGATATGTTAGTGATTCTGTATGTATTTCACTCTATGTCTTGTAAACTGTGTTGTGCAGTGAGTCCAAAAGAGTTTGGAGTATATAGCTACACAAGAATACTTTGCTATTTTATGTACGGGTGTACATGTACATGGTCTTTGAAGGTACCGATAATGACAATGATAGCTTCATTATAGAATTTTGTCGAAAACATCATTATGTAGATTTTTCTGGGATTTTGTTGGATAGCTTGAGTAAGGGGACTGCGAGCTCATTCATACAACAAGCACCACAAAACGAAAGGCAGAACTTGAAAAGATCAATTCTTGATTTTGTTTGGTTGAATGGATGCTGATGTGACGATAGCACTTTCTTTCTCTTTATTTCATTCGGGGTAGGGGGGGGGGGGAGTAACCTTACCCTGGTGCTTTTGAGAATGCAGTTTAAACATTTGTTAAAGGTAACTCTGTTTCTTTAATAGGGCCAGCTTAATTTGAATTAGTTTCTCATGGAAAGAGTTATGTTTTGGACAGAATATATTCTATTTATCGAGTGATTTTAAATGTTCTAAATAATTTCAGAATACCCATCCCAAACAGTGGATACGTAATCATCTATCCCAAGGTGTGGGTGCATAATAGTCTGAGGAATAAACTGTGTATGACAAAAATAATGTCAAAGTTGTTCGGCCAGTGTGGCGTTTAAGCTTAAATATTAAATATTATGTCTTCTGTTAGAATCTTTCAGTTTTGTTAATACGAGATCGCCAATTAAATTCATTTCAGTATTTAGTTGTAGTAAACTATGTCCAGATGCTTGCTCAAATGTTTCAAACTTCACAGATAGCTCGAGATGTTTTTGACTGGTTGTAATAAGCATGCGTTTATTTTTCAAACGATTCAATACCGTTTTGTTAGACTTGCACTACTCTGAAACATTAGTTATGCCATTGTGTAATTGTTTTCCAACTATGAGAGGTATCATCTGCAAACATATGATATTTTGTTACAGAGGATTGAATATGTAATGAAAAGTCATTTATGAATGAGCAAAATAGTATAGCAGCAAAGACTGCGCCCTATTGCACACCAGACTTCACTAACCTTCTTCCGGAGCATTTACCGTGAATGAACATGCTTTGCATTCTGCTTTGAAGATAGGACTGGGAGAATGCAATGGAATGCCCACTTAATTGAAAAACTGAAAGCTTTCATCAGCAAAATCCAGTGATTTACAACGTCAAATGCTTATCAAGAAAGACGGTTCCAACAATATCTAGGACACTGCCACTCATTTGTGAAGTTTGTTATAGATGTTTTGCATGAGTGTGTTTATTTTAATAGGCATTTATAAATATGTTTTCCATCTGACAGCTCTGTCTGTCTGATTAGACTATGGATGTGCCCCATTCAGGACTCAGTTGGATGTGGATCAGATTGAACTGTGACTGAAACGATCGATTCATGACTGGCAGTCCTTAACACAATTGAAGCACGTGAAGACTGATGGCTGTGGCTGGGCGGTCGCTGCCACAGTTTTCCTTCTCTCTCTCCTGTCCAACCACAGTCGAGTTCTTTTCTCTTCTGCAGTGACGATGCCTGCACGTACAGCTTTTGGCCAGGCACAAAGATTTGTAACTGTCTCTTCGCAGCGTCCACGCTGAGATCAGCAGACTTCAGGTCACGTTTGCAAACGTTCCTTTATCGCAGCAGTGGGTACACTGTGAGTGGGATTATGCAGCCAGCTCTCCATAATCTCTTATTATAACCCCTAGTTATCTTTTGGGAATTTATTTACTACTCGTAGAGTGTGATCACAGATGCCGACACTGGGTCTTCGCTAATGTTCTTCCCAATGATCTGTCTTCGTCAGACTGAAAATGAAATCAGCGTCTTTGCAATCATGCTGTAGACAGCTGACTAGTCTCTGGAGGCCAGGCAGTGTGTGAGATGTCAAGGCGACATCAACAGCGAAAAGTATCTCCCTGGTTGGGACCTGAAGCGCTTTTGGTCTTCGTTCTGAAGCATGCAATTGTCTTCTTGTTGGTAGACCAGATGTTTGCCGATAGTCAAATGTAGTTAGTAAGGGAATAGAAAAAGATTTATTTAAATGCAGAGTAGTTTTTCCACGGCAGAAGCCAATAAAAGACTTACGACACTCAAAACATAGCGTGCTCTGTTTATTTTGTGACTTGTTTACTTCTGCAGCACCTATAAAGTGGCTGTTAAAATCATCACGAATATAAGATTAACTGCTTTCGAAATGGTATCGGTCAGATTTTATGGATAAGACTCGTGAAGTATACCTTTCTCGCTTTACGATTCATGAATCGTACGATGTTTCTTTGATTTTTTTTTCTTGTTTTTGTTGTTGTTGTTGTTGTTCGTTTGTTTGTTTGTTTGTTTGTTTGTTTGTTATTGTTTGTTTGTTTTAAGCCTTTCAACTGTCTCTCTTGTTTGAGTTTATCCCTTAACGACGTGGCTCTACATGTATATATTTTTCTTTTTGTCTTAATCCTTTCGACTTTATTTCTTTTTTTTTTCTTTCATGTTAAAAAATAAGGAATGGTCGAAAAACTAACCCTTTTCTTCGTTAATGGTGCATTAGCTTGAATGACTGGTAGGAACTGTTCACAAAATTTAGATCAGGATCACAAAAATGTACTGATTTTATAGTGGTTATTTACTAAGATCATTTAGAAAGATACTTAAGGTGTTTCATGATGATTAAACCAGACTCTTCCTGACTGTCACTGAATGAAAAACAACAAAAATAACCTGAACGACACTAACGCTCAGCCACAACCCTACCAAAGCTCACCGTAAATGAAAATTTCATTTTTTTCCTCAGCGAGCTATTGGAACTCTTATGTGGCTCATAGGCATTAGATTAACATACAACATCGCTGATAGTAGTAAGCAAACTCCCATTAATCAGACTGACTTCGGACCCCTGAATAAGTGCAGAAAAATTTGTGTAATGCAGACATAAGCTACCAACAAATGGATTAAATGAGCAGCGCCTAATTACGTCAACCGCGCATTTTGTGTCAACCTGCCGGAAAAGCTCATGACATACAATACCAACCCCTTCATGGACGACCCCAAAGCGCAGTGGTCGTCTGATGCTCTCTGGCAGGAACCTGAAGGGAGGCAGGATGTCAAACAGGGGACAGATCAGCTTGGGGTCCAGGTCTTTCACAGACTGCTTGCCTATGACAAAAAATGTATTTTTCTGGATAAAACTTCATTCGTCTCACACACACACACACACACACATACACACACACCGTCTAATATCACTTACAGTGAAAAGACATTAAAAAAAAAAAGAACGAAACACACACACACGAACAGCAGATAACATAACTGGAAACCAAGTGAATTATATACAGCATAGCATTCTTAGCTTGCTGGGGGCAAAGAATGCACGTTTATTGCGTGCTGACAGTTGAGACTGTGATGTAAGAAAGCCGACGTAATTCCGAGTTAGCCGTGATGTACTAATTTTGTATAAATAAAAAAAGACAGGAAAAAAACAGCATTGCTTTGTATAATGTCCATTTACTCAATAAATACGTTGGAGGTGAACTGCCTGTCATCTACAGAAAGTTATTCCTCTCATCATCATCATGTGCCCTGCTGCATGGCGTTGGCGATCATGGCCCTCCATATGTATCTGTCCCTTGTTGCCGCTAGCACATTTCCACCCTCTCTGTCCTCAGCCTCTCTGCAAGTCCGTCCAATATTTTTTACCTGGGTCCACCTGGTGCTCTCTTTTCCTCCAGCATTCCTGTTGTGATCAGGTGCTCTAATTCCCCTTTCCTCACAAAATGGCCTATAAATGTTGCCTGTCTTTTCCTAATCTTCCTTATGAATGATCTTGTGTCTGCCTCCATCATCCAACCAGAGAAAAGTTAGGCTCACGATACAACCATCCATGTAAGAAGGCGTGAAGACTAAACACTCAAAGAAGTAAATTTGACAACCTCCACAATGCTCTCTCTCTCTCTCTCTCTCTCTCTCTCTCTCTCTCTCTCTCTCTCTCTCTCTCTCTCTCTCTCTCTCTCTCTCTCCTCTCTCTCAAAACAACTACAGAATGGTCTTCGACGATTGGGGAGGCAATTCATTTACTGACTAATGTAAGGTATATCGAATATTGTATTGGCTGAGAATAATTTGTATGCCAGATTGGAGAAGACTTTCAAAGTAAAACCTGTGGCATCTAGAAAGAGTCCGGTAAACAGACATAGGTATGTCGTGTCAGTAAACGGATTTGAGAATGTTCGCTTAAAACCACAGTGTTTTAGTGATGATGATGGCTCCATCTGTCTTATAAAAAAATGGATGTCCTGTTGAGGACTCAGTTGGATGTGGAACAGGTTTGGCTGTGGCCCTCTATAAATCAGATTGTATTCTTTCTGGTTTGGTTTTGTTGTTCTTTCTAAGAATAAAACTGACCTATTTTGTCGACTGTTCACACTAGGATTCGACTGTGGTGCTTTCTGTGTCTGTGGGTAGTCAAACGGGGTTAGATCTTAGGAGGTTGTTTTGTTTTGTTTTGTTTTGTTTGTTTTTGTTTTGTTTTGTTTTGTTCTGGTTATCTTTTGTTTTATCTTACCATGCTTTGACACACCTACATTCCATCACTCTGAGGGGCTGTGCCGAATCAAGAAATGACCCCTGGATGCCCTCTGTTGTAACCAACATGTTTTCCTCTGCCTGGGTTCAAATCTGCGCCTCCAAGATGGTCGGGCGCCTGAGACCGGGTCACTTTTTTAATGAATACTTTAACCACTAAACTATCAGACACCTGCTGTATTAATTAGAGAAATTTTAAGCCTTCTGATGTTCACTTTTCTTCCTTCTGGACCAGATCCAGCTGGGATTCTTTTCAGTTGCTTCTGCCATTGCCATCAGGGCTTTGATCTTCTTCTTCATAGAAATCGAGGGGGGGTTGTTGTGTTGTTGTTGTTGTTGTTGTTTGTTTGTTTGTTTGTTTGTTTGTTTGTTTTTAGGTCATAGACAGATTTGTCCACCAACCTCCTTGCTCTAATCTTAGCAAAGACTTTGGCTCAGAAGCCAGATTTCCTCAAGCTGTGGTCGGACCACTAAGCTATACATGTACATAACTTCACATAGACTCTATTGGTTGGGCAGACATACTTTTCAGTCTCCAGTATATTTTTATACCGCACAGTCACTTTGACCAAAGTCATTTGTCTTGATGAATGGGAATGGAGTACTCTTATCCAGTCTCATACCACTCCTATCCATGATTTCTGGGTGTTTTTTTTAATTCTGGAAGGCTGCTGTGCACTCACAGTCATCTTCTCCTTCCCGCAGACCCTGCTTTTATGCTTCGGATATTACAGCTTTTTCAGGCCATAGTTTGCTGCCTCCTGCCATGTAGAAGGTGTCCGAAGATTTTGGTGGTGAGGTTTTCCATGAGCAGTACTAATTGCTTGTGTGATGTCTTTGAGCTTATGATTGTGCCTCCCTGTTCACCGACCTTGGATTAGAGCTATGTTGCATGAGCTCAGGGCATGTTCCATAGTTTGTTTGACCTGGCTGAATGGGGATGCAAACTCATCTGATTTCCACATTTAACCAAATTAGCATTCAAAGGCGGAGGTCATATGTAGATCAGACAATGAAACTGAGCCTGACAGGGGCCCTATGCCACATGTCATTCCAACTGAGAGGTCGTCGGAGTGCACATTCCCACTTTGCTCATTGCCCCTGTTGGCCTTGCTGGACTGCCCTCTGGATTCCTTTGGCATCTTTATTCTTGTATTATCGTGAGCGCGTGTGTGCGCATGTGGATATGCACATTATGTGTGTGCATGTGATGTTTTATAGTCGAACAACAACAACAGCAAAAGCTGACCTGTGATGTAGCTGACGATGAGGCCGACAACCAGGGTGATGGTCACAGCATACACACCATACCACAGATAGGACACAGAGAACAGTGGGGACACTTCCACCGCACTGTCAACACACACATATACACACGCGCTCGCGCGCGCTCGCGACCACAAACACAGGTATGTATATACATATATAGGTATATATTCATATATACACACAAATATACATACAAATATATATGTATGTTGTGTGTGTGTGTGTGTGTGTGTGTGTGTGTGTGTGTGTGTGTGTGTGTGTGTGTGGTGTGTGTCGTGCGTGCGTGCGTGCGTGTGTGTCTATGTGTGTGTGAGAGTGCCTTGCTCTGTTACGATCTCTTTATCATTTACCTACTAGGGCGGTCAAAGGCAACACAGCGTAGTGTTTTTGTCTAGATCAAAAACGCTTTGTGTTTTCTCAGCCAGGGTGTACTATTATTTTACAGCGTCTGTCCATCCATAGCTATGCATGCTAGCGGAGCAGATGACAGCAAATTTTTAGGCGAATCGTTCACTTCCGGAAAGAAGCACCAAAATTGGCACACATACTCCTTGGGGATTGCTCTTTTGATAAAACCCGTTAGCCACCTAAAAATTCAAGATGGCGGCCATTTTTTCAAGATTTAGTGTGTGTGTGTGTGTGTGTATGTGTGTGTGTGTGTGTGTGTGTGTGTGTGTGTGTGTGTGTGTGTGTGTGTGTGTGTGTGTGTGTGTGTGTGTTTCATGTTGTAAGATGATCTACACTGATCGCATGTGTATGTCTGGTGCGTGGATGCACTTTTGATTTGAATTGTCAAGATCTGGTGCCATACAAATGCTAATTATTAGTAGTAGCAGTAGTAGTAATACTACTATTATTATTGCTGTTTTGACAGGAATACAGCAGAGCGCTCAAGACGATTTCTTGGTACACAGCAATTTTTCTGATGACATGGTCTTTCCACAACCACTTGGTCAGCCTTCCAAGCAGGGCAAACCATGGAGATGTGCATCGCCACACCAAGAGATTTTGTTGATCTGTGGTACCAAAGTAACAGAAGTCATCTACAGTCTTGATCTCTTGATGTTGATGACAGTCAGAGGTGATGAAGTGCTGGAAGCCTGAGATGAAGTACGCTGAAATATAACATCTTGTTTTGCACAGGCTAATTATAAAATCAAAACATTTGGAGGCTGCAGAAAATCGGTCAGTAGAGTGGTTAGCAGCCAGTGCGCAGCCATCTGCGAAAAGAAATCCCACTTGACGGCTTGGATTATAGTCACAGTTGAAGAGTTTCCCATCTCAGCGGAACCTGAAGTTCACACCCGTCAAAGACCCTACGCGCATTAATCAGCATTGCTGTGAAGAGAACAAAAAAGAAGAATGTGGGGATAAGAATGCATCCCTATTTTACATGTAGTCCGTTCTGCACTAGAAAGGGTTTGGATACCTTCCGACACTCTTGCACCATGGCCAGCATGCCATTGTAGAAGAAAGCAGTCACTGAGGCAAGCTTCTTAGAGCAACCAAACTTTAATAGTATCTCCCACAGGCCCTTTGGTTAAATTAATAGCATCAAATGTTTTGGCTAGATCTATGGTTAGATTTTCAAATGCCATGTTGAGCTTGATTTTGGAGACACTTCTCTTGCAGCTGGTGTACAGCAAGGACTTCCCCATAATGCAGAGGATATCCGATGATGTTTATCACCTAGAGACTTACCACCCTTCCTCTTGTAAATGTGGATGATGACAGCATTTTCAAATTCCTGAGGAACCTCTTGAGTCTCGAACCAATCTTGCTTATCTCCTTCTCCTTCTTCCAGTGGGATGACATGGTGATGTTGTAGATGATATTACAAGTGAATTGCTGCTTCTTTTCCATGGTAATGGCTGCATTTACATTGAAAGCCTGTTCCATAAATTCTTTGAGTTCTGTACGAAGCTCTGGGTTGACTGCCGCAGCAGTGTTCATAGACGGGCATTCTTTCTGCTTTGGTTTCAGTCAGACTTCGCTGCACACTGTGGAATGATCTTTGTTACAGCCAGCACTGTGGAAGCTGCATGTGGGAAGCACATTGTTAGGGCAGCTCTTCTGGTGATGATCCATGTCCAGCTGATGTCAATATCAGGACCTTTGGTGTCTCCAGGAGACTCTATGGCAAGGCTTTGTCTTGAAGAACATGCCGTAGAGCTCCAGCAGTTTCTGGCTGCTGTTATTTTTCTTGCCATCGCCAAAGGATCTGAGACAGTCGGGCCATGATCTGTGGTCCAATTGGACTCTAGCATTGAAATCATTGAGCAGAATGAGGTGTTCAGATTGTGGAATCATGCTGATGACAGCATCAAGATCTCCATAGGATTCTTTTGTTTCTTGATGTGAGCTTAGCGTTGAGGCATCAAGAGTCGGGATGTTTATTTTGCGGGACGATGTTGAAAAACTGAAAGAAAGGATTGTTCTGAACTGCCATTGAGAGGAACTGTCGTGGGTAGTAGGCTGCTTTTGAATGGAATGCTGTCTCCATGCAGGTGAAATTGTTCGAGGGGGTCTGCCCTGCTAGAACAAGGTCTAGTCCTTTTACCACAGTATGTAGTCTGCAGCAAGCCTTGGCTCTTGAAGTGCCCCAATATCTGTGTCAACCATCCTCAACTCAGAGCTGATGACTGCCATTTTGCTGCTGTCGTTGATTTGATGCAGGTCATCTGAGAGGTCAGAGCACATAGTTCTGACATCCCAAATGGCCAGTCAAATGACTGGCGGTTTCTGCATTTTCTTTGATTTGTAGTGATAGCTGTCTACATTCCGATACATTCTAAACTCCAAGCGTCCACAGAAACAGGAGACTGTGGCAGATCAGTATGTCAAGTCTTTTGGGACCGCCTGGACTGACGTAGGCAGTAGATGACCAGTGAGACAATCTCTCCCACCACCGGAGGCAACCCGTAGTGCCCGTACCTTATATCAAGTCTTGGACTTATAACTCATATAATTATGCTGCCTCCCATATTGATTTTACTGGTTTGCAGAAGCACCGAAGTAAACCTTTTCAGGCAGAGGCCTGGGCGTTGAGTGTGGAAATCTTTGACTGCCCATACATCAAGATCTCCATCTCGGCCTCACTGATGTGGTCCAAAGGAATGCTATGCAGTACAGTTGGCATCAGCTTGGCCGCAAGAGCTGCCATAAGGTGGCGTGATATTGTTTGCATACCCACACGACGGTGGGCCATATATGCCACGTGTTTTGGAAGCCAGACTTCCTCCCTACCCTGTTTACCCACTTTTGCTGCCATGTCCTCAACTGCGCCATGACCTAACAACTTTGTGAGAAGTAGGGATATCATCAGAAGTTTTTGCTACATGCACAGTAGTATGCAAGTGACCTCCAGCCTGGTACCGCCAGACAGAGGTCCCAAAGTGAGCACTACATCTGGCAAGGAGTGGCTCTAGTATACGCATCACTTTCCTTCGGGTGAACAGCACTTTATGCCACTAGGCCTCACTACTATCTGACCATAACAATATGTAAATAACAATATACTAGCAGACTAACTAGTCAGTAAACAACAGAACATACAAACCAGCAAGCAAGCAAACAAAATCAACAGATAAGTAAAAGTGAGCCAATAAACAAAACAAACAAATAAACAAAACATACGCACACAACCGACAAATCAAAAAAAAACAACTAACAATGGAGTATAAGTAGCTGATGTGAGGACCCATAGAGTGACACACAAAGACCCGGACACACAGATAGTCAGACAACAGACACACGCACATTTTCTTGGTCACGTTGACGGGCTTGCTAAAGTTAAAGTGGCAGCCAGACGTGGTAACGGGGGCAGGTGCAGGACGCGGGGTGGGCTTGTGGATAAAGTTGCCAATACCTATAGTGAAGGTCAGTAGCAGACTGCAGATAAAGCCCACCAAAGCTCCCTGCAAGCAAGGAAATAGACGGATAGATTAGTTAATTTATCAATGAGTTCTAAATGAAAGATGATCAGCCTGTACTAACAAGTTTCCCTCAGTGTCTTTTTGCGTTCTTTTAATAAAATCTGTCTCATATTTGCAGAAAGTCAGACCAAGGAAGACCTGGACTGAGGGCGTGAAAGAGACCTCAACGTGACATGGGATTTTTCCACCTCAGACTTTCCAGATTGCAGTTTACCGTTAACTCTGTCTCTATGTAACGCCCATAATAATACAAACGGACAGATAAAAGATAGTCTAGTATTTGACTACAAAACCTACAATGCAATCTTCAGACGTAAGCTTCCCAGTAATATTTAATATACACATCAATTTGAAACCAAGTCGAGTCATACATCGCCGAGTTATAAGTATGTATTTTCTGTATTTTTATGTATAGCGTACCAGATTGTGGACTGTGTGTATTCAGGTCTTATGTACCTAGAATCATGCATTAGATTGGATAACATGATCAAAACGTCGTCATGTTAGTTGATTAAAAAAAGCGAAAATCTTGCTAAAACATACTGCATAGCTGTGACACACAGTCGCTGCTCCTTTCCTTTTTATTGTCTATACTACTCGTTGTAAAAGTGTTCATGTGAGATAGAAATATACCACTGTTTGCCTACGCGATGATTCTTATTCCCCTCTGCGTAAGTGCAGGAATGGTTCTTTTTTGTTGTTGTTTTTGTTTTTCTTTACAATTCAGCAAGTCTGTCTTCAAAATCGATAGTTTCTATGATAAAATCGATGCTGTGTGGCTTGGATGCCGAGTATACCAGTCGCTAGAGCGAACTCATTCACCCACAGAGGACTAGTCAGGCCACTCACCCACTGATTTGCCATGGGAAATATCATCCCCAGGGTAAATATTGACAGCAAAGGTCCAGACAGCATTCCGTACAAGGCAAGTGCAGCCTGGACGAACATAAACAACAGTTTCATTATAATAACAACGTACCCCTATCAATGCGTTTCCAAAGCAAATTAAACTGGTTTTAACCAGAGTCAGTCTGTTAGACCCAATGTACTCACTGACCCCACACCTATTCCCACTAGAACGGTTCCAGGCCAAATGAAGCTCGTTTCAACCACAGTTGGTCTATCAGACTTGCTGCCCTACATGCAGCTGGTGGAGAAAATCCAAGTCTTTGCAAAAGAAACCAGAGAATGATTTGTTAGCCCCATCCCGTTCCATCGAGAAATCTCCCCAAAATGTCTGACTCAAAACGCAATGAAGGGGGACGAAAAGACATGAAAAACAAATACCAAGCTAACAAAGTTGCACAATCCAGGGAAGCAGTCTTGTGTGATTCAATTTAAGAATAGCAACATTATTGCCAAGTCTGCATACTTATTAATCATATGACATCCTCAGCTTACCCAGAAGCTGAGGGAAGCTTTTGGACATGCTGAGATTCATTAATACACAAAAATCATAACGCGTAGTTGACATTACACGATAAGAAGCTGAGACAAAAGAGGACAAGATAAGACAGGAGCGAATTTTCGGCCAACTGGTGTTTGTCGAGCATACAAAAAAGAGAACAAAGAAAAAAGGCACAAAATTTATGTAGAGTACTGTGGGGGGGGGGGGGGGGGGGGGGTTCCATTACATTTTACGCATTTGTTTATTTCTAGTACATGTTTGACAAAGGACAGTTGACCCAAAATTAGCTTGTCTTGTCTTGTCTTGTCTTGTCTTGTCTTGTCTTGTCTTGTCTTGTCTTGTCTTGTCTTGTCTTGTCTTGTCTTGTCTTGTCTTGTCTTGTTGTCTTGTCTTGTCTTGTCTTGTCTTGTCTTGTCTGTCTTGTCTTGTCTTGTCTTGTCTTGTCTTGTCTTGTCTTGTTTGTCTTGTCTTGTCTTGTCTTGTCTTGTCTTGTCTTGTTTGTCTTGTCTTGTCTTGTCTTGTTATATCAAATACACGTTCTGATTCATTTTTGTGGATTTATGGTTTCTGTTATCTTGAACACCGACAGTCACTTTGATTGAGAATGCAAAGCTTAAGAAGGCCAAGAGCTCTGCCACAAACGGCACAGTTAGCTTGGTTGTGTCCTGTTTGTTGATTTGTTTGTTTGATTTTTTTCCCTCGCAGTATTGACAAAGGCTAATAACCCTTCAACTCTCTCTGTTTCGTGTCATTCCAACAGACAGATAAACTATACAGATCTTGTGGGAATTCTGTAGTGCAGTTAGTGTTCCTTGAGGCATTAATATTCAGCCCTTGGCAGTCATTTCAATTCGTCTGTTCACATACATATATTCTCCTTGACACAGAATCCTAAACAACAAGATTGACGACAAGGACATCTGAAGATTGAAAGTCTTGATTGATAGTAGTATAGAATTAGAAACACTAGCATGAATTTTACCAACAACGAAGATTTCAAACACAGAAAGTATGTCCTCAGTTTCTGTGTGATTCAAAAGTTTGTTTGTGGTTTGTTTTCATTGCATGACCTTGCTTACCTGCAATATGTTGCCCAGCTTGGACGCAACGTAGGTGAGAGCCAGACATACACCGCCAAAGAAGAGGGCTAAGTGAACAAACACACAGACTTGTGTAGGCAATCGTTCTGACTAGCTGAATTAACAAAGAAACATCTGTTTATACTCTTCATTTTTCTTGAAAAATATATATACAATAATAATGCACCACACACAAATAGGACAAAACCACTCACTTTAAAACGCACAACGTTTCGGCCACACCGGTCCTTGTCAAGTGCGCTGTATCTCCTTGCTTCGCCTTCTATGTCCTGGTGAGACAACAGCTCACCAGACCATTATGCATGAATTCTGCTCTGTTGTTGATCAGTGCACTAGGCGTCAACTCTTTTATTTTTATTGCCTCAGCTGTCTGAAGTGTCAAGGCGTCTTTGTGTTGTCCTGCTATTCTAAATTTCCACTGAACATTTTTGCCACTGTGTTTTTCAGTAGTGTGTCTGTAAAGGACTGAGTCTTTATCTTTCTTGATGTATTGGTTATGGTGTTCATTGGCCCTTATTCTCACTGCTCTGCTTGTCTCACCTATATACGTATCCCGCAAGAGGTGCACTCTACCTCGTAAACAACAATCGTATCCCCACAAGAGGTGCACTCTACCTCGTAAACAACATTAAGAGGTGCACTCTACCTCGTAAACAACATTGTTGTTTACGAGGTAGAGTGCACCTCTTGCGGGGATACGTATATAGGTGAGACAAGCAGAGCAGTGAGAATAATGTTGTTTACGAGGTAGAGTGCACCTCTTGTGGGGATACGTATATAGGTGAGACAAACAGAGCAGTGAGAATAAGAGCCAATGAACACCATAACCAATACATCAAGAAAGATAAAGACTCAGTCCTTTACAGACACACAACTGAAAAACACAGTGGCAAAAATGTTCAGTGGAAATTTAGAATAGCAGGACAATACAAAGACGCCTTGACACTTCAGACAGCTGAGGCAATAAAAATAAAAGAGTTGACGCCTAGTGCACTGATCAACAACAGAGCAGAATTCATGCATAATGGTCTGGTGAGCTGGACATAGAAGGCGAAGCAAGGAGATACAGCGCACTTGACAAGGGCCGGTGTGGCCGAAACGTTGTGCGTTTTAAAGTGAGTGGTTTTGTCCTATTTGTGTGTGGTGCATAATTTTTGTATACATATTTTTCAAGAAAAATGAAGAGTATTTCCAACACCACAATGGCAAAGATATTCCATATTGTGAATTCTAAAAATATCTGTTTATGTTTTCCTTTAATTATGAGCGACTACATGTAAGTTAGTGGACCGTTTTTCCATGCAGCTGTTTACGATTCTGTGTTTGGATTATTTTTCACTAATCAGTCCACTGGCAGTCCGTTTCGTACGTAGAACAATACCATGACCATATCATTATCTACAATTTGCCAAATGTGCTAGCAATCATCAAATAGACTCCCTGCGCCTGCAAAAACCCTATGTTTTAGCAAGGTCTGGAAATGGGAAGGGGGACAGGGGCCTATGAAACACTAAGCTGACACCACCAGAATGATCGAAACATGAAACTATACTGGTCAGTTGCTTCCTTCAATATACAATGACAGATCAAAAAGTCCTGTCACTTACTTCTAAAAACAAATATGGGAAGTTCAACGTAAACGGTAAACGAAAATTCAGAATCCTGCAAAGTACTTTTCTATCCCTGCAAAGAGTTTTAGCCTCCTCAAGCAAGAGTCAAACGCTCTGTGATAGTCTGACTGAGATATGTTAACAAGCTGTGATTTCATTGCTTCTCCCAGTTCCCGAATTCTTGAAAACTTCTTGCCTGCCAAGTTTGCTCCAGATGGGAAAACAACCAGATGACGCATGCGGCTGAGTCAGGACTGTAAGGTGGGTGATGAAGAACTTCAATGCAGTGTTCTTACAGACTAGTAAAAGTGACCCTGGCTTTCTGGGCACTTGTCATGTGTAAGAAATGTTTTGCTGCTACCCACATTCATACTTTGCTCATGAATGGACCACAACTTTGTCAAAACACTGTCTACATAATAGCTAACAGTAACAGCTGCTACATAGTTTTGGGGGCTGAAGAAGATGGAGAAAATTCTTTTGGGGCTTTGAAAACAAGGTCTCAGTACGACTGGTCATTCGTCGTTAGCGGCCACACACATCAGAGTGGACCATTAGTTCGGAATGTAATAACAGTTGATCCAAGTTTTGTCACCTGTGATCACGTCATACAGTCGTCTGGCGCCCTCTAGCTCAAAGATTTCTAGCAATCGCTTAGAACTATGAACCCTATTTTATTTTCTGCTTCTCTGCCAGAAGATGGAGTATCCATCTGGCAATCACTTTCTCATCGTATGATCATATACACTGCAGGACCGGATCTGTTCAACTGTGCTTAGGAAACAGCATAAATTTCACTACTGTCTTTACTAACAAAACAGTTTGCTCGCCCAAGGCCTCATGGACGTCCACATGTGTACTTGTTTTCCAAGACGGTTGTTCATTGTTTGAAACTGTCAGTCCAGAGGCAAATTGTCCTGAATGACACACGCTTGTCCCATACACAACTTGGACTCTCTCCAAATTTGAGCCTTGTGAAGACATAGCTGCCCTATCGGCCTATGTTCAGATCCATTTTTTTGGACACAATCAATCACATTTTCACTGAAGTCATACAACTAAACTAGCAAGGGCATCATTATAATTTTGTGCATGATAATAACGAAAAGACTATATTTAATCTCTACACAGGTTAAAGGTATCTGTTATAAATACTTCAAAATAGCAGCCTGACTGACAACAAATTGAGATCAGCCCTCGTACTCTCTTATCCCGCCTTTTCTATAGGTTACAAACAAATCGTCAGATAGAATGTAGGCACATACAGACTTAAAAATCTAAATTTTGTGGTGAGATAGACAATAGATTGGACCGATAAATGGCAACGTTTGAAAATATTCACTCAGTCACTGACAGATTTATCACATTAAATGTGGTCTTTTGTATCGATAGATACTTCCAAATTGTAGAAATGGAATGGGCAAATGTGTATGCTTGATACTATTCACTTAGAATCAGTATTAATATTACTAGGTTACATTTAAACAGAAAAAGTCGCATGCACAGCCAGTCTACATTTGCACTTTGAGACAATTAGCAAACAGCTGAACCGTTTAATTTCGCACATAATCTCTGAACTATGCGCGAAGAATTTTTAAACTCAAGGTAGACTGAAGCGTACTTCAGTAACAAACAGACGTATTGTGAGGTATGCTATAAGTATCATACCTTAGTAAAAAAAAGAGTTTTTCGAGACGGGAAGCCAACAGACCAGTTTTCAAAGTTGTGGGCTTGGATTAACTTGCGATACCAGACCCAGAGTTTACGACTCTATGAAGAGAACCAACTGGATACTCATCATTGCTTCATTTGCGATTCAACTCGAAAGACGAACGGGTGTGAGTGGAAATGATGACATTTGTAAGCCTTCGGTTTGAGTTCAATCTATTTCTGGCTGTTTGAGTTAAATGTTTTATAACCTGATCTATTTTTAGCTCAGCAGTTATTACTCCGAGCATGACATTGCTGGCGTGCCAAATCAGGATTATTGTTCTATAATTTAGGCATTGCCTAGAGTTTCATTTCTTTGGCATTGGTATTACAAGTGAGTGAGTTTATTCTTTGGGCCATTCTTTAGACTCCCGTTTCTTCTGAAAAGACAATGGGAAGACCTTTATCGTGTCTTTTCTATGTCTAAGTGACTGACAGTTGTCTCCACCATATTGTTTGTCCTGCCTTCAGAGACTTTGTACTGCCTCTTGACTGAGTCCTGCAATGCCTGGTGTTCTTCAGCCTCTCTGTTACTTGCCTGGACTTTGTTAAAGACACTGGGACATGTTGGAGTTTATACTTCTACAAGTTTTTGCAGTGGTCAGGACATCGGTTCAACAGGAGTATGCTTTCAGTGAGAATGTTTTCATTGCTATTTTCGATGACCATGGTTTTGTGCTGCTGCATGTTGATGACATTTGTCAATGTTTGATTGATCTGCTTGCTGTTCACTGCTCTCATCCATTTTTCAGTCTTTTGACCCGGGACTTCAATCAAGTTTTCTTTGGTTTCAGTCATCCTTTTCATGATTTAGCTGTTTGTCTGTAAGAGTGTAATGTTACTGATGACAGTCTCTATCTAAGCCAGCCAACCGTCTGTGGACAAAGAAGAGAAGAAAGACAGTCATGAAAAATGGGCCAGAAAATAATAAGCCTCACCTAGACATTGAGACACGCGTGTTGCAGTTTTATCTGCCATAGACTTGACCAGGAAGGAGCGGATGAAGTCCTGAAGAACTACTGCTGCCACAGCGTTCAGCCCTGAAGAGATGGTGCTGGGGACACAATGTAAATACGAAAAAGATGACGCATTTAGAACCAAAAAAAATTACATTACGTTACGTGTCCGGAAACCCTGCGAGTCGCAGGGGCACCACTGATGAAATGTCAACAAGTTTCATCCCTTTTTCCCAGTTCTATGCCATTCTCTTGGAACTGCTTTAAATCAGACCTGTCCATTCTTCTTTCCTCTTGATCTCATTTGTAAGGTCTGAGGATCTTGTGACATGTCCATTACTTTAGTCAGGTTTTCAAATGGGCCGATAGTGTGATTGTGCTGTGTACAGTCTCCATGGTGGTATGGTCGATGCATGCGTTGTATAAAATGGTTTAACAACACTCATCTCTATGGCTTGGATCCTTCCCTCTAGGTCAGTTGTGAAAGTTCATGTCTCACAGGCATAAACGAAAATGGACATTGACAAGAGAGCACATTAGTCTTACTTAGACTAAATGAGATGTTGTCTTTCTTTATTTATTTCAGTCTTATGAGCACAAGCATTCTTACCAACAAATGCCTATCAATTAACATCAGAAAGAGAGTACTTGAATGTTACATAGAACCAATACTGTTGTACGGATGTGAGGCGTGGACAGTCAGCAAGCAAAGCCAGAGCAGGATCGAGGCAGCCGAGATGTGGTTTCTCAGAAGAATGTTGAGAGTACCATGGACAGCAAAGAAAACAAACGAGACAGTCTTGATGGAGGCAGACACAAGTAGATCACTCATAAGGAAGATTAGGAAAAGACAAGCAACATTTATAGGCCATTTTATGAGGAAGGGGGATTTGGAGCACCTGGTCACAACGGGAAAGCTGGTGGGAAAGAGAGCCCAGGTAGACCCAGGGAGAGAATGCTGGACGGACTTGCAGAGAAGCTGAGGATGGGGAGGGTGGGGGAGATGCTGGGGGCAACGAGAGATAGAGATGGTTGGAAGTCCATGGTCGCCAACGCCATGCGGCAGGGCACCTGATGATGATGATGATGATGATGATGAGCACTGTTGTTGTCTGCTCAATCCTGGAAAGCACTTGAAAGATATTAAAAGTGGTGTCTGTCTCCAGCGGATGTCTGCAACCCTGATGCCAGTGCTGATGCCTCACTTGCTACGTTCCCTGATACGCACCATTTGTATTGGTCATGAGAGAAATTCTCATACAAATAAATGAAAGCTACGAGTTTCGAAATTTTGCCAGGTCATATATTAAAAGATTGGTACACAACACGCTAAAATTTCAACTGTCTAACCCTCATGGATGCTGAGTAACGGTACAAGTAAAATAAGAGGAATTTTCAGGTGTAAAATGCCTTACAAAATACACAGTCAGGTCAATACAACAGTTCCTACAATCACATTTTGAAAGAAATTCGATAAAATCCAACGCGCACACACTCTATGTGCACTGAAGGAAGAGATGTGTGTTGAACAACGCTGAGTTGTTGAGTATTGTTCAGCATAGTGGGTCGTGAACTTTGCACTGGCCACTCACCAACTGCGAAGTACAGTGACTTCATGGCCTGAAACGAGGCTAAGAATGACCGGACAATATATTTCTGGCTATCAGTTTCGGTTAACGGAAATACTGAAAGCCGTGCCAATTTTCAAAACTCAAGTCAGATTTCTGCGACGCTCGTAGACTAGCGTTGTTGAGACATGATCGGGAAATCCCGACGCTCGTAGCGAGAGATTAATGTTGATGGATATCAGATTGGTCTTTTCAGCACTGATCTCTGTTCCGTAGGCTTTGAAGTGTATCGAAGTACGCTGGCTAATTCCCGTTTTTCCGTGTTTTGTGTTATTTCTCTGATTTCATGCCTTTTCATTCTCAGTGTTATAAGTGCTTCAATGTGTCATGCGTGGTAAGTTTTCCCTGTAACCCTGTGGCTGTAAGGGGGTAAGGTTAAAGAGACCTCAGCTTTTCTCGGGACATGCACTCTGAGGGCAATGTCCGTTTCCTCTCCCCAGTGCTCGACTTTTCCTAAAACTATCCATTCAGGTATGGGTGAATAGGTGTACAATTAGACTGAAAGGTGGGGGGCCTACCACAACGCAAACAAAGTTTTAATAAAACACAGAATCACTAGATTCCCGAGTGTCCTTTATTGAACAAATCAGATGTATACTATTGTTGAAAAAAAAACCGGCAACATTCCAACCCCACTTAATCAACAACAACAAATCTAAACAAAAAAATGAAACCAAGAAACCAATTTTATCCCAAATAAACACATGACAACTGAGAATATTGCAGTCAGTAAATAACTAATCATATGTATATCTGTCAGTGTGTGTGTGTGTGTGTGTGTGTGTGTGTGTGTGTGTGTGTGTGTGTGTGTGTGTGTGTGTGTGTGTGTGTGTGTGTGTGTGTGTGTGTGTGTGTGAAAGAGGAAGCAAACTGACCATATGAGCGCACACGCTTAAACAGCTCAAAATGCCTTCAGTTCTATCTTATATATCAGGATGTGGATATCAACTCCTGTTTGACATTATGATCATGATCATCACATTTATAATGATAATTATCGGCATCGCATGGCTGGGCACAAAATATTTGCATACTGTAGATCCTAGGTAGACTCGCATACACAATCACTTGCAGTGGATAGGGTATGGCGGAAAGAAGGAAGTGGAAATATTAAACTTGTTTGATAGCAATGAACTGATCCGCGAGTTACACAATGTTCTGCGTAGTAAATTCATTTGGTGCCTACGTTATGATATGTCTTTGTGTGCTTGTCACAGATCTGGACATACCAATGCCAGTAGTTCTGTATATCTGCCGTGCATACATAGGCATACAATATTGCGTCTTGTGTGCAGTGTAACGAATAATGAACTGATGGGTAACTCTCTCTCTGAAAGCAACTACAGTGGAAACCTGATATAACAGGGATGATGGGACCAAATCAAAATCCCTGTTATATCAGATCCCTGTTATATCAGATATGAAGGGAAATAAGGACTGATCAACTAACTCTTGACTTTTGTAAATCATGGGTTTTGTCCCTAGGCCTAGATCTGGTCTGGTGTAAGTGTGCAGTAAGCTTACAAACTGAATGATGGCGCAGTCAGTCACTGACTCAGTGGCCTCAGGCCTACACGCTTGCGCGCGCATCACGCTCGCATTGCGAAGCGTTCTTTCAGTGTACAGTACACAGTATACCAAGGCTAGCCTAGATCTAGATCTAGGCCTACTGCGTGGCGTGCTGAGTCTAGGCCTAGGCCTTTCTGCTGCAGAGCCCGTCTCGGCATCCCTGCTATAACCGATCGAGCCCTCTTGTCTCCCTGTTATTGCCGATAAGTTTTAATAGAGACAAAGAGGAAGAAAAAATGGGGATTGAAAAAAGCCCTGTTATATCCAGATTCCTGTTATAACCGGTCCTGTTATAAATGGTTTCCACTGTATATATATACTGATTATCACTTGAGTTCTGATTTTGCATGTACCTTTGGTGGTAGGTGATATTCAATAAGTATGGTGTGTTGCAACTTGCCGCAAAATTTGCCTGTCGTATAGAAAAAATACGACAAATGCAACAATGCCCTACCCAGCGTCAGTACCATTTGAACACATATATGACCTTCACTGACTATGACAGATAACTATGCTCATTGTTCCATTCCTGTTGGGCAAAAATAGGTATCCCCTTCTGTGTTTCTTTATGTACCATCATGATCATCAACATCATCATCGATTATTATTATTATTATTATTATTATTATTATTACCTGAGAGCACCACTGAAGAGGCCGGCCACAAAGAGACCGGGTAAGCCTGGTATTTCTGCCAACACGTCCATCACAAACAGTGGCAGTATCTGCAGCAAGCACAGTGTTCTAGCCATAACATCCAGTCATGGTTGTTACAGTGGTGGTGATCATCATAGTGGTGATGATGGTGACCTGTGCGAGTACGAATGTGTGTGTGTGTGTGTGTGTGCGTGTGTGTGTGTGTGTGTTTGCGTGTGTGTGTGTGAGAAGAGAGAGAGAGAGTGTGTGTGTGTGTGTGTGTGTGCGAGCGCGCGCGCGCGCGTGTGTGTGTGTGTGTGTGTGTGTGTGTGTGTGTGTGTGTGTGTGTGTGTGGTGTGTGTGTGTGTGTGTGTGTGTGTGTGTGTTCATATGTTATTTGTATTCTTGTTTTCTTGCTGATTCATCAAACTTCGTTTGTGAAATTAGATACAACGATAATTTTTCGTGAAAATCGGTGCTTCGTTTTCCAACTATTCGACATGCCTGGTAAGTAACATATGTAATCTTCAAAAAACTTACAAGGAATTCCAAACCCAAAATTGTTGTGCATCTTTTCTGATAATTTTGAAGCGTCCTCATACAGTTTCGCATTGTAAACATCATGAAAGTCACCGTTTGCTGTGGCTAAGAAATGTGTTACTGTGTGTGGTTTGGCAGATTTGAGGATGATCAAATTTCTCTTCCTCATAAAACGTCCTGTGGATGTTGCTTGTCTTTTCGTGATCTTCTTCATAGATATTCTTTTTTGTGTTTGCTTCTTACAAGACTGTTTCATTTGTTTTCTTTGCTGCCCATGGAACATTTAATATTCTTCTTAAAAACCACATTTCAGATGCCTCAATGTTGTTCTGGCTTTGCGTGTTGATTGTCCACGCTTGCATCCGAACAACAGTACTGGTTCTATACAACATTCAAAAAACTCTCTTACCCATGTCAATTGACAGGCATTTGATGATAAGAGTGTTCGATCAATTCTGCTGATATTTCTAACAACGAATCTCAATGTTGTGCCATTTGGTGTTCTTTTACACGAAGGGATTTCCTGTTTTTTACTGATTACTATGACTTCAGTCTTCTTACTATCTAGCTCTAGCCCTTTATTTCTACCTTCTATTTCTATTATATTCACAAGATTTGTAGGTCATATTTCATTTTCTGCAATTTGAACAATGTCATCTCCATCACGAATCTTGTTTATCATTTTTATTCCAACCTTTATCCTATGGCATTTTTTAGGTTACTAATGATGGTTTCGCTGTAAAGTGAAAACAAATCAGGTGACAGAACACTTCCCTGTCTAACCCCTCTTTGATATTTTGAAAAGAGCTGGTATCATTTTCAACTCTCAATGTTGCTGTTTGTTCCCGATACATATTCCTTATCATTCTTAGAATTTTCCCAACAATATTGATCGTTTCCAGTTGATTGATCAATTTTTCGTGTCTTACCAGATCAAAAGTCTTAGCATAATCAACAAAACATAAACATAATTAATACTAATGATTTAATAACGGTTTCACTTATAATAAGCAAACAGTCTACTCAAAGCCATGCTCGTTGCACTTGACAGGAATAGAATAAACAGTACACGTGGATGCACACAGAGGATGCTGAATCACAATACACTCAACCTGTTAGGCGTATGACCCTTGAACCAAGTTATCATTCTCTTTCTGTGTCACCCACCCACCCACACACACACACACTCTCTCTCTCTCTCTCTCTCTCTCACACACACACACACACACACACACACAAACACACGCGCGCGCGCGCACGCACGCACGCACACACACACACACACACATATATATGTATATATGTGTATATATCTATATATATATGTATGTATGTATATATAGCGAGAGAGATAGATAGATAGATAGATTTTTGTATTTGATAGGTTTTTGTATTTGTTCTCTGTTGTTTGTTGTTTGTTCTTTCTTGTCTTACGTTTACGCTTGACCAAGACCAGTTGGCCGTAAATTTGCGCCTGTCTTGTCTTGTTATATTAAATACGCGTTCTGATTCTGTTTTAGCGTTTTTTCTGGTTCTTATTTGCTTGAACGCAGGCAGTCACATTTAGTTTGAATCTTGTACTGTTAGCGCACTTCCATCTCCTTTTTATGTCTGTTGTTCACTTCAGAGCAGTACTCAGTCCATCTTTATAAGATGTCGTTTTCATGTGTAAGACAGTTGCCATCTTTGTCCCTAATGATGCTAACTTGACTTTGCATTTTTTTTCAAGTCTTTAACAATCTTGAGAGCTTTCTTGTGTCGTTGTTGTCAAAGATTTCTTGGTGTCTTCACATTGTGTTCAATCTAGCTTTTCTTTGCATTCTTTATTTTTTGTCAAATCCTTTTGTTTGTTGTGCAGTATTTCTCCTTTCCTTTCTTGGTTTTCTTTTGTGTTTTTCTGCTGCTTCCATTGTCATACTTCTTCAAGACATCACCTGTGATCCATGGCTTGGATTTTCATTGACTTATCTCAAAGACCTCTGTAGCTGTTTCAGTCATCACTTGTTTGCACTTATTTGTGAAGAATCCAAGATTTCCTTCAAGCAGTAGTAACGGGGTGAATTTTCTTCCTATGGCCACTTGGAATTGTTCAGTGATGTCAGGATCTTTCAGTTTGTCAAGATTGAATTTGAGACGTCTGTTTTTCATTCTCTTGTTGTTCATCAACCGTATCGTAAAATTCATCAAGAAAAGGCCATGGTCACTGCCAACGTCAGCGCCTGGAAACGTCCTTCTTTTTGCCTTATTGATGCCAGACCTGTTTAGGTTCTTCACAAGAATATGGTCTATCTGACTGTAATACTGATGATTTGGGGAGTGCCATATCCATCGTCAGGGTTCACCAACAGTGTCAGCAAGAACCACGTTATTCCTGCTGGTGAATTTTAGCAGGCATAGTCCCCTATCATTGGGAAAATGAAAAATGATATTTAAAAATACAGATGGAGGAAGGGCATGCCCTATGCATCGTGGTCAATAACATACAAATATGAGCACACTGTCGCCACATAAATGCACTGTTGTTTATCAAGCCATAGTTTTAACTCATATCAACCTTCTTTAGGGGAATCAATAGATACCTTTAGATTACACGTCACGTATCCAATAGGGGTCAGATACATTACGTACCGACTATGTATCGCATTTTCTCGCACGATTTTATCGATACATATCGCTTCGATAGGGACGTGTCTACGTATGGAAGTCCGCTCATACGTGCTTTCGCCCGTATCTAGTTTGGGACTGCATATCTCAAGTATCAAGGCAAGTAGTATTTTGGTTGTGTTTTCAACCCCTTTTCTACCTTGTTATGTATGTCTTGTGTCACTGAGTTTTAAACAATCCATGTACGAGTCAACCAAACGCACCAAGTGCCAGCAAGCAAAAGCCTGCTGCTGGGAAACACATATCGCCCAGCTGCTGTAATTAAAATGTCCAACGAGACTTCAGCTCACAGGCAGGGTTCGATTGCAATTTAACTATGAAATTCTATTTTGTTGACGCGAAACGTTATAAATGTCAAGATTGACGTAGGCTAATTTTTTTGTTATTGTTTTTGAGTAGTTGCTGATAAATGTTAAAGAAATCTAACGCCAAGCGCCAACTTAGATCTAGCCTTGCAGTTCACCATCTGATTTCTCATCAAGGTCAGGCCACATAGCCTACCCTGGTAAGAGAAGCTGGTGGAGTGCAGGAATGGACTGTGCACAGATGGCAGAAACTGATAGTGGTGATGATAATAATATTATTTATTTATTCATTTATCATTATTACTATTATTATCACTATTATTATTGTTATCATTACCAGTATCGTCATCATCATCATAATGAATAAATATGTAAACAAATAAAAAGACAAATGAAATAAGTTTCTTCCTGTTTTTCAGACCTAAGTGTTCCCCATGCCAAATCAAGAAATCACACAGCCCAGCTGCACGGTGGTCTACAACAATGGAGTACCAGCAAGATTAAATACAAACAGAAGAAGAAAGCAAAAAGACTGCTTTTGACTGTCAGAAAGATTAATGTGAAGAGAGAAAATATAAAAGTCCAGAAGCTGGAGGATGCAGTAGCCTGAATGTTAGAAAAACATTTATCTTTCATTGCAGTTACACTCATCTCTAATGTTGTTGTAAAAGCAGATCTATACTCAACCGGTGCTTAACAGAAGAATGTTAAATCTAAAACAAGTGTGACTGCCAGCGTTCAAGCAAACAGGAACCAGAAAAAAACACGAAAGAATAAGAACGCGCATTTAATACAACAAGACAAGACGCACAGCGATGTTGTTTTATCGGAGTCTACTACGTATCTAATGGACAGATAGAAGAACTAATGAAAGTGTCCTGGAAGAACACTGTCTTGTCTACGCGTTCTTATTCTTCTTTAGAAAAATGTTAGAAAAAGCACTTATCTATGTTCATTGTACTTACACGTATCCCTAATGCTATTGTAAACGCAGATAACTCTAACAGCACCAAATAGAAGAATGCTAGAAAAAAAAACAAAAAAAACACGCTTATCTTTCATCATTCTTGCTCTTCTTGCACATGTCACCACAGTAGAGATTACGGGGACATCTAGATACGTCCCAGGTTAAGATACGTCCCAGGTTGATGCGTGCGCACGCGCGTGTGTGTGTGTCTGGTTGTGCGCACGCGTGTGTGCATGTGTGTATGTGTTGTGCAGCTGTGTGTATGTGTATGTGTGTGAGCGCGTATGTGTATGTGTTGTGCGCGCACCCCACACAAACCCACCACCCATGCGTCCACACCACCTACCTAACCTACCACCCACACCTCCACACCACCTACACCCACCACCCACATTCACACCCCCACACTCACACCACCCATACCAACACCACCAACACCCCACCCAAAAGCACACCAACACCACCCAACCCCCACCCCACCCACAGACACCCACCCCACACACCCACCACCCACACCTCAACACCACCCACCTCCACTCCACTCACACCTCACCACCCACACTCACCACCAACACCACCCACCCCCACTCCATACCACCCCACACTACCCACACTCACACCACCCATACCCACACCACCCACACTCACACCATGCACACCCACACCTCCACCACCCACACCTCCACCACCCACCTACATGCACACCACCCACACCCACACCTCCCACACCTCCCACACCCTGCCACCACACCACCCATTACCACACCCATACCTCCACACCACCCACACCCCCACTACCCACATCCCCACACTCACCACTCCCACACCCACACAACAAAAACGTGTGGGGGTATTTGGGTGTGGGGGGTGGGGTATGGGTGGTGGGGGTTGGGGTGTGTGGCAGTGGGGGTGTAAGGGTGGGGGTTGGATATCTGTGGGTGTGGTGGGGGATGTGGAGTGTGTGGATGGGCGTGGAGGGGTGTGTGGAGGTTGGGGTGTGTAGGGGGGGTGTTGTCATTGTGGGGGTGTTAGGGTGAGGGGGTATGTGGGCTTTGGGGTGTGGGTCGGGGGTATGTGGGTGTGGGTGTAGCACATACACACAGCTGCACAACACACACACATGCACATATGTGTGGGTGTGCTTGTGGGTGGTGTGGTGGTGGTGTGGGTGGGTGTGTGTGTGGTGGGGGGTGGGTGGGAGGTGGTAGTGTGGGTGGTGTGGGTGTGCTTGTGGGGCGGGGAGTGGTATGGTGGTGGTATGGGTTTGGGGGTGTGGGTGGTGGGGATATGGGTGGTGTGGGGTTTGGGTGAGGTGGTGTTGGGTGGTGGGGGTGTTGGTATGGGGGTGGGATGTGGTGATGTGGGTATGGGGGTGGTTCAGGGTGTGGGTGGTGTGTGGGGGTTGTGGGGCATATCAAATCTGGGACGTATCGAACCTGGGACACGTCGAACCTGGGACATATACGAGATGTACACTGAGAATTACCAGTACCAAATGGCATATGCCGTAACTCTGCACATGATACGCTCCCACCCCCCAATCTTGTCTCTTCCCCACCCCCTTTCCTATTTTCCATGCAAACACACACACACGTGCAGAGGAAACACACCATTATGAAGTCACAAAATGACAGGTGCGGTAATCGAGCAGGTAAATGTCAGACTTGTAATAAGAATGTCTGGGTTTGTTCCCTTCTGAGTACCTCCTGCCTGGTGAAAAAGGGTGGAGAATTTGTTCAGTTCTCTGGTCAGCATGTGTACAGACCTGCCAGTGTCTGAAACCCCTTGGTGTGCGTGCTCATGCAGAAAATCAAATATGCACTATAAAGGTCTTGTAAGTCATGTTTCTGTGTGTTTGGTGGCTTATGGAAGCTTGGCCCAGCAAGCATATCCACCAATCAGAGTATGCAGACTGCACCAGTATACTACCTGCACAGTGTGGACAAACAGTAAAAAAAATCTTAAAAAGCAAAGATCAGGAAAAGGGGAATGATTATTTTTACACGTTACGTTTTTTTGGGGTTTTTTTTGGTACTAATTAGTCGTCTTCATTTTTATGGTTAAAAAAAAAACAAAAAAACCCCTATATGTCTCAGAACATGTATCATCTTTCAGAATAGTATTTAGAATTCATTTTCTCACAATAAAAGATTCGTATGCCCATGTAGTGAATATTTTCGTCACATGGAAAGTGTGTTGCAAGTGCATGATTTGTGCGGGCGGGCGGGCGGGCGGGCGGGCGTGTGTGTGTGTGTGTGTATAAACAAAGACTGAGTTATTAATTATAGTGCAAAGTATGTACTTAATTGATTTAATTACGATCTGAATTTATAAACAATACCTGTTCTTCCCTGCTAGCATTAAATAAAAGTACAGAAATATATATCTATATATAATAAAAAAAAAAATTCAGCCATGATTTATTGACACAGATGAAGCATGGGGCGAGCGCGCGCGCGCGCGCGCACACACACACACACACACACAAACAAACAAACAAAAAACATCAATAGCGTTCATTCCCTATGATGTCATTGTATTGAATGATATCATAATACTGGAGGAACCAAGTTGCTAGGAAAGATAAAAAGTAATTGCTAGATCTATTTTCCTTTAAAAATCCGACTATAACAATTCAGTTCGTCGTCATATTCGTAGTATCAATGAAAAACAAATAGCTACATATGTTTATAATGTCACACGTGGTAAAGTACAGAGAAGGTTGTGGTTACGTCCCTTGCTTCGGGGAGCGTCGGGGGACGTAGATCGAAAACCAAATCGCTTTGACGTACGGGACACGTACGTATGGCGAAACGTATACGTGTTGGGAGGTACGTGACGTGTAATCTAAAGGTCTGTAATGTCTCAGTCGATGAGAAGACTTACACAGGCAATGTGTGACTAAGTAGCCAGTCCATGATAGGATTTATCTCTATGCTACATCTTAGCTCTGTCTTAGTGCTCATCTCTGGCTTACTATTCACATCCAAGTGTAAGACAATGTACCTGATCCTTTTTGCCGATGATTCCAGCCTCGATGGGATCACAGACACTGTAGTAGGCATAGATGACCACGCCAACCGAACAGCCCAGCAACACGATAATTATCAGGCCTGGTGCGTTCAGCCAGAAAGCTCTGGTGGTCATACACATACAATAACACATTGACAGAAAGAAAGGAAGAGAGTATGACATCATCAATGAATGAATACATAAATAAACTACGCAAAAAATAAAATGTAAGAGACGTGTGGAAAAAGAAAATTAACTATAAAGAAAGAATGATTGAAAAACTCAACTAGTAAATATATAAACCAAATAACAAACAAATAAAATGAGTGAAAAAGTGTTTTTGTGAAATAGATAAACACCTAAAGGTTAGAGCTTAAGATAATCGATAATAGATGTTTTTAATTGAAAGAAGTACAAAACCTGTTCATTATTTGTCTAAGAGTGAGATAGAATGACAAGAGACAATCTTGACATTAAAATTCACGCTCTATAATCTTACATCTGGGCACGTCTCAGAGTTGGCAGGGAGCAGGCCCGTTGTACCATAGCCTGGTTGACCCCATACACAGCGATCCAGGTGATGTAGCCCCCGATCAGCAGTGACCAAAACGTGTGGCGCACTGTTGGGTCAGGGTCGAATCTATAGTCATATACATCAAGTAATGCGTGCACATATCTTGGTAACATGTAAACACACACATACACATAGGTAAAGATATTGGACACACACATATGCACATGAGGGTACATTTACACACGATACGCCTACACATATCAAAACACGCAAACAAGCAAGCACAAACACACATTTATGATATATACATCATCTCTCTCTCTCTCTCTCTCTCTCTCTCTCTCTCTCTCTCTCCCTCACTCACTCCCTAACACACACACACACACACGCATACACACACACACACACACACACACACACACACACACACACACACACACACACACACACACACACACACACACACACACATTAACAGAGAAAAAAGAGAAAGACTGAGAGAAACAAAGAAAAGAGGGAGGAGGTTCCCCCAACATTTTCTATTATTTTCATACATGTAACAGAACTGTGCGCAGCTATATAAATATTCCAACACCAACAACAAAGAATGAATTTGAGAACAGAAGACGCACTCATCAAAGACGACACGTCCCGATTTGTCCATAATGTCCCAGGCATTGGCAAAACCGCCCACTTTGATGGAGCCCTGGATGAGCACTGCGATATAACCTGCCATCATCATGGCCACTTGGAAACAGTCAGTCCACAGCACTGCTTTCATGCCGCCCTGGGACACATCGTCATCGTCATTTATATTATCATGATCATTCATCACCATCATCATCATCGTCGTCATCATCATCATCATCATAAATCACTTGGAAACAGTCGGCCAACAGCTCTGCCTTCATGTTGCCCTGGATGGAGACACACTATCATCACTATCATGTATCGTTATCATCATTATTATCGACGTCGTCATCATCTATCATCTATCATTGTGACAAGACACTTGGAAACAGCCTGTCTATATCACTGTCTTCACTCTGTCCTGCAATCGTATGATACAAACTAGGACTGTATCGTCATCAACGTCGTCTCATCATCATCACCATGGCCAACTGTACTGTCCACAGAATCGCCATAATTCCACATCATTATCTCCAAAAATGGCCAGCCTGTGTTCCAGGGTGCTTCTCTATCCAGCCTCTCCCATTCCTCTTTTGCGCTTGCAGGTGGCAAGTTCAGTTTCTGGCGCTTAGCATCAAGAGCCTGTGCAAATTCCTCATCGGAGCCAACAGCGTGGATGTCCTCGGCACTGTGGTTTATTTCCTTCCGACGTCTTATCTGGCTGGTACTGTGCGCTGCTGTTCGCTCATCAGCGTGTGCACTGCTTTTTTTCGTTCTGTGGATCTTCATGCTGCGTTTTGTGGAGAATCTCCTTCCACAGACACACGGGAATTCCATTTGTCCCGTACTCGGTGTCCATTGCGCTTTTCATTCGTGACTGGGTTAGCGCCAATAGATTCAGCATTCTCTCCCCTTTTCGGTGAATCCCGGGAGCATTTTTTCTTTCTTGAATTCGAAGCATGTTAAGGAAATGTCAGATGGGAAGCCAGCCCACAAAGTTAACAAGTCTGGTCTTTCCCAGTGTCATCCACGACACACACACTAACACACATGGACACACACACGTGCACACACACACGCACACACACACGCGCGCGCGCGCGCGCGTACGTACACACACACACACACACGCACGTACACACACACGCACACACACATACACGCGCGCACACACACACACACACACACACACACACACGAGCGCGCGCGCGCACGTACACAACCACGTACACACACACACGTACACGTACACGCACGCACACACACACACACACACACACACACACACACACACACACACACACACACACACACACACAACATCATACGAATGCGTAGATGAGTATGACAGGGAGTAATAATGATTACAATATTGATATAGCGCAAAATCTTGATATAAATCAAATCTAAGCGCTGACCATACACATAGTACTTACGACAGCAGTGTACAGGGTACACACAGCACCCACTGAGCCAATAGAACCCCACAGTGGGAATCCAGTCACTAAACAACACATCCAAACACAGCATCATGTGAACAATAGAATACATGAACAATAAAATAAATAAAAAATAGAACACATGAACAAAAATTATTGCACAATAAAGACATTATGGTGAATGCTGTGTGACAGTCAGAGAAACATAGCCTACAGACTGAGACAGAAAGTGACAGAGACTGAAAAGAGAATGTGTATGGTAAAGCCCGAGGATTAAAACTGAACGAGAAAAACAAAATTGCATATAAAACTTAAGTCTCCAATTCCTGTGTGATATGATATATCTATATGAAGTAAAATAAGATACAGGGATATGTCAAATAAGAGAGGGAAGGGAGGCTGTGGGTGGGTAGGACGGACACTAGAGAAATTAAAAGAAATTCAGAATTACGCAAATAGTGAGATTTTCGGGAAATCCTAACTTTTCACATTCCTTGTAAATAAGCACAAAGTAAAAAAGACAGCCAACGATAGAGGAACGAGAGCGAGGAAGGGTGTGTGTAAGTGTGTTACCTGCGTTCAATGCCAAGGAAGGAGCGTAGAGGACAATGGACATGTACAGCATCTGGCGATTGCAAAAGAATCTGTAGTCCATTATTTAGATCTACAGCGGAAACAAAATAAACCTATTTCCACTTTATACTGACAACGCAACATTGTGTGTGTGTGTGTGTGTGTGTGTGTGTGTGTGTGTGTGTGTGTGTGTTGTGTGTGTGTGTGTGTGTGTGTGTTGTTTGTGTGTGGTGTGTGTATCTGTCTGTCTGTCTGTCTGTCTGTCTGTGAGACTGTACGTTCGTTCGTTATTTCTTTTAACGTCTATTCACATATGTGCTTTTAGACGGTAGAGAGTGTACGTGTGTGTGTTTGTGTGTCTGTGTGAGAGAGAGAGCGTATGTATGTATGTATGTGTGTGTGTGTGTGTGTGTGTGTGTGTGTGTGTGTGTGTGTGTGTGTGTGTGTGTGTGTGTGTGTGTGTGTGTGTGTTCGTGCGTGTGTGTATTTAGGGGCATGCCTGTGCAAGCGTTGGCAGGAGCTGACTGTACACAGCTACATACGTAAGGATGGATCGCATCATGAAATAACCGGTTTTATATCGTATCATTACACTTGCATTGAATAAAAAGTTCTATCTTTATGAAGTGAACTGGATGGGTGGGCGTTTACTTCATACACTTAAAAAAAAGAAGGAAACACACACACACACACCGCGCGTGCGCGCGCGCACACACGCACACACACACACACACGCACATACACGCACGCACGCACACACGCACAAACTCATGCACGCATGCATGCACAGACAGACAAATAAAGAGACAGGCAGAGAGATAAACACCAATCGTTCAGTGATTTGGGAGAAGTCAACAGTTTAAGAGCACACAACATCACAGCATATTCACCATCTGGAAAATGTAGATCGTGGAAGCTGCTGTGCGAACAATTTTACCAAATCGCATCTGTATGTACTGAAACCCACATACAGAAAAATTATGAAAACATTAAATCATATTATATCATGAAACATGCATCGGTCATTGGCCAAATGCAAACAGGACAGTAGGCCTGCATTTGGTAAATTAAAAAAAGAAATTCTGTTAATGTCAATGACTGTGTGGCTGTACATACAAAAACCATAGTTCTATTTATGCCAGTGACTGTGTGTTCGTTGTGTGTGTGTGTGTGTGTGTGTGTGTGTGTGTGTGTGTGTGTGTGTGTGTGTGTGTGTGTGTGTGTGTGTGTGTGTGTGTGTGTGAGTCAGTGTGTGTGTCTGTGTGTGTCTGTGTGATGCATACAACAGAGGGAGAGATAGAGAAGTGGGCAGATATCCAAAGTGCATATTTATAGATCTTTTCTTTTTTGCATCATATTTTCCCACATACAATCATGTTGAATTCTTCACATGGTATTTTCTTCATTCAAAAGTAGGCTCGGTTTCCTATTCAATGTCTTATGATGCAATTTCAAGATGAAATGCAGTTTAGCCTAGGTTACAGATGTCCTTCATGCCTTCGAAATTTCCGTAAAGATAGCACATATCGATTAAAATCCGAACCTTATCCCATACTCTCCAGGCTGATTCAAAAGATAGGATGCCACCGTGTATTCCAACATGAGATGTCATCATCATCATCACCATCATGTGCCCTGACGCATGGCGTTGGCGATCATGGCCCTCCATATGTATCTATCCTTTGTTGCTTTAAGTACATCTCCCACCCTATCTGTCTTCATCCACTCCTCGGGTACGTCCAGTATTTTCTACCTGGGTGTACCTGGTGCTCTTTTTCCCTACAGTTTTCCTGTTGAGACTTTGTGCTCCAATTTCTCTCGCCTCATAAAATGTCCTATACATGTTGCTTGTCTTTTCCTATTCTTCTTCATTAATATTCTTTTTGTGTCCGCCTTCTTCAAGACTGTCTCGTTTGTTTTCTTTGTTGTCCATGGAACTCTTAACATCGTTTTTAGAACCACATTTCAGCTGCCTCAATTTTCTTCTGATTTTGCATTTTGACCGTCCACGCGTCACATCCGTACAACAATATCGGTTATACATAACACCGAAGAACTCTCTTCCTGGTGTTAATTGATAGGCATTTTGTTGGTGAGATTGCTTTTCATTTTCTGTTTTAGCTTGGTCTGTTCTGCTGGCTATTTCTAATGTGCATCTGCCATCCGGTGAGATGACTGTTCCCAGATATTTAAACTTATCAACTTGTCTCAATGTGGTGCCATTTGCTGTTATTTTGCACGAGGGGACTTCTTGGGTTTCACTGATTACCATGAGATGTGTAGGAGTTAAATACGTAAACCTCACTTGTACCGATTTCTTCTGTGCAAAGGATATTATTATGTAAGCTGTACAGGTGCACAGGCCGACATCATCCAGTCGTACGCTGACGTCTGTCTTTTTCCTTTACGCAACCGGAATACTGCTTGTAGTTATCGGGCATCCCCACAGACATCCTATATAGGGTGTCTGTGGGCATCCCGCAAACATTACCCGCGTTGCCTACGTCTTTTCACACATGAGGACACATGCGACAAAAACGGACTCCCTTTCCCTCTGAATGTCGAAAAACCAGCGTGCACCAAAATTATGATTTGGGAGTCGTTTGTAGATAATTGTAGCTAAAGAAAACTGATCAAGGCCCGAATAGGAAGCACTTGTACACGTAGATACTACACCAAAGGCCTGACATCGTGGTTTTGTTGGTCTTGTGTGGCTTAACAGATTTGTGTGTGTGTGTGTGTGTGTGTGTGTGTGTGTGTGTGTGTGTGTGTGTGTGTGTGTGTGTGTGTGTGTGTGTGTGTGTATGTGTGTGTGTGTGTGTCTGTGTCTGTGTGTGTGTGTCTGTGTGTGTGTGTGTGCATGGAGAGGGTATTTTGGACTTCCGATAGTGATACAAGCCGTCTCATGTGATATCTGGTTCATATGGTTATGGGATACTCTTGATGCATTGGGTAGATATCATCAATACGTTGCTTTTGTTTTGTCATTATCATTAGTATTCTTCTTGTTGCTATTTTTGTTGTTGTCTGTGTTGTTCATGTTACTGACAGTTTTTGTGGTCGACTTCAACTTTAATGTTGTCATTGTCTTTGCAATCAAGCAGTGAACATGTGTTTATTTACATACATGTTGCGCCTACTATGTGGGACAAAGGAGACTGTGGAATTAAGCATTGACAGGCTGCAGAAAGTTTTGCGATCCCCTTGAGAGGGATCTGCTTGGTTTAATGTCGCAATGGATGGGGGCTGCTGATGAGGCTAATTGCAACAACCAGGAGTGAGATATGAGCTAGATCCAAAAAAAAAATATGGAGTCTCAGAAATATGTTTAAACTCTTATTGAAAATGTTCAACTTTGGCGCATTTCAAGGCATACAAAGGTGAATAATTCTGTATTTCCACAACAATTTATGAACCGTCACCACTTTTTTTCTTTGCCTCATATCATACACCTATGAGCTTATGAATGAAACAACAGAAAACGCTCCTTCAAGCATTGAATTTTCCCTGCAAAGTTTCACCAAAGTGTTGTGTTTCACTGAACCACATAATCATGATGATCATCAAGAGCAACGTTTCCACTGCTTGTGTACTTTATTTCCCGGTAACAGAGGAGGCAATAAGCAAGCCCCGGAGTGCATACTTTTCTTATGAATCAACCGAGAGTCTCTTCTCTACAACTGTTTCTGTCCAATCCCACCTCCAAGAATATTTCACTTCTGTTCACTCAAAAGTTTGTCCAAGCTTGACGATGTCCCACCTCATCGCCGCCATTTTGTTCCTTAAATGTTCGCTGGATACTACAAGTTGTGAACCGTTTGCAGATGGAGTAATTCGCAATATACTTTCTTTATCGTGTAGGCTCCTCTATGTTACTGATGCTTCAATTTTTTTCCCACGGAAGCAAATGAAGAAAGTGCGGAAATAATGTTTTGGTTTCACGGAAATCCGCGAATTCAAGGAAGAGTCCCATCCTTGTCTCCACATGATAATTAATTTATGGATGAACTAAACCAATGAAGCCCACGATCAATCTGCCAAATACCACCCCAAGACTACATAGAAAAAAGGCTTTGCCTAAATGAATTTCGATTTATGTAAACACCACGGCATTATTAAAACATTGCTGATTCACACGAAAACATACAAATGCGATAAAGAGAATGCAGAGAGAGAAAACCATTAAAGAAAAAACCAGAGTCAAATAGTTCATCGAGGACAAGTCAGTAACATAGCAAGCTGTCAATATCACATTCCCCTCTAAATGAATAAAACCATCTTTTCATCGGTATAATCTTCAAACCAGTGACTTTTTTTTTTGAGGACATCTCCAACACGTAGGATTTATGTGGAAGCTTTATGCCATGTTTATTTTGGATTGCCGTAATATAGACGATATTGTGTATGACACAAACTAAAACTAAAGTCACAATGAGAAAAACGTAGAACAACAAGAACGCTCGTTGCTTTACCTTTCCCGACATTGAATAAGGACAGGTACCATTCACAGTTGTCCACAGACTAGTGTCGAACCCATGCAAACCAGTGAGGGAAGATAGGAAAATAGCTCTACTTCTACGCCACTGATGGGCGCCCGCATCCTCCCCTTTGTCTCTTTGGGTGGATCAGTCCCCATTATGGACCCCTCAAGTCATAAAGGATCAACATATAACTGTACAAATAATATTCCCACCTTCTGAAAATGTACGTACCTCAAAGGAGCTGGTGATCCGCAGTAAGTAGAAGATGGGGATGTAGATATGGGAGGCAGCAGCCATGACCAAGATGTAGCTGATGCCGATGTATACATATACTGTGGAGAACTGATACATCTCCACTGGCGTCCCTAGCAACGTGATGGCCGACATGAAGCTGGCTATCAGCGATAGGGCCACTGGAACAGTCTGTTGTAAATAATACAGTGTTCTTGTTTTGTTATTGTTGTTGTTTGTTTGTTTATTTTGTTTTCAAGTTTAGCTGTCATGGGAAAAGTCATTTCTAAGTACTCACAGCTCTCTCTCTCTCCCTTTTATACACATACACACAGACACAGACAGATCTCTCTCTCTCTCTCTCTCTCTCTCTCTCTCTCTCTCTCTCTCCATATATATATATATATATATATATATATATATATGTTTGTGTGTGTGTGTGTGTGTGTGTGTGTGTGTGTGTGTGTGTGTGTGTGTGTGTGTGTGTGTGTGTGTGTGTGTGTGTGTATACATATACATATATATGTATAGATGTATATATATCTATGCAACGCATACAAAACGCAGGTGCTCGTCTTACCCTCAGAAAGCCAAAATTTGATCATGTCATTCCTCTCCTTCGCTCTCTGCATTAGTTGCCTGTTTTAAACAGAACTGCATATAAGCTAGTTATCTTAGATATGTTAAAATCTGTTCACCAGTCTGCCCCATCATACCTTTTTGATAACACCAATATTTAGACGCCAACTCGCACCTTCCGTTCAGCTTCAGATACTCTTGCCTTTCAGCGTCTAGAGTTAAACAATCAACCTTTGGTCAGCGTTCTGTTGCTGTTTCGGGACCATCTGCCTGGAATAAGTTCCATTCTCCCGTCATAAACCACCTACCCTTGATTTGTGTGGTGTGTGTGTGTGTGTGTGTGTGTGTGTGTGTGTGTGTGTGTGTGTGTGTGTGTGTGTGTGTGTGGTGATTTCGCGTGTTGTAAGGTGGTCTGCGTTGATCGCATGTGTATGTCAGGTGCGTGGTTGTGCATTTCAATTTGAACTGTCAAAATTTGGCGCCATGTAAATGCTGTAATTTACGTATGTATATGTATATGTACATGTATGTATGTGTGTATACATATATATGTAATATAAACATACATATATATATATATATATGCATACATACATCACAACTAATTTTGCTACAATTTCTCTGGTTTACTGAAGATACATCACGTCGATTATTATTCTAAAGAAAATGGCTAAAAGCGAATTTGGTGCAAAGAACGCCCTGCCCAGTTCTGTGTGTAGTAAGACGATGAAAAAAAGTTTTTATTCTCGGAGCTAAAGAAAAAAAAAGCCTCGGTGAAAAATTTGTGCAATTTTCGTGTTATGGATTTACATGACTTTAACGTTTGATGTAACTACAAATATTGATGTAAATTTTGCCTTTACATTTTTTGCTTCGCTTTTGCGTCTGTGGGCTTGCAGCTTAATACGCTAATTTTGTATTATCATCAATGTTTTTATGTTGTTATAGTCATTTGTTTTTATAAAGACATTCTTCACGTATGAACGTCTAGTATTGTATATCCTCCATGGGAGAGGACTGGATGTGAAAAAGCAATAATGTGCTTATATTACTGTCCTCGAAAATACAAGATGTGTTATCGTTCTTGGTACCACGACCTGAGGGGTATGGGACAACCATTTATTGTTTTAATATAATATGTGATCAAGTAGACTGACCTGCATGTTGCCTCCAGCCAGCATGTAGTCTTTGATGGTGACTTTTCTGCGGTCCGACCAGGCAAAATAGAATCCAATGACAGCCGAGGTGACCAGCACAGCCACGAACAAGACATAGTCCACATCGCTGAACGTCTTTGTCTTTCCAGTGATGATGCTCACATCTTCATCCTTGTCTGTCATCTTAGACAAGCCCCAAAATGGAATGCCAAGTCACATGACGTATATTTTTAACAGTTGGCCTTCATTAGCACATAATTAATGCCTGGCTTTTTGTATGGCTCATGTATGTATGTAAATTGTACACGTTTGTATTATTATAAAGTTATGTATACATATACAATAATTGATGATAATTAATAATAAGAATTAATAATTACAATATTTATATAGCGCAAAATCTTGATAAAAATCAAACCTTAGCGCTGAACATACACATACGCACGCATGCATACACACGCACACACGACCACACCCCACACACCACACACACACACACACACACACACACACACACACACACACACACACACACACACACACACACACACACACACACACACATGGCTATAAATGGGGAAAAAGAAGAAAAGAAATAGAAAATTATGTATGTGTACTCAATGTAGAAAAAAAAAAAATCAATAGAAAACATATTATATACAAATATATATTACAATGTGATTCCACACCGAGTGGAGACAGGCTGCAGTGGGGGTTGAGTGAGGTCAGGATTTTATGCAGAGGAGAAAAGGTGAGTTTAGACAGCGGACTTGAAGGAGACAAAAGTAGATTGCTGACGGACTGAGAAAGGAAGTTTGTTCCAGGAGAGCGGACCAGAAACAGAGAAGGCACGTGGACATTAGGTATTGAGCTTAGTGCGTGGAATGTGAAAAGTGAGAGGATCAGAGGCAGAGCGGAGGGTACGTGAAGGAACATATGTATCTCAAGTAGGCTTGACATGTAATCGGGGCTGCGTTATTGAGGCTTTTGTAGCAGATTGTGTCTAGTTTGTACTGTATGCGCTTTGATACTGGGAGCCAGTGAAGTTGTGCCAGGAGAGGGGAGATGTGGTCAGCTTTTTTCTTTTTGAGTACAAGGCGTGCAGCATTGTGATTACAATATTAAATCTCAAAAACAATCCGGTGAAAGAAAGCTAATACGTGTGAAAAATAAAAAGTTATGGTAACATTAGTCAAACTATTCAAAGTGTCATAAGGAAAACTTCCGAATAGTACAGTTTAGGTACACTGCTAACTGGGATTAAAATTTCATTAAACCTGATAATTTGTTGCTAAGGAATCTTTAGCACTTAGAATTGAAAATGTTTGCACACCATTTTCTCAATTTTCCCAAGACAGCAGTTAAGTAGAACATGGCGTGTAAATCCCTGCAACCAGGCCTTTAATTGTCAAATTAAAAGATATGCACAATGAGAAAGAGCGAAAATAAAGAAGCTTTCAGAATCAGCTAAAACAAAAGAAGTTGAAATTTGGCATCCTGGAACTTCAGACTAATTCAATGCTGGATGGTCATATATGTTTATGCATAACATGTTAGTATGTAGGCTATGTATGTATAGTTACATGTATGTTCTACATACTCAATTCTCCTTGCGAAAATTCATCTCTCAAACCTGTCAGTTAATAGAGACCTTTAGATTACACGTCACGTATCTCCCAACACGTATACATATCGCGATACGTACGTGTCCCATACGTGAAAGCGACTTGGGTTTAGATTACAAATGAAACACTGCGTACTTTGCACTATACTTAATAACTCAGTCTTCGTGTCCACACACACACGCACGTGCAAGCTGGCACGCACAAATCATGCACTTGCAACACACTTTCCGTGTGACGAAAATATTCACTATATGGGCATATGAATCCTTTATTGTGACAAAATGATTTCTGAATACTATTTTAATATATTATACCTGTTCTGAGACATGTAAGTTTTTGTTTTTCTACCATGAAAATGAAGATGACTAATTAGTAAACAAACAAAAAGGTAACACGTACAAAACAATCATGAAGAATTTCCCTTTCCTTGATCTTTTTTTTTTTTTTTTTTTTTTTTTTTTAGTGACAGATCTGCTCAGTTTGTGTTACCTTTTTCTTATTTTTTTAGAAAAAAAAACTTATGATCTTCCTATAGAGTTCAGATTTATTTATCAGATGTGTGTATGCGCAGTTTTGTCCACACTGTGCAGGCATGCAGTCTGCATACTCTGATTTGGTGGATATGCTTGCTGGGCCAAGCTTCCATAAGCCACTAAACACACAAGACATGACTTGCAAGATCTTTATAGTGCATATTTGATGTTCTGCATGAGCATGCACACAAAGGGGTTTCAGTCACTGGTAGGTCTGCACACATGCTGACCAGAGAACTTAACAAGTTCTACACCCTTTTCACCATGCAGGAGGTACCCAGAAGGGACCAAACCCAGACATTCTAAAAGAACACAAACGTGAGTCCTCCCCAGTGGGGGAACATGTGACACCCAACATCACTTTGAAAAGGACAATGTGCAAGTTCTCGACAAAGAAGCAGGATGGTTCCAGAGGGGAGTAAAGGAGGCAGTCTACATCACCGCAAGGAACCCCACCCTGAACCGTGACCGGGGCCGACATAACCTGCCATTGGTGTACTCCTCACTCGTTCAGTTGCGCTGTCGTGAATTCGCTCACAGCAGTGCGCACTGAAGCCAGTTCTCAACCCAGCAGTTGCACTGAAGAAGTCGGCCAGATCGCCGATGAAAGCTACGCAAGTGAGTAGCCATTTTACTGAGAGATAGGTTTAGCCCGGTAGTCATTATTCTTATTACAAGTCTGACATTTACCTGCTTGATTACCACACCTGTGATTTTGTGACTTCATAGTGGTGTGTTTCTTCTGCACGTGTGTGTGTGTGTGTGTGTGTGTATGGAAAATGGGAAAGGGGGGAAGACAGGATTGGGGGTTGGGAGCGAATAATGTGCAGTGTTATGGCATATGCCAAGATTATTGGCTGCTTTATTTTGTGGTTGCTTTGAACTGTTGAGGCGTGTTCATTTTATTATGTTTTGTCAGTGATTTGTGATTGTGGTTTTGAGTAGCTGTGAGAATAATCTACGTGTGGTGCGAGTCCAGTGTATGTACATTTTAATTTTCCTATGTGGGTGTATAAAGGAGTATTATTGTATTACATTGTATTTTATTGAATTGCAGCATGACATCCATTAATTTGTTTCTCTATCCATCGCATTTTCTCTCTTCAATCTGTCACTCCATCATTGTGTTTCCTCTCTTTTTGTTTTTCCTTTCTTCCAAGTCTTCCGTATCAGCTGCGTTGCTTGCTCATCTCTTCGCTGTGCTTCAATCCTCAGGCGATTGCATCCTCCAGCTTCTAGACTTCTGTATCTTCTCTTTTCACATTAATCTTTCTGAATGTCAAAATCAGTCTTTTCGCTTTCTTCTTCTGTTTGCTTTTAATCTTGCTGGTACTCCATGGTTGTAGACCATCGTGCAGCTGGGCTGTGTGATTTCTTGATTTGGCATGGGGAACACTTAGATCTGAAAACCGGGAAGAAAGTTATTTCATTTGTCTTTTTATTTGTTTACATATTCATTCATTAAGATGATGATGATACTGGCAATAATAACAATGATAATAATATAATAAATAAATAAATAATATAGTGTATCATAATTATCATCATCACTATCAGTTTCTGCCACCTGTGCAAACACAGTCCAATCTGGCTCCCCACCAGCTTCTCTTACCAGGGTAGGCTTATGTGGCCTTGACCTTGATGAGAAACCAGACAGTGAACTGCAAGGACAGATCTAAGTCAGGGCTTGGCGTTAGATTTCTTTAAACGCGGCATCCATTATACATCTTTCGTTCGAAAATTTATCAGCAACTAATCAAAAACAATAAAAAATTTAAAAAAATTACGTCACTCATGACATTTGTAACGTGTTCATCATTAGGGGCCTTTCGCATGGCCTTGGCAATTATGGACTTCCATCTGTCTCTATCTCTTCTTGCCTCAAGCATCTCCTCCACCCTCCTTGTCTTCAGCCACTCTGCAAGTCCGTCTAGTATCTTCTCCTGGGTCTACCCGGTGCTCTCCTTCCCTCCAGCTTTTGCGTTGTGACCAGGTGTTCCAATTCCCCTTTCCTCATAAAATGGCCTATGAATGTTGCCTGCCTTTTCCTAATCTTCCTTATGCATGATCTACTTGTGTTTGCCTCCATCAAGACTGTCTCGTTTGTTTTCTTTGCTGTCCATGGAACTCTCAACATCCTTCTTAGAAACCACATCTCCCTGCCTCAATCTTGTTCTGGGTTTGCTTGTTGACTGTCCACGCCTTGCAACCGTACAACAGTATTGGTTCTATATAACATTCAAGAACTCTCTTCCTGATGTTAATTGATAGGCTTTTGTTGGTAAGAATGCTTTCCATCTTCTTGAATGTTGTTTTGGCTTGGCCAATTCTGCTGGCTATTTCCGATGTGCATCTGCCATCTGGTGAAATGATCGTTCCCAGGTATTTAAACTTATCAACCTGTCTCAAGGTTGTGCTGTTTGCTGTTACTTTGCATGAGGGGTTTCATGTTTTTTACTGATCACCATGACGTCAGTCTTCTTGCTGTTTAGTTCCAACCCTTAACCTTTGCTTTCTATTTCAAGTGTATTCACATGGTTTTGTAGGTCCCTTTCACTTTCTGCAATTAGCACGGTGTCATCTGCGTATCGAATGTTGTTTATCATTTTCCTCCAAACTTTAATCCAGGGTCTTCCTCTAGGTTTCTCATGATGTTTTCGCTGTAAAGTGAAAACAGATTTGGTGACGAAACACAACCCTGTCTGACTCCTCTTTTGATGTTTTGGAAAGAGCTTATATCGTTTTTTATTCTCATTGCAGCTGTTTGTTCCCAATACATATTTCTGATTATTCGTAGATCTTTTCCATCAATATTGAGTCTTCCTAGTTGGTTGATCAGTTCATCATGTCTTACCCGATCAAAAGCCTTGGTATATTCAACAAAGCATAAATATAAATCCTTGTTCATCTCGATTGACCTCTCTATGATAGTTCTTAGGATGTATATGCCATTATTAGCTCCTTTCCCTTCCACAAATCCACACTGTTCCTCTGCTATTTCTCTTTTGATTCTATTCCTTGTCCTCTATCATAATTATTCTTAATAGGATCTTGGTTACATGACTCATCAAAGTGATTGTGCGATGGAGTTCGCATTCTATAGCCCCTGTCTTCTTTGGAAGTGCAATGAAAATTGATTTTGACATAACTTTGGGGATTTTTCCAGTGTCGTAAATTTCATTTAGGAGGACATTATTTTTTCTATACCGAATTCCTCCAGGGCTTCAATCATCTCTAGTAATGTTATCTGGTCCTGGGGCTTTTCCTGGTTTCATCCTTTTCAATGCTGCTCTAACTTCATCGTGTTGTGTCTGCAAAATAGCATTTCATAGCAAAACTTGCAGTTGAACCGGGCCTGCGAGCTGAAGTCTCGTTCAAAATTTTAATTAGGTCAGCTGGCGATATGTACATCCCAGCAGCAGGCTTTTGCTTGCTGACACTTGGTGCGTTTGGTCGACTCGTTTAAAACTCAGTGACATAAGACATACATAACAAGGTAGATAAAGGGTTTCAAAACACAACCAAAATATTACTTACCTTGAAACTTGAGATATGCATTCCCAAACTAGATACAGGCGAGAGCACGTATAACTGGATTTCCATACGTAGTCACGTCCCTATCGAAGCGGCACGTATCGATATAATCGCTCGAGAAAATGCGATACATAGTCGGTACGTTACGTAGGCCTATCTGGCCCGTATTGGATACATGACGTGTAATCTAAAGGTCTCTACCGTGACCTGTGCGTTTCAGTTCTGTCTGTCGTTATCTTTCAACTTTAGCAACATCTACACTTACAACTTCTCTTATCTTGTCTCCTATGGATTATTGTAACTTTCTACTCTCTCTGCTCAACCTCACCTCTCTCCCTCGGCGGGATCTGCAGTAGAAGCCTCACTCGACGTCACAAGTCTTCTCCAAGTCACACCATAGAGACATCTGTGAGCGACTTCCTGGATCCCCAGAACACAGACATCAGCGATGTTACTGAAGTAGGAGATGTGCGGTCGTCCCTTTCTTCTCTTCGCCCCAACTTTACTCTGAGGACTGTTGACATCAACTCTGCTTTTGGGGATTTCATGGCCTACATATTTCAGCTTTCTTTTGTTGATCTCTGTTAGTAGTTGGCGCTTAACATTCAGTTCCTTTAACATGCTATCACCTGTTCTTCTTTCTGTCCATTTGATTCTGAGAAGTTGTCTATAGAGCCACATTTCTGCTGCACTGATTTTATTCTTCGTCTTTTCTCGGTGTCCAGGCTTCGCAGCCATACATTAAATCAGGCCAAATCAATATTTTCAGGATTCTTAATTTTAGATCTTGGGATCTTTGATGCAGGAGCCGTCAGTTGCTTTTACAGATCATAAATACTTGAAATGTTGGACATTTTCTAAGTCTGTTTTGTTTAGTTGAATGTGTGGATGTTCCTGTCTTTCTTTTCTGGCTATGTGCATGACTTTAGTTGTTTTTTGTTTGTTTTTGTTTTTGTTTTTTTGGCATTCACTTTCAATCCTGCCCTGCAACCTGCTGCGTCTACTCAGTAGAGAATTTTTTTCTTTATGCTTATAATGTTATCTGCCATGTCGTCTGCATATCTCATGGTAGTGATGTTTCTTCCTCCGATCTTTATTTCCATGTCTTCTAAATCTGCCTCTCTAATTACCTGCTCTGTATATAAGTTAAAACGACGAGGCAAAAGGATGCTTCTGATACTGTTTATTTACAAATTCCTAGATACAGATGTTCCACAGTCAGTCGCCACACTTTTTCTGTGTCTGGTCCATTCAATTGGAACGATCTTCCTTTGTCTATTCGACTGTCACATGCTCTTTCTTCCTTCAAGTCAAACTGAAGACATACATGTACCTTTTTGTCCAGCAGTAATTTCCCCCTCTATGTGCCCACCCTTTCTTTCTACTCGTACTCCCCTCTTGTCCTCCCCCTCCCGGTTTGTGTGTTTTGTACTCTTAAGTTTTTGTCAGTGTGAGTGGGACTTTAGTGAATGATAATGCGTGCTTTTATTTATTAGTTATCAAGATTTGGCACCGTATAATTGTCATCATCATCATCATCATCAACATCATAACCATCATCATCGCTATCATTATTATTACTATTGTTATTATTATGATAAATATTGTTGTTGTTGTTGTTGTTATTTTTATTATATTAGCAGTAGCAGTAGTAGTAGTAGTATCATTATTATTATTATTATTATTTTGTATGTGTGTACATGTGTACATACATGTATACATATATATGCATGTATGTATGTATGTTTGTATGTATGTATGTATGTGTGTATATGTATGTATGTATGTATGTATGTATGTATGTAAAAAAAACAAACGAGACAGTCTTGATGGAGGCAGACACAAGAAGATCATTGATAAGAAAGATAAGGAAAAGACAGGCAACATTTATAGGCCATTTTATGAGGAAAGTGGAATTAGACCACCTGGTCACAACAGGAAAGCTGGAGTGAAAGAGAGCACCAGGTAGACCCAGGGAGAAAATATTGGACGGACTAGCAGGGTGGCTGAGGACAGAGAGGGTGGAAGATGTGCTTGCGGCAAGAAGAAATAGACACATATGGAGGGCCATGACTGCCAATGTCATGTGGCAGGGCACATGATGATGATGAATGTATGTATGTGTGTATGTATGTATGTATGTATGTATGTATGTACGTATGTATGTATGCATGTATGTATGTATGTATTTATGTACATGTATGTATGTATGTATGTATGTATATGTAATATGGGACAGTGATAAAGCGGTGTGGATTTAGTGTCTATGAGGAGTTAGAATTATCACTTTTCATACAACTCTGTCAGCATCTGCTATTTAATCGTTAAGTACTGTCCATGACGAGAGTACAAGGCATACCATTCAATACCCACCTTCAGCTATACAATGAACAAGCAGTGATTAAATTTTGTTTTAATTAGACTCGTCGAGGGCTGGAAAGACTGAAGAAAGGTAATAATGTGTTTTTGAATCAAATCCAACATCGAAAAAAAGTAAAGACCTTAGCGTAACGACCCAGATCAACAAAAGGAAAATTTAATCCCAAACAACCCAATTCAACTGGAACATCTTATCACTCATTGACAGGAAGCATTAGATCCCACTGGACGTGTCTTTCAGATAGTCCTTGCTATTTCACAAATACAACGTAAACATGAATTTTTAAAGTCACTTTTTAAGATAGCAACAAAAGAAAAGAAGAAGATCAAGGAAGTATTGAAAAAAACAAGAAAGGTGGGAGACATAGCAAACTAGCGCTATGATGAAACAGATGTGCCATGACATACAGGGTCAAAGAGGTTATCACGGTACAATAAAATATCCACTTCGATTTGTCAACAAAAGCATTGTTAAAGTAATAGTATCGTTTATAAAAACAACGTAACTAAAGTGACAGTAACATTTTAAGTCCCTAAATTAAAATGAAAACTAGTCCCAAAAGTTGAAAAATAGAAAAATCCAGAAAGTACAAGAAAGTCCGTTCAATATGATCATCAGCAGTCTAGCTCATCTGAAGATCATCTCCAAATCTCAGAGACCCTGCATGCCACTCTGCCAGCTCAAATAGAGAGTGGAACATATCCTGAGTTCATGCAAAGTAGCCTTAACCAAAGAAACGTACATATGGAGGCACAAACAAGTGCTTAAAGAGAAGCACAAATGATTAATATTAGTGATTAAGTGGGGAAAATACTTCGGCAAGCTGTGACATCCGGAGTATGGAAGCAGGGTCTACTGGATGGACAGGATGACTGGGAGTGCACAGAACATCTTCCAAAATGAAAAAAAAACCACCCAGACATCATCAGCAAAAATGTCATGAGACCGTATGTAGTAGTACACTCCCATTCATCAAAACAAACGATTGTGATCGAACTCTGTGAAAAATAGTATAGAGCAAGCCCATTTTACAAGAATGGAATTCATTGTGTTGTAACTTGGCACAAGCCAAGTACAGTTCTCTTCAACTCTGAGTCAGTATCAAAAATCTTTATAATCCAAGCAATTTTCATTGAAGATAATAAATATTTTTGTAATTTCACTAACAGAAGGTGATAGGCAATATAGTTACACTTAAAATGCTGAATCGAGAAATCCACAGTGAAAACTAAATGCCCAGTAATAAAACCAAAACAAGCAAACAACAACAACAACAACAAAATCGAAAGAGACTTGAGAAAAAGCTCCTATCTTGGTCAAAAAGATACAAATAGGCGCAAATCATTGACTCATATTTACCTAGCAAGTCTACTTTGTCTCAAAGGCTTTTTCTTTCTTCCTTCCTTCCTTCCTTTCTTTCTTTCTTTCTTTCTTTCCTTCCTTCTTTCTTTCTTTTCTTTTCTTTTCTTTTTCCCCTCGGGTATAGAGGCGTTAATCCCAAAAGAAGCAGGAATCGATACTGAGGATATACTGTAGTCCAGACGTTCACTGAGTTGCCAGTCCATCTTACTATCAATATCTACGGCCGTACACTTGTCTCTCTTGTTGTCCTCTGCAATTAATTCAGCGCTAAACTGTTTATCAGTTACCGTATCTCATTATGGAATATGCCATCACTATTTATTTGGTACGGTACGCTTAGCTGTGTCCATGTCTAAACTGTATACGTCCGTTTTCTAAATTATGTGTAAACAGTATGCATGAGCACGTAATCAGATGTGAGTATATATGTGTGTGTGTGTGTGTGTGTGTGTGTGTGTGTGTGTGTGTGTGTGTGTGTGTGTGTGTGTGTATGTGTGTGTGTTGTGTGTGTGTGTGTGGTGTGTGTGTGTGTGTGTGTGTGTGTGTGTGTGTGTGTGTGTGTGTGTGTGTGTGTGTGTGTGTGTGTGTGTGTGTGTGTGGTGTGAAAACTAAATTCAGAGTTCCCAGTGACCTTAGACATTTATTTGAGAGAATAATGAAATCAAGACTGAATCTTTTCTTTGAAAAGAAAATGGCATTTTACCTACATTTCAGGCGACTTAAGAAGAGACAAAGGTGTTACTGAACATATCGTTCATATAGCTACACATATCAAAAAAGCATTGTCTATGAGACACTTCAGTCTCGTCACTTTTTTTTCTACATTCACAGAGCTTATGATTTGGTGTGGAACCATAGGCTGTTTTATAAAACAAAAACAATAGGGACACATGGTAGGCCTAGTTTTTTCAAGAACAGGTTTTACAGTCATTACTATTTTTAAACCCTTTCTAGTCTTCGCAGGCTACACCAGTATCTACAAACCACACAAGACTCTCACATTTAATTAAGCAAAACACCAAAAGATATCCAATTGCCTCCTCCCTCCTCCATTATCTCTAGTACATTTCTGTTGCAGGTCAACTTCAGGAGGCAAAGAGTGAACTTTTTCAAGAGCAAGACATACACTATCCGTGATAGGCTCGATTCATCATCTGTTACACTGCTCACTCTGTTGATGTAAGCCATTTATCGTCAGCCTTTTCTTTCTTTCCAGCCAGTGTCAGAACAAACTGTAATTGAAAACTGAACACAGATATGCGCGAACCTCATTCACTTCCACTGTACTATTCTAATGTGTTACTGATCCTTGTCCATTGGTGTTTTCCCTACGGATTTCAAAGTAGCCTAAGACATCTCCACTCAACACGAATCAGCTTTAAAACTGCCAGACAGTTTCCAATCTTTCTTACATGTCAAATGTGATTGAAAGATTTGTCTTCTCTCAGCTTCTTGATCTTGTTAGTTCCAAATAATCTTCTTGATCCACATCAGTCTACCTACAAAACCGGTCACAGAGCAGAACCAGTTTAGCTAGGGTCCTCAGTGACTCCTTGCTGCTCTCAGTTATGAGAACATTTCAGTTTCATGTCTCTTTGATTTGTCAGCTGCATATGATACAACAAGCCACGACATAGGCCTACTTCTTTCACGGCCTGAGCCAAACGGAATCTGTAATATCGTGCTTTCATGGCTTAAATCGTATCTTAATGGGTGCACTCAAAAAGTCTTAATCAGTGGCCTCAGTTTTCCGGAAACACCTCTAAACTATAGCGCCTCACAACACTTAGTTCTTGGACCTGATGACATGTCTTTCCACACCCCACACCCCACATCCCACATCCCACACCCCACATCCCGATTCCTCTTGTCTGTTTTTCGCGCTTCTTCTATCCTTTCTTTTCTTTTGTTGTTATGTTCGTAATTTACGCGTGAGGGTCTATGCTCTCTCTCTCTCCTCTCTCTCTCTCTCTCTCTCTCTCTCTCTCTCTCTCTCTCTCTCTCTCTCTCTCTCTCTCTCTCTGTGTGTGTGTTGTGTGTATGTGTGTGTGTGTTTACAACAATTCTTTTTTTTTCTTATCATTTTTGTTTAGTTTTATTTAATGTGCTTCACATTTACGTGTTTATGTTTATGTGTGTAGGATAACAAGGACTAATCGTAAGACAGGTCTAGCAGGTCCTATGCTACTGTTCTTGAGTACAAAAATCTAAAGTGTTTCGAATTTATAGACATTTTCGACCTGTACTGTTTGTTCTCTATACTAAATCAGTGTCTAGTGTCATCACTCTCATCCTCTGTCACATGCTAGCATTAAAGATAATACTCAGCTTTACCACAGTTTGACAGATGTTGATCAGATGATTCCTACCACTAAGTAGGCTACTGTAAAGCTGAACTTAAATTTTCAATGACAGAGTACTCGTCCATCTGGCATGTCCATCAATTGCACTGACATTCCATTGTCACACTTGCACGTAACCTTGGTGTCAAATTTGATCGAACACTTTCCTTTAAACAGATCATTTCCAATATTTGCAAGCAATTAAGTGGAATACTTTATTTAAATGAGAGCATGAGTAAGAAAGACAATCCTCCCATTGCTGCATCCCAAGCTGTTGGGCTGATCAATACCCAATATCAGTTTCGTCTACACATTCCTACGTATGGTTCAGTATAGAATACATCTAAAGGCAGGGCATTTTTTTGTGATTCAGAATGTTAATATAGGGGAAAATGATCCAGTCAACAAAAGGTTATTTGAACTTTACTGCTGAATTGACAGCTTTCTTAGTGGCTATACTTTCATTCAATTGAAATGCCTATCATATTAGCCATCGTCATCACGAGTCCTGGCGTTAGCGATCATGGCCCTCCATACGATGCTGTCCCTTGTCGGGGCAAGTATATCTCTTCCACCCTCTCAGTCCTCAGCCACTCTGTAAGTAGCCTACTTTAGTCCGTCCAATATTTTCTCCTGGGTCTACCTGGTGTTCTCTTTCCCTCCAACTTTCCTGTTGTGACCAGGTGCTCTATTTTGTCTTGCCTCATAAAATGTCCTATAAATGTTGCATGTCTTATCCTAATCTTGTTAATGATCTTCTTGTGTCTACCTACTTCAAGAATGTCTCGTTTGTTTTCTTTGTTGTCCATGGAATTCTCAACATTCTTCTTAGAAACCACATTTCAGCTGCTTCAATTTTGTTCTGACTTAGCATGATTACTGTCCACGCCTCACAACCGTACATCAGACGTGCCTATCGAGCAAGGTTCTTGAAAATAAGAGCTGTCCCCTTTCTAACCTGCGTGCCAGCATATGTTTATGTATGTGTATGTGTGTGTATGCATACGTACATTTATGCGTGCATGTGTGTGTGTGTTTTCTTCATGGCGTTATACTCATGTAAAACTGGTTTGGATTTATAATCTAAAAAAATCATGTTAACATGGTAACATGTATATTTATTTGTTTGTTTATTTATTCATTTGTTTGTTTATTTATCTATTTATTCATTTATTTGTTTATTTGTTCAATAATTCATGCATACATATTTATTTATTTTTTTTGTTTCTTATTCATTTATTTATTTCATGTGTTTATTTGTTCAATAATTCATTCATTTATTTAGTTAGTTTAAAAAAATTGCGGTATCAATTTAAATTTAAAATGTCAAATTGTAGTTGTGCTTTTCTTCCAAATTCTTTTCGTATCTTCCCATTTGTTACGTGAAATTAAAAAATTTTCGAAAATAGTCATGAATTTCATTCATAATGTGCTTAGTTTTAATATTTCTCATGCTCTTTATCATTATTCTGTAAATGTCAGTACACCCATTATGTTAACCTTACACGAAATGGTTGCATGATGATGATGATATGAGTGTGTAATCATAGGTCATGAGCGTGGTGTGTGTGTGTGTGTGTGTGTGTGTGTGTGTGTGTGTGTGTGTGTGTGTGTGTGTGTGTGTGTGTGTGTGTGTGCGTGCGTGTGTGTGAGCGTACACGTGCGTGCGTACACGTCCGTGTGTGTGTGTGTGTGGCGTGTGTAATATGAGTGTGTATGTGGGTGTGAGTGCGCGCGCGCGCGCGCGCGCGAGCGTGTGTGTATGTGTTGTTTTTTAAGTGTTTGTTTCCTTCTTTCTTCCTTTTTTGGTGCATGTATACGAGTGCATGATGATGATGATGATGATGACGATGATGATGATGATGATGATGATGACGATGAATATAAGATGTGTGCGTAGGCCATGTGCGCGCGTTCTTTCGTGTGGCGTGCGCGTGTGTATGCACGCGTGCGTGTGTTTATGTGTGAGTCTGTGTGTGCACGCACGCAGTGCCTCTCTCTCTCTCTCTCTCTCTCTCTCTCTCTCTCTCTCTCTCTCTCTCTCTCTCTCTCTCTCTCTCGATCTTTTGGCTTCCCTGTTCCACTCAAGACACACTATCATTCTCGAGAGTAAATGCAGTTACCAAGTAGGCCTAATGTTTTTGTTTTATGTGTAGCTTGCCTCCCTGCATCCCCTGCCACCAGTGGCAATGTGTTTCTATTCCTGAGACAAGCCAGTTTTCCCCAACATTTCTCGTCTACACACAACTGACAGACCTGGGACTTTTACAATACTGGAACATTTTTGTGGTGTATCTTTGAACATAGATATGGTTGAAATCAGAAAGTGATACAGATTTAATTCTGAGTAGAAATGGTTGAAATGATAAAATGTAATAGTGATCAATCCTGGATAGAAATAGTGATAAAAATGTGATGCAAATGAATTCTGGATAGAAATCATTGAAATCATAGAATTGGATAGACATTAATTCTAGTTGGAAATCAAATAATAGAATGTGATACGAGATTAATTCTGGACAGAAATGGCTGGAATAAGAGAATGTGACAGAGATTGATTCCGGATAGAATTAGTTAATTCTGGACAGAAGTTTTCCCAATGAAAAATAGTGAAGTTGACTTGAAAATGTTATAGATTAATTCTGGATACAACTGAATTTGTCTTCCCTCAAGCAATGGCAACATCAGATCAGACGTCACTATTCAACGATGCAAGATCATCTCTCCTTAGCATACTGAAATTTAACAAAATATAGAGCCATTCTAATAATCTCCTTTTTGTATACAGAAATTATTACAGAAAGTCTAGATTTCGTACTTCTCAGTGTCACTCTTTCGGTTGAAATGAAACTTGACGAGCAACGAAGATATTCCTGGACTGTCACAATGGTAAAAACATGTTTTCTATATTAATAGAAATTTTTGAGGAAGAGATGTTCACACCACTATCTGAAAAGGGCTGATGTAGGTACTTTTTCGGTCCGTATGACTTTGACCTTGAGCACCCTACTATCCAAACTTACGCTTTCGTGACTTTTTCGCGCTCCAAACCTTTGACACACATTCAGTAATCATCCACGCATACCGAACTGGAAAAAAAGCTTGTTCATAAGGCCTATTTTTGTCACAAAAACACAAACACAAATAAATGTGCGCGCGCGCACACACACACACACACACACACACACACACACACGCACGCACGCACACACGCACGCACACACACACACACACACACACACACCTCTGGTCAATATGAAACAATAACCGTTTTAAAACTGGGACGTGTGAATTGATAAACCATGGTTGGTAGGATACTACATGTAGAGGCCTGGTAGCATACGGGCAGAGACTCAGCATTCTAATCCGAATCCGCGTAAGGGTTCGAGTCTCTCTCAAGAAGAACAATGTTCGTGCCACATCAAATGAATGGGTACCTGATGCTGTTCACAAATGGAGGGAGTACTTACAGCTGCTGTTGAAAGGAGATGCTGATTCTACGAAAACGTGACGTCTCTATCATCTCATGGGGCACGTGGGGCACGCTGCACTGTCCCTGGCTCCTGCCGCGCTGTGTGAAAATTTGACCTTTGACCCCCTCTTGTCAAGAAGGCAGACCCCTCTTCGTTGTGTTTACACTCGCGATCAGTTGATCGCTGCCAAGACCACAGGCGCTCGCCTCGATCCCAATTTGATTACTCGTCTGAAAACTCTATCACTGGGCGTTAATCTACCTCGCAAGCGCTCCCGGCGTGGGGGCAGAAGAAAATGTCGCAAGATCGGGGTTGTCTCGGCACTCCACTCGTCAGAGATCTCCTGGCCTGTCCATCTGCTGGTACTGGTCTGGTGCCACCCTCCATCCTGTCTGACGTCACTCTACCTTCATCGTCCCAAGGCTGTAACCTCTCCAATCTGATCACTGTCCCGATTCAAGATTTAGACACTCTCCCAAATCAGCTGTGTCTGTGTTTGTTCAATGCGCACTCTGTGGGACCGTCAAAGAGACGTTCCGAGATCTGCGACTTCGTCCGTGATCACGATATTGACGTCATGCTGTTGACTGAGACCTGGCTTCGTCAGTCCGGTGACGAAGCGAAGTGCCGCGACCTGACACCCCCAGGCTACAAGCTGCTGTCTTTCCCACGACCCCCAAACGCCAAGGTCAAGTGTGGGGGTGGCACCGCCATCCTCCTCAAAGTTTCTCTCACTGAAAACTGTATAACAACAACGAATTTTCCTTTCTCTCATGACACTTTTGAACTGGTTCAATTTATTTTGATGATCCAACAGCAACGTGTGGCATTCTTTCTGCTCTACAGAGTTCCTCCCAACAAGAAAAACAAACTTTCAACATCTCAATTCTTTGATGAATTACCTGATTTTCTTGATTTTTGTGTTGATTGTCAAGGCAGTATTGTTCTAGCTGGTGATTTTAATATCCATGTAAATGATACTTCTGATTTTAATGCCAGAAAATTTCTTGATCAGCTTGACATATACGGTCTTAAACAGACTGTTAGTGGACCCACGCAGAGCTGTGGAAATACTCTCGACCTTGTCATATGTAGAGATGACGATAACCTTGTTTTGTCAACTCGTGTCCATCATGATCTTTCTTCTGACCATTTTTCAATTTTGTCTTATCTAGCAGCTGAAAAGCCTAAACGTAAAGCAAAGCTTGTGTCCACTCGCTCTATTAGTAAAATTGACCAAGACAAGTTCGCTGATGATCTTTCTCAGTCTGTGACCACCGTTATGTCAGTGTCCGATTTGAACAGTTCCCTTGCCGCTGTTTTTGACAAGCATGCGCCTGTACGTCAACGAAAAGTCCGGGACGGAAAGCCTACCCCGTGGTACGGCGCTGTCGCTGATCAGCTTCGTCAGCTGAAGAGAGAGCGTAGGCGTGCCGAGCGCTGTTGGCAGTCATCACGGTTAACAGTACACAAACAAATCTATGACGCAGCAAAGCAAACGGTTGCAGATTGCGTACACGACGCGAAAACAGCTTTTTATTCTTCGCTAGTGTCCAGTTCTACCACTTGTAAACAACTCTTTCACAATATGTCCTCGCTTCTTGGAAAAATCAAACCTGTGTCTCTTCCCACTGTGTCCGATGTCAATCTGCTCCCACACATTTTTGCCGATTTTTTCCATAAGAAAATTCTCAAGATCCGTGACAGTTTTCCACCATTTCAAAGTACTGGTTCAAACACTGTGTCGTTTTCTGGCTCAACACTTGTAAATTTCATTCCAGTTTCTGAAGACCTTGTCCGGAAGACCATTCTTATGACTCCCCCTAAATCATGTGAACTTGTTCCCATTCCAACCAAACTTCTCTTTCAACATGTGGATCTTCTCTTGCCGACCATTACAAACATCATGAATCAGTCTATTACCACTGGAATTGTTCCCCGTGAATTTAAGACTGCCATTGTTAAGCCCTTGCTGAAAAAATCTAACCTCAACAAAAATGACCTGAAAAATTACAGACCGATTTCCAATCTTCCATTTCTTTCTAAACTGCTTGAACGTCTGATTCTAGACCAGCTTTTCTCCCATCTCTCATCCCATAACCTCCTTAGTCCTCACCAATCCGCTTACAGGCCAGGGCACAGCACAGAAACTGTTCTGCTTCGTATTCTCAATGATCTTTTGACCTCCCTGGATCAAAACAAAATTTCTATTCTTCTCCTTTTGGATCTTTCAGCTGCTTTCGATACTATTGACCATGAAATTTTGCTTTCCCGTTTGGAAAACAACTTTGGAATTCAAAAATCTGCTTTACACTGGTTTCGATCTTATCTTTCAGAAAGAAAGCAAACCGTACTTGTCGACGGAAACAAATCTTCTGAGCTGCCTTTGGATTTTGGCGTGCCTCAAGGCTCTGTTCTGGGTCCTGTGCTTTTCATATTGTATACTTCTCCTCTGACCCACCTTATTGACTCATATTCCATCCGTCATGAAATGTATGCGGACGATACCCAGCTCAATCATACTGATTCTCCTTCTAACTACGATCATCTAGTTCAGTCTCTTCAGAACTGCGTTTCTGAAGTAAAATCCTGGATGTATGAAAATCGACTTAAGTTGAATGATGACAAGACTGAAGCCCTTCGTGTTTCTCCATTGCCTGCAGATCTTTCTTCTCTGCCTTCCACTATTACTGTCGGTAATACCGCTATTGCTTTTTCTGATTGCGTTCGTGACCTCGGTTTTGTCTTTGACCATAATCTCTCCATGCACCAGCACATCATCAAAACATGTCAGGCTGCATACATCGAACTTAGACGCATTAATTCTATTAGACACTACCTTACATTAGACGCAACCAAGACGTTAGTTACTGCATGCATTCTGTCTAGGTTAGATTATTGCAATTCACTCCTTGCGGGTTGCCCTCAGAAACATCTCAAACATTTGCAACAAGTTCAGAACTCTGCAGCTAAACTCATCTTCAAGGCACGTAGGTCACAGCACTGCACACCCCTGTTTCAGACACTGCACTGGCTCCCGGTTGAACAAAGAATAAAATACAAGATTTGCTGCCTTTGTTATCACATCATTTCTGGAACTGCTCCTGACTATCTCTCTGAACTCTTGACTGTCTACGTACCTTCTCGATCACTCCGCTCTTCTGTGGATGACAAGAAGTTTCGTGTGCCAAAATATAACAGAGAAACTCACGGTGGTAGAGCCTTTGCAGTTTTTGCTGTTCAGACATGGAACTTGTTGCCTCAGTCCGTCCGCCACTCTAAAACTCTACCATCTTTCAAAACAAGTTTAAAAACTTACTTCTTTAAACAGTGTTTTTCCTGATTTTGGCTAGTGGGTTGATCCTGCTTGACATTCTGGATGAAATTGTGCACAATGGGGTGTATGCCAGTTGTGTGTGTGTGTGTGTGTGTGTGTGTGTGTGTGTGTTGTGTGTGTGTGTGTGTGTGTGGTGTGTGTGTGTGTGTGTGATGTGTGGCTGTGTGTGTGTGGGTGTTGTGTGTGTGTGTTTGAAAATGGGGGGAGAGGGGTGGGCGGGGAGGGGGTGAGAGGGAGAGAGATTATTTGGTGTGTCTGTGTGGTTGTTGATTTCCTGTGGATAGTTTTTGATGAGTTTGTTTGTATTGTAGCCTGTTATTTGGTTTATATATGTATGGTTTACTGATGTAAAGCGCTTTGAGGTTTCGGAAAGCGCTCTATAAATGCACTATTATTATTATTATTATTATTTTCGCATACCTCAAGGTTCTGGGACATCTTTTTTTTTTTTAATAACCTGGGATGATCAAAGCAAACAAGCACATAGACAGAACTAATAAACAAATGAAAAGAAAGAAAGAAATACAGAACCAATGAGCCTTCTGTTATGCATTGTAGCCAGAGAGATGAATCTCACTGCCTGTGCTCACATTCTGTTGCATGTTTACAACAGTTCTCGTGAAACATGTGGTTTCTGTTAGGCCTATACAGCTAACTTAAAAAACGTTGTCCTACATGTAAAACAAAACACATGACAAGCCCTTGCACAAAAAAAGATTGGCGTATCTCGTTGAGCGACTGAAACCGAACTCTCGGCAATTTGTTTTGCTTACATTGCAGCATTCTGTGTTCACTCTTTGTGAAAGGACCGGGATTGGCGCTTAACGTTTTTCGCTTATTTTATACGATCTAGTAGACAAACACACGACCATTTATCACTATTAGGTGACCTATTACAGATGTTTTCTTCCAGCAATCGAAAAGTCAGTTGTACACATACACACGTATGCGCACGCGTATGCACACACACACACACACACACACCACACACACACACACACACATACACTCACATACACATACACGTACACACACACACTCACACTCACACACACACACATACACATACACACTCACTCACTCACACATACACATACACATCCACATACACATACACACACATACACATACACACACGCTCGCGCGCATAGTGCTGACATAGATATATAATGTATGTGCTGACATAGATATGTCAAGTCGAGTCAGCTCTGTCAGTAATGAGTGTATGTATGTGTGTGTGTGGGTGTGTGTGTGTGTGTGTGTGTGTGTGTGTGTGTGTGTGTGTGTGTGTGTGTGTGGTGTGTGTGTGGTGTGTGTGGATGTGTGTGTGTGTGTGTGTGGATGTGTGTGTGTGTGTGTGTGTGTTGTGTGTGTGTGTGTGTGTGGATTGTGTGTGTGTGTGTGTGTGTGTGTGTGTGTGTGTGTGTGGATGTGTGTGTGTGTGTGTGTGTGTGTGTGTGTGTGTGTGTGTGTGTGGATGTGTGTGTGTGTGTGTGTGTGTTGTGTGTGTGTGCCTGCGTGTGCCTGTGCGCGCGCTCGCGCGTAGTGAGTCCACGTGAGTGTGTTTGTGTGTGTCTCTTTGTGTGCGTGTGTTTTGTGTGTGGTCGTGCGTGTGTGTGTTTTTGCGTGTGTGTGTGCGCGCAAGCGTGTGTGTGCGTGTGTGTGTGTGTGGTGTGTGTGTGGTGTGTGTGTGTGTGTGTGTGTGTGTGTGTGTGTGTGTGTGTGTGTGTGTGTTGTGTGTGTTGTGTGTTTTCTGCTGTGATACGCGTAAAACCGTTGTCTAAAAGAAAAATGTATCTTAATAGTAAGCATATTTTCCGTTATTTGTTCTTTCACTGGCCTATATCAACATTTTCAGTGGTGTTTGATTTTATCTTTTTTTTTTTTTTTTTCTTAAAGTATAAAGAGATGGAGTTTCCTTCGTGGAAGTGTACTCCGCTGTCGTTTAAAGAAATAGATTAGTAGCATTTGGCAGTGGTCCGTTCGAGAGACTGTACGAGGATTTGCATAGGCCTACTTGTAATGATGATCATTCAGGTGTGTGCACCAACATATGCAAGTACTCAGGAAAACATCGACAACATCTTTGAAGTATTAGAGATGGCCAAGGTCCAATGTAAATCACAAGAAGTTACAATAATAATGGGAGATTTTAATGCTAAAGTGGGACAGGATAGGGTGGAGGATATAGCTGGACCTCATGGCCTTGGTACACAAATGAAAGGGGAGGGAAACTTGTAGAATGGGCACAGATCAATGAATTCACAGTAGGAAACACCTGGTTTCAGCAGCCTAATAGAAGAAAATGGACTTGGATGAGTCCACGAGATAATACCAAAAATCAGATTGATTACATCCTGATAAATAAAACATTTAGAAAATCTTTACTGTCAGCAAAAACACTACCTGGCACAGACTGCAAACAGTGACCACAATCCTGTAGTGGGAAGATTTAGGTTGAAATTAAGGAAAAAGAAACAGACCAAAAGCAACATCAAACTAAACCTTGGAGTCTTAAATGCAGATGAAGTGATATGTAAAGAATTTAACGTACATGTTCAAAACAAATTCACTGCTCTGAAAAACGTTGGTGACAGTGAGGAACAATGGACAAAGTTGAGAAATTCGATTAATGAAGCTTGTGAAGAAATCCCTGAAGTGGATAGAAACGCAAAAAAGAACTGGATGACGAAAGAAAGTTTAGGCTTGATGGAGGAACGGAGGAAGGCAAAGAGAAACGAGGAGACATACAGGAAGATAAACAAAGAAATCAGGAATAGGTGCAATGAAGCTAAGGAAGCTTGACTGAAAACAAAATGCAAAGAAATAGAAGACCGACACAAAACGGATCCTCAGGGTATGTACAGACGAATTAAAGAAATTGTCCACAGGAAAAATACATGCACATCAACTGGTTGCTTAAAATCGAAAGATGGTACGCTTATCATGGAAAAAGACAAAATATTAGACAGATGGAAAGAGTACATAAAACACCTTTTTTGAAGATGACAGAAACGAAGAACACATTATAAAAATGAACGTTGAAGGACCACCCATAATGAAAGATGAAGTTAGAGCAGCACTGAAAAAGATGAAACCAGGAAAAGCCCCAGGACCAGACAATATTACTACAGAGATGATTGAAGCCCTGGAGGAATTTGGTATTGAAAAAATAACAGTCTTCCTAAATGAAATTTATGACACTGGAAAAATCCCCAAAGATATGTCAAAATCAATTTTCATTGCACTTCCAAAGAAGACAGGGGCTATAGAATGCGAACTCCATCGCACAATCAGTTTGATGAGTCATGTAACAAAAATCCTGTTAAGAATAATCATGATGAGGACAAGGAATAGAATCAAAAGAGAAATAGCAGATGAACAGTGTGGATTTGTGGAAGGGAAAGGAACTACTAATGCCATATACATCCTAAGAACTATCATAGAGAGGTCAATCGAGATTAATAAGGATTTATATTAATTTATGCTTTGTTGATTATATCAAGGCTTTCGATCGGGTAAGACATGAAGAATTGATCAACCAATTAGGAAGACTCAATATTGATGGAAAAGATCTACGAATAATCAGAGTATGTATTGGGAACAAACAGTGCAATGAGAATAGAAAACGATATGAGCTCTTTCCAAAAACATCAAAAGAGGAGTCAGTCAAGGTTGTGTTTTGCCACCAGATCTGTTTTCACTTTACAGCGAAAACATCATGAGAAACCTAGAGGAAGACCCTGGATTAAAGTTTGGAGGAAAAATGATAAACAACATTCGATACGTAGATGACACCGTGCTAATTGCAGAAAGTGAAAGGGACCTACAACACATTGTGAATATACTAGAAATAGAAAGCAAAGGTTAAGGGGTTGGAACTAAACAGCAGAAGACTGACGTCATGGTGATCAGTAAAAAACATGAAATCCCTTCATGCAAAATAACAGCAAACGGCACAACCTTGAGACAGGTTAATAAGTTTAAATAATTGGGAACGATCATTTCACTAGACGGCAGATGCACATCTGAAATAACCAGCAGAATCGGCCAAGCCAAAACAGCATTCAAGAAGATGAAAAGCATTCTTACCAACAAATGCCTATCAATTAACATCAGGAAGGGAGTTCTTGAATGTTACATAGAACCAATTCTGTTATACAGTTGTGAGGCGTGGACAGTCAACAAGCAAATTCAGAACAAGATTGAGGCAGCCGAGATGTGGTTTCTAAGAAGAATGTTGAGAGTTCCATGGACAGCGAAGAAATGTCACAAGAAATGTCAAGTTAGAGCACCTCAGTCCCCTGTGAAATTAGTCATAGAACAAATTCATGTTCGTTTAATTAACAGTCAACACAGTATAACGGGACTGTCTGCATGTTTGTTTACGCCTCTTTCCCCTCTGAACATAGTATTATGGGAAAATCTTTACGTTTGGTTAACATCTTTCTCCCTTGTGAACATAGTAGTAAGACCTTTCTTTTTTTTTTTTTCTTTTTTTTATCATTATCATTACTACTATTGTACACAGTAGACTACAGCGTCTGATTTGACGCTACCGAGATCAGTAGGTCAGTGACAGTCTTTAAGGTATGTGACACATCCACAAATACGTCAGTCTATAACTGCATGTCGTCTACACTTGCTGAGCTTTTGCATCGGGCCATTCTTTTCTTTGCTCTTTTGAAGAACACTCTTTATCAGCTGATTTACCTTTTATTTCCGTGTAGATTTTTTTCGTTCGGTTGGTTGGTTGGTTGGTTGGTTGGTGGTTGGTTGGTTGGTTGGTTGGTTGGTTGGTTACTTGGTTACTTGGTTGGTTGGTTGTTTGTGTTTGTTTATTCGTGCCTCTCTGTTATAATGTCGTTGTTTCTACAAAATATACAAAATTTTAGGAAGAGCATGAAAACATCCATCAAGGCATAAAATGCACCATATCTTACAGATCACGAACATAGATACAATAAATCAGGGTCGCAACGATAAAAGAAAATCGTAATCTACAAACACAAGCAAAACGCAACAAAACTATAAGTGGCTAGTGAACACATGCACACAGAGCCAGTGTTATCATTTTATATCTAAAAGTTGTCCGGCAGGCCAAAGGATGTTTTTCCAACTGATATTCCAGTCGATAACCTCACCTCAAGCCATCATAAGCTATACAAAAGTGAGATACTGGTAAACTGATTTTGATCCAGTCATGCAAAACCTCGTAGTTAGGGAGATCATACCTAGAGTGTTACTCCTAGTGCATCATATCCACTAAGTGTAGTGATGTCGACCAACAGGCCTTGTCAGAGGCTTAGGTAGAGCCTCTAGCCTGTATATATATAAATATCACCTATTCAAACACTTGAAACACGGTAACGGTGTTTGAATATCAAATAAAGGTTTGAATATCAAACAATTTTCCTATAAAAGAAGGAAATTATCTTATGTTCAAACGATAAATAGGCCATATGTCTGTCTGTCTCTACACAGTGTGTAGGGATGTATGTGAAAAAAAAGTCGTCAAAAACTGTCATGAATTTTCACAACTTGAAATTTGGCATGTGTAGCTGAAACGATCCAGTTGGAAAAAACTGGGAATTTGGGAAGATATCTGTTTTAAGATATGACAGGGAAACTGGGAAAATATCTTTTTCAAGATGCGATGGTTGATTTTTTAAAGATTAGTTTTCGACAAATTTGGTACAAACATGTGACGGAGTAAAATCCTTTTGTTTAAAGTATGTGAATTTATATTGAGACCGGAACATTCAAAAGGAGATCAATGACAGTCTCGGTAGTCAAGTGGGTAAACGTCAGACTTGCAGTCAGTGGGTCCTGGGTTTGATCCGCGTAGACACCCCCGTCTGGTGGACATAGAGTGGGACTGTCTGATCTTCCGGGTCAACCTATGCGCAGATCTGTAGATGTTTAAACCCTCTTCTTGTCGTGTGTATATATACACATTGATCTTGTAAGTTGTATCAATGGCTGGATTATGGAGACATGAAAACACTCAGCATGTAGGCCCATGAAAGATGCAGAATGTGCAACAACATAGTCAAATGTGCTCAACTCGCCTAAAAGATTAATTTCTCAGCCAATGCTTCAGTAAAACGTCTGATCATGTGACATGTGCAGTGAGTCTAAGTGAGTTTCAACAACAGCGCTATTCAAGAACGATTACTGTAACACTAGGTCAGCTTGACAATTTTGTCTGTTAGATGTAACACTGTTGATCACAATGTGCAGTAAGCCCACGGTATGGTCTGAATATTCGTATCAGTCGTTTTAGTATGGGCTTATTATTTTCCTTATTTTTTGTGTTGTTTTGTTATTTCAAATTACTCATTCCGACATTTTATTCGACTTATTTAATAATAATAATAATTACAATATTTATATAGCGCAAAATCTTGATAAAATCAAATCTAAGCGCTGAAACAGACACGCACGCACACAGACGCACGCACGCGCGCACACACACACACACACACACACACACACACACACACACACACATGGCTATAAATGGGGAGAAAGAATAAAAGCAATGGAAAATTATGGAGAGCATATTATATACAATTATATATTACAATGTGATTCCCCTCCGAGTGGAGACAGGCTGCAGGGGGGATTGAGTGAGGTCAGGATTTTATGCAAAGGGGAAAAGGTGAGTTTTGAGAGCGGACTTGGAGACAAAAGTAGGTTGCCGACGGACTGAGAGAGGAAGTTTGTTCCAGGAGAGTGGACCAGAAACAGAGAAGGTATTGAGCTTAGTGCGTGGAAAGCGAAAAGTCAGAGGATCGGAGGCAGAGCGGAGGGTACGTGAGGGAACATAAATCTCAAGTAGGCTTGACAGGTAATCAGGGGCTGCGTTATTGAGGCTTTTGTAGCACATGGTGTCTAGTTTGTACTGTATGCGCTTTGATACAGGGAGCCAGTGAAGTTGTGCCAGGAGAGGAGATATGTGGTCAGCTTTTTTCTTTTTGAGTACAAGGCGTGCAGCATTGTTTTGAATGCGCTGTAGGATGTGAATGGTGGAGGCAGGAAGACCAGACAGGAGTGAATTGCAATAGTCAATACGAGACATGAAGGAGAGAACGAGTTTTGCAGTTGTTTCGACAGAAAGATACTTCCTGATCAGGCTTATACGATGGAGGTGATAGTAGCAAGATCTGGCAGTTTGAGAAACAAAGTTGTTCATGGAGAGGGTAGAGTCAATGCAGACACCAAGGTTTTTAGCTGAATCAGAAATTGGGACTGATGTGTTACATAATGGGAGAGAAAGAGGAGGCAGCTGAGAAAGTTTCTGACGGGTGCCAATGAGGATAGCTTCTGTATTGTCGTCGTTCAGCTGAAGTTTATTGTATGTCATCCAGTTCTTAATGTCCGAGTAACACTCAGTGGTGCGAGTCAAGAGGCGCTGTGTATTGTCAGGTGAGTCACTGTCTTGAAGTTGGGTGTCATCAGCATAGAAGTGGTGTTTTATAGAGTGGAAGTTGATGATGGTGGACACGGGGGAGGTGTATCTGTTTATGGTCTTGACGTTTTTAAATGGATGCATTCACACATGTGGTTCGATTGTTTTAACTTCATCTGGGTATTGAATGCCCCGCTCTGAAAAGTTGACATTGTTACGATTTTGACGAGAAAAAGGAAACTAGACACATGCGGCACAGTGTTAACTAGAACATGAGTGGTCGCCTTGTGGACAAAACACTCGTCTACGACATAAGAAGTCACGGGGTTTGACCCCTAAATGGACAGGAGATTTTTCTGCAGCCCTCACTAGACCGTGCCTTGCCAAGCGCTGGTCTGGATGCTAGTATTTCGTCACTGACGTTAAACAAGTCGAGGTCTCGTGTCAGTGTAACATGCATTTCGCGCGTATGAAGAACTGACAGCAAATTTCGGACAAAATTCTGTGGCGAAAATCCACTGTCAAAAACACACCTAGGCAGCAAAATGATAAGAAATATAACGAAGAATAAATAAATAGAAAAAGCAAATAGACAAATAAATAATCAAATTAAAAAATGATTATAACCATGATAATAATAATGATAGTAATAAGAATGATTCTAATTAGAAATGATAATGATAATAACAATAATAACACATAGGACTAACGAGGAATAACTTGACTAGACAGAAAAAAAATATTCAATTCTTTAATGATCATAACAATGACAATAATATTGATAATGAAAATAATGATAACAACAACAATAATAATCATAATAATGATAATAATGATGATGATAATAATGATAATATTATTATTATCAATAATAGCAGTAATAGTAGTAGTAATAATAATAGAAGTAGTAGTCCAACAAACATAAAAAGCCCTCTTCATGCTGAAAATTGGTCCAAGTACTTTGGCAATGCTGTGATGCTGTGATGTGGATGTGTAGGGTTGTAATCGTTGACTCATTTTCTTTGCCCAACTTACCTCACGGATCGGATGCCACCAATTGCTTGCTGCAGCCAGGTACGTAGAGAAACCGAGTGAAACAGTAAAATGTCGTTTTCTGTCAGTCTGTATAAAACAAACAGCTTCCACAATTCTACTAGTCTGGGTAATAACCAATGTAGCCCAGTCACAACACCGTCAGTTAGTTGCACAGTGGCAATTCACTAACTAGACATTTCCTCTTGAATTACTTAGATAGTTTCACTCACTGTATGAAGGCCTATGGCGTGCTGGTTGACTAAAAGCACACAACCCCAAGACGCGACGCGAGCTGCCTTGCATCTCATGACCCAGATACATGCTTGCGGAGCGCGCTCGAGCTGAAGAACTGTGCATAAAAGAAAAGCGAGAGGTGGCAGGCGCCTTCGCAACGTGCTACATGCCCGCCATGACAGTATAGTAGCCGAGTGGTTCCAGTAGGCGAATATTCATCGTTGATGGCTAGTGTTGACGAGGGCATGTTGAGGGAGATAAACAAATCTTTAACAAACTGAAATAAACAAATCTTTAACAAACTAAGTTTCACTGTATTTCAATAACATATCCACAGTCACTGCCAGTGAACAGAAAGTGTCATGCTTGTAACTGTAGGCGTGTACAAAGCAAGCAACCAACCAAGTGTGCGTGTGTGTGTGTGTGTGTGTTGTGTATTTGTGTGTGTGTGTGTGTGTGTGTGTGTGTGTGTACGTGTGTGTGTGTGTGTGTGTGTGTGTGTGTGTGTGTGTGTGTGTGTGTGTGTGTGTGTGTGTTCATCAAAGAAAAGAGGAAGAAAATTGACAGTATTTTACATGACAGACGAGACAGAGTCAATCTTATATGCATGCGTGGTATGTATGAGTGTGTGTGTGTGTGCGTGCGTACGTGCGTGCGCGAGCGCGCGGTGTGTGTGTGTGTGTGTGTGTATGTGTGTGACAGTATTTTACGTGACAGACGAGACAGAGTCAATCTTATATGCATGCGTGGTATGTATGAGTGTGTGTGTGCGTGCGTACGTGCGCGCGCGCGCGCGCGCATGTGTGTGTTCATGAAAGGAAAGAGGAAGAAAATTGACATTATTTTACGTGACAGAGTCAATCTAAGATGCATACGTGGTCTGTGTGTGTGTGTGTGTATGTGCGTGCGTGCGTGCGTGTGTGTGTGTGTGTGTGTGTGTTCTAGGACACAGCCTCATAAAGCACATCAGCCAGGCCCAATCCAGCCACTGGGTTTTGTGCAGCCCATCTTATTAATGCAGGCAATTGTGGTTGGTAGACCTACTGTTGAACGACAGTAGGGCCTACTTTAATGTGGGCATTTTGGGTTTCCCTGTAGTGGGATATGAGTGTGAACAGAGCTGCTATGAGTTCAAGGCAATTAATGTGATCTCCCTGTTCATCTACTGTCTGTGTGCCATTCACAAGGGTGCAACTAAGAAAAAGTTTTAAAAAAAACTGAAAGGGGTCCAGGGGCCAGCAGCGCCCTGTATGGGCGGGGTTCTGGGGGACTATGCCCCCCAGACGCTGAAGCTTTTTCAAAAAACGGATTTTCCGTTTCTGACTCTTTTGAAAAAACAGATTCCGTCGTCAAACGGACAAAGTTGCACCCATGCATTTATCTGTGTGCTATTTCTCATCCCCCCCCCCCTCACCCCCATCCCAGCCAGACCCCTAAGTGTCTGACTGAACAGTGACAGCGGATTTATTAGGCCATGTTACGGGAGTTTTAAATCCACTATTCAATATCCTCTTGAAGTGTGCCTGTAAGCTGTTTGTGCAATCAATGTTTCCTTTGCTTTCAATCATTGCCTTATTTTTTGCAGTTTCAAGACCTTATAAGAAAACTGGAGCAATTCACACACTAGGCCGAGTAGTTACCATTTTGCCAGAGTTCAGCCATATGCTAACTTTTGTCTGGTCTCATTTTTGGTACAAGATTAAAAAAATTTTCAGCTTTCTTTTCAGTGATAGCAACAGTCACGGACACAGAATCCAACTGAAAACCCAAAAACTTGATGCATTGTTTTGGTTCGAACTCTGATTTCACAGGTTGAATGGCAAAACCCAATTTGTCCAACATACAAGTAGTGGGCCTATCTTTCACTGCACACATGCTGAGTTCATGTTTTACCTAGAGGCAATGTGTCATCCACATAGATGATTACCGTATGTTCTTGCTGATGGGAGTGGAGATAAGCAAGGACTGGTTTCAAGATCTTTGTGAAATGTCTGGGAATCACGAAATCCCTGGGGAAGACCTTTGAATTCATAGTTTGCTTCGTAAACTGTATCGAAAACATTTTCTGCCGTCTTTTACAATGTTGACAAGATAGTAAATATCCCTGAGGTCGTTTGTTTTAATGTATCCATATTGAAATAATTTTTTCTCAACACATTTGTTTCAGATTTAAGTTGAATCTGGATTGACCAGCTTTCTTCTGTCAGTGAAAACATTGGATGTTTATTCCCAGGGATGTGATCGTGATGCACCTGGTGAATCGACTCGTTTTTGTTCCGGTCTTATAATTTCCTGCTGGGTTGTCTGTAACTCTAAACTCAAAAAGCATATCTCCCTCTAAGGTAAAGCAAGTGATGGGTCTAAAAACAACTGACATTTTAACTCCTTTGATCTGATCCAAAATCCTCGGATCGTTAGTACCGGTAATGATTTTTCCTATTGTTTAAATGATGAACTAATATTCCCCTCAAACATTTTTCTGGTATAATTGGGGGGAGTGGGAGAGAAGATAGCAGTAGGTCACTCACCGGTTGTAAGGGTGGCTATGTTGGGTTCTGTATAGGTGAGAGTCACTCCTTCAGTAGGGCCTACTTTCAGGGTGTGGTGGAGTTGGTGCTGTGGCCGACCTGGTCTTTTCAGGCTGTGAGGGGTCAGTTGAGTAGGCCTACGTGTTCTGACCTCTCCATGGTTAATGTTTTGGAAACCCAACTCAAAAGTTTTTGTGCCTTGGTGGTCTCCTATATCCTTTTTGTGATCTCCATCATCTAAAAAGATGTGTTGACTGGACAACTGAAACTTTTTTGCGAGAGGATGTGAGACCACATACCTGGTGGTATGGTAGTTAACCAAATAAGGCACCAGTCAACATCTTACAGCCAATTGTTGACAACTCGCAGATAGCAAATGCGGGTGCATGACCTTTCCCATTCCCCGCCCTCCATTGCAGAATTCAGCAAGTTTCACTTTACGTTGTGACACATGCGTGTGCGCGTCTCTGTGCGTGTTAGTGTGAATGTGTCATTCTGTGCGTGTCCACGCGTTTCCACCTATCCCTTAGCTGTTGACTTATCGAGAACTGCTGTTGCAACAGAACTGAAATGCATACATGTGAATGTGTGCTCATGAATCAGAGTAGATATGAATCTAATGTGTGTGTAGTGTGCATGTGTGCGTGTATTTGATGAAAAAAGAATGGATAAAATGGGTTGGCGTTTTTTAAAATTTTTTTTATACATCACTAAGTTCTTTTAGGCCTACAACTCTAGGATCATTTGCAGTTTTTAAATAATTTTTTTAACCTGTGTGCGCGTGCGTGCGTGTGTCAAGAGCGGCCTGGTGGGAGATGATGGTGTCCAGATGTGCAGTGGTCAACACCAATCCGATGACGCTTACAAGTGAGACGTGTGCAATTGAGTGAGATAGCATCATACTATGGAGGTTGTGTCGTGAAGTTTAACCTTTCACTCCCGCACTCGGTCACCAGCATCTGCATTGCCAACCATGTTAGCAAAGCAAAAACTTAACCCTTTGATTCCTCACCCTATCCACCAGCTTCCTGCAGGAAGCTGGTGGATAGGGTGAGGGAATCAAAGGGTTAAGTTTTTGTAGTTGGTAGATTGGTGCGGGAGTCAAAGGGTTAATAGTCCCGATATTTTTTTCCCTTTTTCAAAATTTGGCAGGGCGGATGTTTTTTCAAACACTAATTTCAGAAACGTTAATAGGCAACTTTGTGCAATCCAAAACCAAGAAATGTGTGCCAGTTACAACTGACAACATTCTTTGATGAATAAAAATTTTTTTTTTTAAAAACCACCACCTAGGTGGCATCATGCATCAGGGCAGAACAGGCAACAGGACCACTTCAAACTGAAGCACATTTGTGATTTGGACGAAGCTGAAAGTCGAGGAGCTGAGAAAGTTCCTGGCCATCTGCCTCCACACAGGACTTGTGCAGCTACTGGCTGTGCATACTAATCTCATGCTGCACATCTCATCTAACAGAGCACTTCACTTGAATCATGAAATTCCTGCACCTCAACAAGAATGCAGACTTCACCCCATACAGCCAGGATGGCCATGATTCAATCCACAAGAGACCGTCTTTCCTGTCCCATCTTCAAGAGATTTCAGGCGGTTAGTCATCCTGAACAAAACGCTTGTGTTAATTGAGGCCATATGCCTGTTCACAGGCCACTCCCGTATTCGTGTTTACATGAAAGACAAGCCAATCGTGTGTGCCATACTGATTAACCCTTGGACTTGTGCATTCTATCCACCAACTGCAAAAAAATTGACCCTTTGCTTCCTTCACCTATCCACCAACTTCCTGAAGGTGAGGGGAATCATAGGGTTAAGTTTTTGCTCCATTACCATGGTTCACAATGCAGGATGCTGGTGGACAGGCTGCATGAGTCAAAGGGTCAAGTTAGACATGGTAGAGTGTATGGTGCTAAATAATCAGAACAGTTGGATATGGAACAGTGTATGATGCTAAATCATCAGTGATCTATAGGATAATGCATTAAATCAATTGCAAGAATGCGTGTTTGCACGGCTTCCCACAGTTTCATTTACAACTCCTGAATCTCTGCTTGGTAGTGCAGACCCCAGTTTTCATTTGTAAACTGAAAAAAGAGACAGAAAAACGGAGAACGTGAAGATATTGAGAAATAGAAGGGACAAGAGAGAGAGACAAATCATGAAATCAGTCAAGATTTACTGGAACAGCCTTTATTTTACTTCACTTTTCCCATTTAGAAAAAGTAGCCCAGGATCTTTCCTCCCAAGTGTTTTCTTCTGGCTTCTTCATGGTCCATGATACCACCACTGGTTGTGAGGACAATGTACCTGCAACAAAAAAGGGAAAAAATGCAAAAATCAAAAACAAAACCAAGCAAGTTATAGCATTTTTTCACATGTGCATGTCTTTTTGAATCATACTGATCATTAGCCTTCTAAACTGCTTCTAAGTTATGGAGGTCGTTAACGTGAATGTTTTTACGAGTCTTGTTAATCTAACCCTTAGCTGTTCACAAAGCTGGTAACCGCCCTACGGAAGAATGTGCAGGTCCGTTCGTAGCAGTTGAGATCGCCCGACCTTTTCCGGCACATGTGTGGGGAATTTCCATCACTACTGGCCTTGCCGTCTTATCGCGCGTGTGGTTAGAATCTTGGTCAGTCTCACGTTGAATGTTCTAAAAATAGTATGAGCATTCTGGGATGCAAAGAGCCTTCCATTCACAACTGAAAGACTTGTACTGACGCTGTGCTATATTTGAATGCGAATACTAGGAGCTAGCTTTACATTTAGCAGTGCAAATGCTAAAGGGCTAATGCCTTCCTAAGTGCTCCTGGCTGGTGCAAGTGCTTTTGGAATAATATAGTAATGGTAGGAAACAAGGCTTTGCAGGAATGGCATTTTCATTTTTTCTTGGGTTATACTTTCCCCTCTCAAAGTTCTTTATAAATCCTACAATACAATTTCCCCTTAACATGTCAAGTTTTCCCTATTGTTTCCTAAATTTTGCATGCATTTGCCAGCTAATATAAACTGCATAGGATAATCAACACAAGTAGCCTACGATAGGTTTACTCCCAGGAGTTTCCTTCTTCAACGCTCTTTACTCCTGGCAGCAACTTCTCTGACATCTTCCTACAAGATATTAAATGAAAGCTTCATGTATTTAATTTTTCCAGAATCGGCCCTGTGTTTTATACTATGAACAAGAACCACTTCCAAAGAACTATTTCTAAGCAGAATACACATAAGCAGAATACACATCAGACAACGGTCATCAATATTAATTATTCCATTTTCCGTCCTCTGAAGGGTTGAAAATTCAAACCCATTTCATCTGTAAAAATTCAAATCCATTTAGCACACACACCTCTTTTTTCAAGGTAGATGAACATTCATATTTTCACAGGTGATGCTGCAGATAATAACCACTTCTATTGCTGCCCATCATTATTATGTTAATATGCTGCATAACATGCTTACTATTTAAGTAGCTAAACCATGAAGAAATTCCCCTTATTACAGGAAAACGATGAAAACCAACTTCATCTCAAAATAAACCAACCATGAGCTACCCTCATACTAAGCACAGATGTCCACCAATAATCTGCTGCCATGGATAAAAACATCTGTGCATATCAAACACGCTTTCCACCTCTTGTATACGAAGTGAAGTTGTTCATACATGACATATAATAGCACAGTACATGTACAAACAGATTTCATGTCGCAAACAAAACTTGTGACTTGCCATGCACATCTTTCATCTGTGGCGATGAAGAAAATGAGGCATAACCAAAGCTGAACATAAAACCTAACTTTCATCATCTATGTCAATAACATTGCTGAAGAAATCAGGTTTTTAACAAATTTATGTTGGAGAAGTGTACATTTTCTGTTCTCTCAGCTATCTCTCGCAATCTTGCAAAAAATGGAATTCCTTTTGTAAAGTTTGGAAAAGTTGTATAAATTCCCCTTTGGAAAGCATACTGATTATTTTAGCCAAGTCAAAAAAGTTTCAGGAAGTACCATTTTAAAGTGCATGTTCAGCCATTTCAAAGAACATCTTGGGATTTTGTTATTTCATAATCTGAACATAACTGCACAGTGAACTGGGTTTTTTTTCACTGAAAGCTGACTTTCGAATTTGTCACTGTTGTGGTTACTTCCCAAATAAAACCTGCTAAAGGATTTCTGAAGACACTGTAAAATGATGTACACAGAAAATCCATACAACTTTGAAAAGCATGGCTACTTGCGATTATTCTTCATACCAGCATGCTCAAACGAATACTTTGAAAATCATGGCTAATTGCGGGCTATTCGTCATACCAACATGCCAAGAAGATAAACCTTAAAACCTATGAATAAAAAGATATCTTACCCGAACTGTCTAGATGGCAGGAGATTATTTGTCCAGGTCTCCATGTCACGAACAGACACATCAAATCTTGGTGAGATCACGGCACACTGTCAAACAAAGGTATCAAAAAAGGATGTGACTATGACAAGGATTATGTAACGTACATTAGACACTATTGATCACTGTGTCACTGCCCTGAAGGCTGCAAAATGTAATATATCGCAGACAGCGAATTAAAATCTGTTCTAATTACTTCTATGATTTGTAATTACTGTTACTGTTATTTCTGTTTAAAGCCCAGCCAACTGCCTAAAGCCATATCAGGGATATAACTGCTTCAAAACATAGAAAACTTCAACAGGAAAAAAAAAAAAAAATTAAGTACACATATCAACGCATATATGCAAAACATACAAAACTTCAACAGGAAAAAAAAATTAAAAAATTAAGTACACGTTGGCATTGACCACTCCGTCCAATCTATCGCACAAGGGATTTAAAAAAAGACACCTGAATACAAATTTCGCATACCTAAGGACACCAAAACATATTTTAAAAATAGCTACTCCAAACAGCGCGCTATTTTTTTGTGTTTTTAACTCATCATATTTTGCGATGTGTGAAAGAAAATGTAATAAAATCTGCTGCAATAAAAAGATTGGTGTTTTGTTGTTTGAATTATGTACTTGTTTAGATTACTACTCATCTTAGTATATGTTTTATTACTTATATATTCACCCTACCCTGGCAAGTTCGGCCAGCAGTCTTGATATAATGTAGACTGTCTTCTGTTTACACTACCCAATTCTCTGTCGCATCGTGCGAGTGGCTAGATCTAAAAATATCACCCGATAAAATGAAAGAAGACATCCAGAGCCTCATTTTCATGCCTTTTCATCATGATCTATGTGGTCAAAGTGTAAAAATTCAAGCAGTAAAATGTTCAAAGTGGATTTTCTACTACAAAGACCCGATTGCCCAAGCTCATAATATATTAGTTTGTAGATCAGACTTCCATCTACAATATTTGTACAAAATTTTGTTTCATTATCATTTCCACGCAAAGCGACAAATGATAAGAGACCAAGTGTACCGATTTTCACGAACACTGTTAGCCGCAATGGCCGACACGCATGCTGAACACAGTCGACAGTAGCAACAGAAATGAGACATCGACTGCTTCAGAATCGCAATCAGATCATCTATTCATACTAGTTGGTAAGTTAATTCTTTATTGTTTTTGACTTTATGAATGTTTTGTTGTTCTGTACACTTTTTATGAGCTGACACCGTTTGATGAAACAAGATGCTGCGAAATTGGCCAACAACACGCTTGACGTCGTGGGGTGGTTCCATAATGAGTGATTTATTTAACCTCTTCACTGCGCTGTTGACAAATGATGCTCGTCATAGAAACCGTCGTCTGCAATGCTCTGTTGACGATCGTGGATCGTCCCGTATCAAACACTCTTTCTCTTTTCGTCTTGCATTGCGCAGAAACCTATTTATGATTTGATTAGGTCCCTTGACAATCTTCACTCTTTGAGTGCCGTTTGTTCAAGTTATTTAGATCATTTGCATAATTTATCACGATCGATTGGCAAGATGCTACGAAGTTGAGCTTTCAGTTTTTGAAGCTATGGCTGCCCCACAACGAACATACACAGTTGCAGAAGTTATTGAAGAGATTTTTCGAGATCAAGACAGTGGAGATGAAGACTTCAAGCCAGCTGGCTTCGAACTTCGTGAAGTTGATGCCAACGACCCAGATTTTAATGTGGAAGAAGCTTTTGGTGACTGATCGTCTGAATCAGAGTAGGCCTATGGAGATCCGATTGTTCCAGATGCAGGTAGGTGTATTTGAGAGCTTTATTCATTTTACAACACGATTGTATTGCTTTCTTCTCAGTATATTTATAAATAGAACAGCTAATTTTGTGTATTGTATGGCTGAGCCCTTTGTTTGGGCCTGGTCAGCGAGCGAGCCAGTCACTGAGTGGGCAGTGTGTTCGACCTGTGGGCGTGTCACTTGTCGCTCGCTCGTTGTCAGCCACGCTGTGTGCGTCTTGTTGATGATTTGTTTTTCTGGTCGACATCTGCCCGTGCTATCTCCCTGGCCTATGTGTGTTTGCGTGAGGAGTAGGCTACTATCTCCATGGCCTGTGTGTGTTTATGTGAGGAGTAGGGTGGGAGCAGAGGAGTGTGTGTGTGTGAGTGTGTGTGAGAGAGAGAAAGACAGACAGAGAGACTGTTGGTGCGACTTTTTATAGGAAATTGAAAGCATTCAGTGCTAGTGATAATACTGACAGAAACAATGTTGTAATGAAGTCACTTTGGTAGAAGCAGTACTCACTGGGTTTCTTTGCAGTGTTTGCTTGAGGAAAATGAAAGGGGGCGTGGCATGGGGGAGTAGCATGCTACCTATGTCAGTGTGTGTGTGTGTGTGTGTGTGTGTGTGTGTGTGTGTGTGTGTGTGTGTGTGTGTGTGTGTGTGTGTGTGTGTGCGCGTTTGACTTTTTTTTTATTTCATAAAATATTTGTGAAAATTTGAATCCTTGCTTTCACTGTGCTACAGGTATGGTAATGCAGCATGGTGATGATGTTTGGCCTGGACCTGCTGTTGCTGGGTCTGCTAGAAGGGGAAGGGGAGCAAGAGGGGGAAGGAGAGGACTGTGTTTAGAAGACTGCTTCCAGAACAACCACACTCAGAAGCGTTTTTACTGGGTATAGACACTGGGAGATAAAGCCCTTTCATTTTATGTGTGGTTAGGCTGTGCTTATATTGTGGCTGGACACTGCTTTCTGACCTTTGTACAGTCTATATCTTCAAATCAAAGTGTGCTATAAACTGCTGTGAGCTCCTGCATCACTTGATTACATCATCATTGACTAACATTTTTTTTATTGCATTTCAAAGAGTGCATGTGACACTGGTACATTATTTCATTTTGAAATTGTCATAAACACAATCTTCATTCAATTTCCTTTCATTTGATATATACTTTTATGTATCTATCTTCAATGCCTTCTGAATTATAAGCAATTGAAAACAATAAGCGTGATTTTTGTCTGTTTCTGAAAAAATTCTTAGCATGTGCCTTAGCAAAACATGATAGCAGCGAAAGGGTTAAAGTTACTGGCGCTAACTCATCTTCATGACAAAAGTATTACTGTTACAAGAGAGAGACTTTTCATTTATTTTATTCATATATTTAGGAAAATAGCATTTCTTTCTAGAAGGATTGAATATTTTTAATTAGTCATGTGACCTGACCTAGTGCAGTACTTTCGGTTTCACTGTTCTTGCAATGTTGTCGCACTTCCATCAGTTGAATCAGCTAAGCTTCAACGAAACAAAACTATAATATATATATATATATATATATATATATATATATATATATATATATATATATATTATATATATAAAATTAAACACATACATATTGTTCTGAATTTTGTACAGTTATGATAATATGCACTGTGAAATAATGTTAATGTGTAATCAAAAGATTTGGTGCCAATAAATGAATAACAGACTGAACTCATTCTCTTGTTGATTCAACTTGTAAGCAGAAGATTTAGCAACATGACAATACTGGAAATTATTGAATTAGTCTGCAAACTGGTTGACACAGAAATATGACTAAGAGAACAATAACAACAGGAAAAGTGGCTGTTTTCAGCTGATGAAACCAACAACCGACTGAGCTGCTTTCTGCCTGGAAGGGAAGACCACCATTATTGCCAGCTGTATGCCTGACTAACCATCTCCTGCTGCAGTTAACCCTTTGACTCCCGCACCCTATCTACCAACTACAAAAACTTGCAGGAAGCTGGTGGATAGGGTGAGGGAATCAAAGGGTTAAGTTTTTGCTTTGCTAACATGGTTGGCAATGCAGGATGCTGGTGACCGGAGTGCGGGAGTGAAAGGGTTAAGAGGACTTCAGTTGGAAGGAAAGAAGTATTCAAAACAGGTATTGCAATTCTGCCTCTAGGATTAGATGGGTTGTCAACAAAAAAAGGCTCTCAAAAACTAAAAGGGTCATTGGAGGATCTCAGACTAGTTCAATACCATCTCCACACAGAAAGACCTATCCCTTCTGCAGACTGTCCTGTCGCTGCCTGTTCTGCTACTGCAACTCATTCTGAAGGAGATATATCTCCTGCTGACATGTATGAAGCAGGCTGGGGAACAGGTGATCCCAAAAATCTGTGAAAAATAGGCTGGGGTCTAGGGGCTGCCTAGGCCCCGGTGGGGTCCAGGGGCAATGCCCCTGGTGGTGGGCTCAGGGGGGCAAAGCCCCCCATCCGAAATTGAATTCGAGCATTTTTGAAGACCCTTTCGTGGCCTCTCGTGATAAGCAAATTACCATGTGGCATGCAAAGAAACCAAACTAAAAACATCTTATTAACCATGCAGCATGCAAAGAAATCATACCAAAAAAAAAACCAACTTATTTTTCTCCATTTTCTTGATGTACTGTAGTGACTTGTTTCTTAAGTTCAATAATTCAGTCTTCACGAACTGAGTCCCCGTAATGTTCTACTAAATGATGCATCACCCACAGATTTATTCAAAGTCAAATACTGGCATCAGTCTACTGAGTCTAGTATTATATATAGTCAACACTCACTCCACTTTCTTGTATATGTACTGCAGAGCCTTGGTCAACTGTTCAGTCTTCACAAACTAAGCCCCATAAACAGGTAGTTCCTCTACTAATGATGCATCACCCTCAAACTTATTCAAAGTCAAATTAATGGAAACAGTTTATACTTATCATAGTCAACACTCACTATCTCTTCACACAGCATGGAAAGACAGCAGGGGACAAAGAAGGTTATAAGTACACATTTAAAAAAAACTGGCAAGAGAAGCCTGTTTAAGTATGTGTAATTAAACTTCCAGTTACTTATGATGGTCGAATCTGGCGAGTAGATGATGTGGAGGAAATCACTGCTGCATACACAAGAGTGTCATCCGTCTACAGCGAGTAAGCAAACTGCCACAGATTAAGCGGTAAGGCTGACATGTGTGCAACCATCCGTGTTATTACAAATGCACCAAGTATCCCTTGTTGATTCCTGGGATTCTGACTTGTCAATTGCAAGTGACAGATCTCAGCTAGTTACAGTATACCACACTTAACCTTTTCAGTGCTTCCGACCGAATATTCGGTCAGCAACTTTTCCTATTTTTAGCCAGTAAACCCCAACACTTTCAGCAACGTATGAGATATCAAGAAGATGACAAGCATTCTTAACAACAAATGCCTATCAATTAACATCAGAAAGAGAGTCCTTGAATGTTATATAGAACCAATACTGTTGTACGGATGCGAGGCGTGGACAGTCAGCAAGCAAAGCCAGAGCAAGATTGAGGCAGCCAAGATGTGGTTTCTAAGAAGAATGTTGAGAGTTCCATGGACAGCAGAGAAAACAAACGAGACAGTCTTGATGGAGGCAGACACAAGTAGATCACTCATAAGGAAGATTAGGAAAAGACAGGAGACAGTCTTGATGGAGGCAGACACAAGTAGATCACTCATAAGGAAGATTAGTCAAAGACAGGCAACATTTATAGGCCATTTTATGAGGAAGGGGGATTTGGAGCACCTGGTCACAACGGGAAAGCTGGAGGAAAAGAGAGCACCAGGTAGACCCAGGGAGAGAATGCTGGACGGACTTGCAGATTGGCTGGGGATGAGGAGGGTGGGGGAGATGCTAGGGGCAACGAAAGACAGAGATGGTTGAAAGTCCATGGTCGCCAACGCCATGCGGCAGGGCACCTGATGATGATGAGATATCAACGGAAACTTCAGTATTCCCTCTATCTATAGATGCTAATTATGTATGTGTGACGTTTTACGGTCTTTTCTGCCTGAGTGGTTGAAAATGTGACCCCCTACAGCTGATTACTATTCAGCGAGTGTAAACAATGGCGGACAGACTCGCTTCAACACCGAGCATCGATCGGACCCGAAAAAACAACTTATGCAGCAAAAGAAGTTGCAGAAATCATTACTTGTGGAGCTGATTCTGATTTGCAGTCTGTCGATGAGAGTGAAAATGACAATTTGGTGCATGCAGGCGATATTTCTGTGTTGATGTCCGAAGTCGGATTTGACCCAGAGCATAGTGGCCAGAACTGTTGTCTAGTCTGCTCACATTCATTCTGTTTCAGTGAACTCCCAAGTACAGAATAAAATGTTAGTTACAGCAAGTGCCACTTGAGACTGTGTTTATCCATCTAAAGTACAGTGGCTACAACAGCGTCACCTTGCCATGTTGTGATGAATCCTGTGTGCCATTAATGCAAACTTTGGGGCTTTTTAGTCCACACACATAGCTCCAAAGTTCAATGAGATTTCCAAAGGCACAATATAAGAATACTTTACTCTCAAAAGTAATACAGACAGCACGCACAAATTGAAAAAAATACTTGAGAAAAAAATTCGGATCTTATTTCTATTTGTTTTCAAAGCAATGATTTTCTGCGTATAAAAGCAACCATCACTGCCTCCAAAAGTTCATCACCAGACACTAACTAATAAACTACTACAATCAGAACTGTTGAGAACTGAGTGTGATAAGTCGCGGGATGAGAACACCATTTTGTTTTAAAAAAATCAGTAACACTGATAACCATCACTCCAGGGGCTAAATCTGAAGACAAAAATTGAAACAGTTTTGAAAGAAGTGGAAGATTTTCAGTAGACAGACCAGACACTGATGATATTTTTGTCTGTGGATATGGGAAGACGCATGTTACTGCAAAATAACTTGTTGATAAACATAGGAATGAGTAAAGAAATGGCTGTTAATCATAAACTGCATTGCCAGGCATGTATCTTCTGCTGTTACACATTTTAGTTTCATAATGTTAATGAGTAGGATGTCTTTCTGTGCTAGTTTGATACAAAGTCATCTGTGGATCACATTATTTCAGACTAAATCAGTAAATGCATACAAAATCTTAAAATCTTGTATTTTTAGCAACATTTGCTAGTAAAGAGTGAAGCTGCAGCATATTTGTTTACATGAAAAATTCCAGGAGAATCCATCAAGACATGAGTTGTCTGTTTTAACTCTTAATGTCCTATAAGGAAAATAGAAGGGTTTCTCTCTCAATCCTGTAAGATTTTGCAGAAATCATTGAAAAATCGCATACTATTTTGAAAGTGCTGTAACTTTTTTGTTTAGGGAGGGAGTTACATCTAGTTTTTTGCTGTTTGTTACAAAATGGTTATGTTTTACTATTATGTCATTGATTATCAGATTGGACATATTGATAATTTTTGAAAATAAACAAATACCTGGAATTTACCTGAAAAATGAGTGCCATTATTGTTGGGGACAAATTGGCTGTAGGATAAGCACACAGAACAAAGAAACACTGTTAGTATGTTAGCATAATAACAAAAAATGGTCATGCATGAACAGTGGCCTGACCTGATCAAGATGTCCAAGGTAATCCCACAGATAATCCACAGGTAAATCCAAAAGCGAAACACAATGTCATTCAGCAAACCAGAACTAGAATACTGTCAAATTACCATCAAAATACAGTCTGTACACAGATTATTTATCAGAATGATGAAAAACTGAAATCCAGACAAGACAGGGATAAAATGCAGAACTCTTCATGTTGTCACAACCAGGTAAGCACGACAGGTAAGTCATTCTCACAGGTATGTCACAGAAACAGGGCATTTGTGTCCATGGAAACAGTGCTACTCTAGATGTAGTTGTGAAACAAGGCAAAACATCTGCCCTTGCACAGAGCCACTTGGCAGATCTTGCATTCAAATGTCGACTGCTTTTTTTGGCCACCAGATGTCAGCACTCCAGCTTTGTCGCACATATGGCAGTTGCGCTTTCCCCTTGCAGTTTGTATTTTTGTAGCTTCGTGGAGTTCTTTTTTCAAAGGTGGTGGTGATTTCATGATGGTGCTACGCCTTTTTCTGGAGCAGAAGTTCCCTATAAGTGCTTTTGCAATGCTCAGGTGGAATTCCATGTGAGTCAGTTGCTTGCGGGGGCCCCCAGGTGCTTCTCTGTGCAGTACGTAGGAATTGATGATGCCAATGTCCACTAGAAACCAAAGAATATATTTCCACCACTTGAAGGCTTTTGGGGCAGATCCATAATATGACCGCAACTGGTCATTTTTATCAACAGCATTGAAATGATCGGTGTATTCTTGGATGGCTCGTGGTTTGGGATATCGACGTGCTGGCTGGCCCCGCTTTCCTGGTCGGTCGATCATTATGTCGTCAACTTTATTTGCAGAGGTCAGCACACACACTTTCCGCTTCTTCTCACACCAAGCCATAGCTGTCATGCCTCCCTTCTGAAACTTTACATGGTCTCCACTCTGCTTGAGTTTCACAGTCTTCATCTCAGAGGGCAGACCCTTTCTGTTCGGGCGTACAGTCCCACATGCGTAGGTTCCATTGGCAAGGAGCTGTTGGACAAGGTCAACACTTGTGAAGTAATTGTCAAAATAGACATGGTGGTATTTTTCCTCCAGTTTCAAATCCTTCACAAGTGTCATGACCACACGAGTACCCAGTGGTTCCCTTCCCTTCTGTTCAAATGCATCCTTGCCAGTGTAAATATTGTAGTCACACATATAGTATGATGTGGAGTCACAGAGTGCCCAGGCCTTGATCCCCCATTTGTGGGGCTTCGCAGGAACATATTGTAAAAAGGCACATCTTCCTTTGAATTTGATCATAGCTTCATCGACTGCAACTTCCCTGTGAGGATTGTACAATTTCTTGAAATTCTTCTTGGTTTCATCAATCACCTTTCTCACCAAGTGAAGTTTGTCATGCCCTGGTTCTCCACGTCCGGGGTTACTTTCTCTGTTGTTCAGGTGGAAATTGATACCTAGGTCTTCAAACCGATTTTTACTTATAACTTGAGCAATACTGTCCTGATGTAGAACTTGATCCATTGACCAATAGCACCTGTAACTTGGGAGGCTCACAACACCCATCAACAAATGAATTCCAAAGTAGGCTTTCATCTCTTCCACTGATGTTTCGAAGTTGCGGTTTCTTTGGAGTGCATATCTGTTAGTTTCAGCAGCAAAACTGGCAAACATTTCGTCGGTGAAAATTTGCTGAAAGTAATCAATAGGCTCTGCATCCAAATGAAGAGGCTCAGTTGGTCCCACAACACTTCTAAACCTTCGTAATTTGGGATCAGAAATGGGTTCACGATGCCAGTCATGAGCACGATCGCGATCGCCACCAGCACAAAAACACTGCAGAAGTCCGCCGCTATTACTGTCCTCCCAATCAGAAAGATCGCTGGTATGCACACTGGACACACTAATATCACTTCCAATGATGTTTTCTCCCACTACAGTCACTGGATTGTCGCGAATATATTCCATCATCGCGTCAAATTCGGGATCGCTATCACTCGAAGCGTCTACCGCTGCCATTTTCGAAACAGGTTCTCCACTCCACTCGAAACTCTGTTTATTTGCCTAAACCAATCGCTATGCAGCAAATGTAACGACCTTGACTGCTGCTCTGACCTTTCTATTTTACATACCATTCATGGTTTCACGCATAGGAGAGTCTTCCTTCACAACACATGATGCCAATGTGGTGTACCCAACAACCGGCGGAGAACGGCGGTTCAGGATTTTGGCAAGGGCGGAAATGGCGGCGGAGAGGGGCGGTATAGGGACTTAAGAGTTAAGCTGGCCTGACACATGGGCCCTCACATCATTTGGGTGCTGAAGTATCTTACATATTGCATATAACTAAGCTTGTAAATAATTTACTTGTAGCTTTCTAGACTATTAGATTCACATGCACAATTTCAAGGAAATTCATCAGGAAAGAAAGGAGTTATATGCGTTTTAATTTGCTCTGGTACGTGAACTGTGCTTTTCCCATTGTTCAAATGAGATATTTTGCCATTTTTGGAGCCAAATAACTCATGTCTTTTGTCAATTTACACTGCCCTAAAAAATTATGTTTCATATATTATTGTTTCAGAGAAAATGTAAACTCTACAGTCAATTCTGCCTTCATATTTTTGTGTTATGGGGGTGCAACAATGGCTACCATGCAACTTCGAACGTTGACAAAATGGTGTACTTATGAAGTTTGCTGCACTGCTGTGTAAATGTATGAACAGATCTGCTTATATGCTTGCTTCTTTATGTAGTTTATGTTAATTAAAATCAGGAATGACATTCTCTGTTCAAGGACTTCTGGAAAATTTAGGTCCAGCAAGCTTGCTACATTTCACAATTGGCACAAATGTACGCAAACTGCCATTTTCAAACTGCGGTATCTCTGGACCCAATACAGCTAGAGACTTGCTTTTGGCTGCCAGTCAGTACCTACTATGAGGCGAGATCTCTCATGGTCTACTACCCAGATTGAAAGTACAGTCCTTTTCCTAAGCCTAGTCTCCTGCAGTGCCACTATATCGATGTCCTTCCACAGCTTGATGATTGTACTGTCCTTCGGTCATCATCAACGGCAGATTATCAAAGGTCCTGACATTCCAAGTGGCCATTTTGGCTTGCCAGGTAAAAGAATAGCTATTTCTGCTCATCACCATTTCTAAACTACAGTCACCCACTAACGCAGGAAGACTGAAGGTGGACCAGTTCCCCGTCTTGGGGCTGCCTGGATTGAGGCAGCAGTAGCTGGGTTCCTGTGAACTGAATAGCAGACAATACCACCATCCCTTCCACTACTTTAAACTCTTAACCTGCTCAGTGCCTACAGCCCGTCAGCTGACGTCCTCCATAAAGTGTTGGCATACTGCCTTTAACTTTTTGACATCGTAACGCTAGCCCGCTTGCGTTCTCGTTGAGAACCACAGATGCCGGAACTCTAGGGGTATAGCGTTCCGGAGCCGCTGACAACGTAACGCTAGGATTTTAGCGTCTTGCGTTAGAAAATTCCAACGTGAAGCCAGTTACAGTCTAAGGGGGAAAAAAACTCTATCATAGTATCAAGTAACCATTTCTAAATACTGTGAGAATGATTTCCCGAGTAAAAAGTCTATTTGAAGAATTTTTCGGGCACGAGAACAACGTCACCCGAATCGCGTGCTTCACTGAAACAAAGGCAAAATGGAGCGCCCTGAGAATGCGCAATGTCGCTGTTCACTCAGGATTGTGGAATTTTTGTGTGTGTATGTGTACTTTTCTGAGCTTCTGATCAGATGATACAAGTCATGGAGAATTGGTCTCTTTTTTCTGTTTTGTTTACGTCTGCTGAATGGATGAAATGCTTGTCTGAAATGTTCCTCAACCATATTTCATTGCACAAATAACCTCAAAGCATGTCTGAACAAACCTTATACTGTAGATATCCTAAAAGAGGATTAAATTACCTTTCTAACCATACCCTACATGTTGATGTTAGTCATTTGGGGCGCCTGTGAAAATTAATTCAAAGTGGCCTAAAAATGCACATTTCCAAGGAAAGTAGTCAGTGGCAGCTGGCACGTCTGCAGGGAAGTAGGTCAAATAGCCAGCCGACGATGCCAAAGTGTTAAGCTGTCCACTGATGTCCTAGAGAAATTCTGATTTTTCATTCATTACAGTGTGAACCAATGAGCACAAAGGAATGCTGCATAGTGAGGTGTCTACAATATAAAAATAGCATGTAAATTAAGATACGTCATAGGGAAGACCCTTTTATTATAGCTAATGATTTGGTTAACTGGACCACGTGAGGTGAAGCAAAATGGCAACTCAACCTTTCACAAGGCGGAACAGTGGGTCACGTCAGCGGACTTTCACGACTGTAGAGGCCATTCAAATGATTTCAGAGCATGACGACGATGGAGATGATTTGTTACCTGATGAGTCGCTTGAACATGAGGGTGAAGAAAGTAACAGTAACGACCCTGGCACCAACATTCAACTGTTGCTGGCTTAACTGATGCAAGCAGACAATAACAAGTCCGAGTCAGACCACGACCGCTGTGGTCAGTGTGAAGTGCCGAACGCTCAGGCTATGACGCTTCGGACTTTGGACCCAACAGCAGTGAAAGTGATGACGAGAGGGATCATGGACGTGTTCATGGTGTGGGAAGGGGGAGAGGGAGAGGAGAGGTACACAGGCCTGGAGAAGATTAAAATTTTCTACTTGCCAGCCGGGCTAGTAAATTTTAAGATCTACTAGCCCGCAGATATTTTCACTAGTCCGACATGTTGCCCCGAAAAATAACAAAAATCTCTTATCTTATGATGATGACCAAAAATATTCAGTAGAATAAGCCATTGTTACAACAAAGGTGGTCAAAGTTTCTTTGCAAACTCATCAGGGGTGGGGTTGGGGGAGGTGAACAGTGGGATCTCAAGTGATAACACGAAGATGTAAAAGGCAGATGACTGATCTCAAAGTTTGCGTGGATTCTCTGTGTAAGTTAGAGAAAATTCTTTAGTTCAGGATCTATTTATAATCATTGTATTTTTGCTTGCATAGCCAAAGTGTATTTGAGTCCAACTGGTCAGTTTTTCAAATTACTTCATTGTCATCCTGCAATATTTTCCCCTTTCATAATTTTAATCATTTACTTTTAAAGTGTGAGTGTATGTGAGGGAGAGAAAGAGACAGAGTATGAGACCATTTTTTTGTTGTATACTTACTATGTCTCTTCAATGGGTGGGTGTGTGTGTGTGTGTGTGTGTGTGTGTGTGTGTGTGTGTGTGTGTGTGTGTGTGTGTGTGTGTGTGTGTGTTTTTCACTTCAGCAGTTCAGTATGAAGTGAAAACACTGAAAATATTTAATCCATCCTAACTGAAATTTATGTCCTAAAAGACAAGTGAAGATCATGCGAAAAAAAATATCAAGAAGTATTTATGCCTTTTAAACTAGTTTCTCTGACATATCTTATCCAGCAATGCATCAAATTTGCTCTTGTCTCTCATATTTCTTTGCCAATAGCATACACATTCTCTTCCCCACCCTATCTCGATCTCGATAAGACATATGTTCTATTATTTTGTCTGGTTTCCGTACTTAATTGGAAGCTTCGTTTAGTTCGATCAAAACAGACAGATTGGGTGAAAGGTCTGTATAAACACTCAATTGTATTGTACCGACTCCCTTCACTGACACGCCTACGGGAAGCAAGAGTTGTCTTTCCCTGGATAGCCTTGTTTTCGCGCGAACGTTGGCAGAGTCAATCATTGCAGACGAAATCATTCGGCAGATCGGAGAGTTTGAAAAATCGAAATAAATTATAATTGCAGTGCTCAGTATTGTCACTCGCCCAACAGACTAGTAGTTTTTTATTTTGACTCGTCCGACTAGTTTTTTACTCGCCTCGGGCAACCAGGCAAATAGATATTGCCAGCCCTGGATACCGAGGAGCTGTATCCCAGGTACAAGGCATGGCAGGGGATGTGGCAGTCAGCGACGTGTTGCGTTCACTGCAAATCTATTGCCCCCAAATGGACAACAGCCACATTCCTCGATTTCTAGGAAATCCAGGACTGAAAGTGGGAACTGGGGACACATGCTAAGCTTTTTTCAAGTCGTTTCTCACTGATGAGCTGATTGACCTATCTGAATGAGGATTCTGATTCTGGGCTTATTTTTCTCTTATTTCGATTGCAGAACCTGAACAACAGACAAAACCAACTTATGTGTCATGTAGTTTGACTGTTCAGTGTCTGAGTACGATCAACAAAACCAACTTATGAGTGTCATGTAGTCTGACTGTTCAGTGTCTGAGTACAATCATTTCTATGATTACTGAAACCAGGTCTGTCATTGTTGGGACAGTTACTCGCTTATGAGTCTGCATGAGCTTAGAATCATTTCATGAACATTGTATAATGATGTAATGTTTTGTTTTCATTCATGTATTAAAACTGACAAAAACAAACCATTTTCAGCTTTTTTGTTTTTGTTTTTTTTCTTTGTTTGTGAATGTGTTGGGTGTCAATTTGTGAAGATGGAAACTTACTTTTTAGATAACACAAAAAAAATCATTTCTACTGTAGAATGCCAAAGAAGGTCTTTGCAATCAGAGAAAATTAAACCCAGATTCAGAATCCTTGTTCCTTTTCCATAAAAAAAAAAAACACGTTTCTTTGTTGTATCTCTTACAGTTTTTGCACTAGAATTTTTTGTTATAACTCTCAAATCCTCAAAATTCCCTGACAACGGGAACATTTTCCCTGGCATTGAAAGGGTTAATAATCAGAAGAAACTTACTTTGTTCAGTCTACCAGTCAGGTTGACAACAATTTTGCCAGATCTGTGATCATCCACAACTTCAAACTCTCCAATGTAACCTGCAACAAAACAATGACTAGGGTAATATACCAGTTTTAGCTGCTGGTAGAGTAAATGAAATCATGTGGATTTTGTCTTAAATCCCTATTTAACTAGTACACTTACCAAATAAAACAGCAAATAGCTAACCTGACCAACAGAGCTCTCACAAAATTAATGCAGCTGTCCCTGGCTCTCACATGATTCACATGTGACCTGTCTCACCAATCAGTGGTCCCCCACCTCAGCAAATGCTGAAAACTGCCCTTGTCTCTATTTAATTCTCTGCCTTCTGCAAGATTCCTTTTAATAACCCAGAGTGATAAGACAAGCAGGAATCTGGGGGTTCTGATTTGTTAGTTATGTAATATTTAATGATGATCAATTTCACTTTTGTAACCCAAACCGTCCATGTCAAAAGCATGCTTGTTGCAATTCATGTTAAAGTTTAAATCAAGCAAAAACAGACACTGACAAAATTAAGTATTAGGAACCTCATTAACACGATACACAAACACATTTTGTTATTTTCAATATTATTTTTTTGAATCATATCCCCATTTTGTTTGGGGCGAATGCTTTTTAAGACATTAAATATGATGTCAAACTGTCAAATCGACAACTCACTCTCTCTTTCCCTCTCTCTCTCTCTCTCACACACACACACACACACACACACACACACACACAAACACTGGCACACACACTATGAAAGTATGCACGCATACACTCGTTCTACATCTACAAGGGAAAAAGCCACGCAGAACTATCAAAAACACTAACTACACAGGCAAAAAGGAAATTTTCCTTCTAAAATTACGTTTAATCTAACATACTTACCGTGGCTCACAAATGCAATAAGCGGCAGCGGTTTGCCAATTCTGCCTCGTAACAATAAAGTCCGAAGGGACAGTAACTCTGAGAGTGTCTACGTCTTGCGCATGCGCAGGTGCTCTTCCTCTTTTCGAGGAGACCTTGACCTTGACCCTGACTGTGGCTAGAAGGAACCAGGAAGGCGGGGAGGTCGGGAGGGACTCTGCGTGAGCCACGGTAAGTATGTTAGATTAAACGTAATTTTAGAAGGAAAATTTCCTTTTAATTACACATACTATACCGTGGCTCACAAATGCAGAATAGCACTACCCGGATGGAGGGCTTACCTGGTTAACGCCTGGAGGAATGGCAGGAGTCAGGGCGTGTGGCTGAGATGGGGTGTTGGGCCACCACAGCGGAAGCGATGCCCCTGGACCCATCTTCGCGCAGACGGGAGACGTCGCGCAGGTAGAACTGGATGAAAGTGCCCGGGGAACGCCAGTACGCGGCGTCTAGGACGTTTTGGATGCTGGCATTGTGGATGACTGCCAGCGAAGAAGCCCATGCTCTGATCTCATGGGGCCTTGGGGAGAAGACAGCTAGCTCGGCGCTCGACCTGGCATACGCAGCCTTGATGACTTCCCTCAGCCATCGAGAGATGGACGTGCGTCTAATGTCCTTTCTATAGTTTTCGTTGTAAGAGAGAAAAAGGTGGCGCCGCTGCTGGCGAGAAGATTTCGTCCGCTTTCTGTACGCTCGCAGTGCGCGAACCGGGCAGAGAGTGCGATCCTCGTCGTCCGGAGCGAGGATAGACGTGAGGGGATGGATGTGGATGGCCGGCGAAGGAGAACCTGGAGACTGGTTCTTGGCCAAGAATTCCGGGAGTAGGCGGAGAGACATCGAGCCATCAGGTTCGAGAGCAACATCTCCGGGGAGACCACTAAGGGCGTGCACTTCGCTGCAGCGCCTCCCCGATGCGAGAGAGACGAGAAAGGCCGTCTTGAAAGAGAGGAACTTCAGGGAACACTCCCTGATGGGTTCGTAAGGGGGGAGTCTAAGGGATGAGAGGACGAGAAAGAGATCCCACGCCGGGGTTCGGCGGGGGTTCCTGGCTTCCTGGAGAGAAGCCCCTCTGACGAGATTCCGCAATAGAGGATCGTGCTCAAAGGACGGACCACCCAACTGACGGATGGTGGTGCAGATGGCCGCCCTGTGGACCTTCACTGAGGATGCGGAAAGCTTTTTCTCTGTGGACAGAAAGCCGAGGTAGTTGGCCAACTGCAAGCGAGAGGGTGAATGGGGTGACACCTCATTTGAGGTGCACCAAGAGACCCAGCCATTCCAGTGGGCATTGTACACCCCCTGTGTGCCCGGCCTGTGAGCTTGCTGCACAAGGCCGATTACGGCCGGGGACAGGCCTAATGAAGACATCGAGTCCCGCACAGCATCCAGGCGTGAAGGTTTAGAACGTCTGGATTGCCGTGCGGAATGCCTGACCTGGGTTGGAGGATGGAGCGGCTCGATACCGCGAGTTTTAGCGGCGGCACATGGGACAGGTGCAGAAGTTCTGGGTACCATGCCTGTGCTGGCCATTTGGGTGCGACAAGGATTAATGTCGCTGCGTCCTCCCTGGCTTTCCTCAGCACTTTCCCCATAATGGGGAACGGGGGAAAGGCATAGCCGATGAGGTTCGACCATGGAATGGATAGGGCATCTACAGCCCAGGCCGCTGGGTCCGGAACTGGAGAGACGTACAAAGGGAGGCGGTGATTGAACCTGGTGGCAAAGAGGTCCACGTGTGGTTTGAACCATGCTGCCCATACTGGCTCCAGGACTGCATGGACCAGTGTCCATTCCGATGGAAGAATCATGTGGGATCTGCTGAGAGAGTCCGCAAGTATGTTGATCTTCCCCGGGACATGCTTTGCTGAGAGCTGAATCGAGTGTTCCTCGCACCAGATGAGGAGCTGTTCCGCTCTCCGAGACAAGGAGTGGGAGCGGGCGCCCCCTTGCTTGTTGATGTAACAAGCTACTGTGGTGTTGTCCGTGTTGATGCGGACATGTTTTCCCTTCAGAAAGGGGAGAAACTCCCCGAGTGCCAGGCAAACTGCCTCCAGTTCCAACATGTTTATGTGGCAGGGCATGAGGTCGGTCGACCACCGACCTGCGGCTGTCAGCGTGCCGACATGGGCTCCCCACCCGGAGGTGGACGCGTCCGTGAACAAGTGCTCCTGAGGAGGGGGCAGTGTGATGGGGACTCCCTGGGCCAGGCGTGACTGGGAGCGCCATTTGGTCACTGCTGATATGAACCAAGGGCCCAGGTGGACCGGGAGGTCCCATGGCTGAAGCGACTGTGACCAACGCTTCCTGAAGCCGCGTTGGAATTGCCGCTTGAGAAGACGACCCAGTGGCACTAGGGGTGCCAGCGACTCCATAAGGCCCAGTAGGGAGGCCAGCTTCCTTGCTGGTGCTTGGAGTTGGGGGAGCAGTTGGGCTAAGAGGCCCTGAAGGCGCAGTAAGCGCTGGGGAGACGGGGTGACCCTCCACTTGGAGGTGTCGAAGGACATGCCCAGGAACTGGAATTGTTTGGAGGGAGTTAGGTCCGACTTCTCCTCGTTGCAGACAAAGCCCAGGTTGTGACAGAGTTGCAGGACCTGGGATGCTTGTTGCGCACACTGTTCTTTGGAGGAGGCGAGTAGAAGCCAATCGTCTAGATAGGCCTTGAGGCGGATGCCCTTCTCCCGAACATGCATGCAGAGTTCCCTCGCCACCTTCGTGAAGAGCCAAGGGGCGGGTGCCAGACCGAAGGGCAGTGCCCTGAATTGGAAGATCCGGTTCCTCCAGACGAATCTGAGGTACTTCCTGTCCCTGGGGTGAATGAGGAGATGGAAGTATGCATCCTTGAGGTCGATGGATATCCCCCAGTCGCCCGGGTGCAAGGCCTCGCGGATGGACATAGGGGTCTCCATACGGAAATGGAGGACGCAGAGGAACCGGTTTAGGGAGGAGAGGTCCAGGACGGGCCTCCAGCCCCCCGAAGTTTTGGGGACCACAAAGATGCGTCCATAGAATCCCGGGGACGCAGCGAAGGAAACTTCCTCCGTAGCCCCCTTGGCTAACATCGAAAGAACCTCCTGATCCAGGGCCTGCGAGGCCGAGCGATCTTGAGGAAGTGCGAAAGCAGGGGGAGAGAGCGTGAGAGGAGCCTTCCTTGGGCCCCAAGGAAGGCGGAACCCCGACCTGATCACCCGCAGGGCCCACGGGCTGGCGGGCAGCCTCTCCCACGCGTCGATGTGTCTGGAGAGACTGCCCACAGGATCGCCCGTGGGGGGTGATGGCCTCAGGCCGGGGGTGAGTCATTGGGGGTTGGCCGGCTGAGAGGGAGCCGGCCTGCGGGCCTTAGGCCGGGCCACCGGCCTGCCCGAATGCTGTTGCGGTCTCCTGTGCCCTTGGGGCCTGGGATCGGCCCGAAACTTGGTGTGGGTGGGCCTGTTTGGCGGGTAGGCCGCTGGAGCCGGGCGCTTCACGGCAGGGCGAGAGGGCCTCGAATGGAGGGCGAGGTCCCTTTTTATGTCCGCCTGGTGCTTCAGGACGGCCTGAACATGGTTCCCGAAGAGGGAGCCCGGCTGGACGGGCACCGCGCGCAAGGAGGCCCTTGCCGACGGTGAGGTGGCAACCGAGGATGCCGCGAGAATGGCATCCCGCCTCGCCATGACGGCGTTCAGATACGTGCGTGCTTGCGATTCGGCCACGGATCTGAGCCCCTGCGCCATGGCCTGGATAAAGGCCACGATGGTTGCCTGGTCAGGCGCCTGGCGGAGCGTGAAGGACTGCTGGTTGGGGTCCTTCAGGGCTTCCCCTAGGCCGCCCAAGAATGAGTCCAGGGCGGAGGTTGCCGCCAGCCCCCGTCTCGCGTTCTCCTCCCATTCCGTCAAGCATTTCTCCGTGATGGAGATATGCTGCGGCTGGGCCCGAGAGCGATCGTTCACAAGGAGGAGGTTCTCCTGTGTGAGCGAGAGGGGAGCGTCAGGGATAGGCCCATGGGCCATGAAGGGCTTCCGCTGGAAGGGGAGCGGTGCCGGCTTCAGGAATTTCCTGAAGGGCAAGGCTCCCGGGAAGTCAGGCACAGATCCTGGAACGAAATCTTGTGCCTCTTTCCCCCTGGCGGTGTCCTGGGCTTGCCTGAGGCAGTCAGCCACCATGTCGGACTGTTTTAGCAAGGAGGCCCGTGGGGCTGAGGTAGGGTGAGCGCTGAAAAGGCGCTCGGCCGAGCCAAGCTTGGGAGCCTTGGGCTCTGGCACAGTGGACACCGCCTCCGGTGTGAGTTGTGCCAGCCGGTCCATGGCATCCTGGAAGCAGAATGCCATGTGGGCAGGGGCCTCATCCTCTGAGGCCGAGTCCGAGTCCTCTGGCCCGCCTATGGAGGGGGCGAGAGTCTGCGGAGAGTCTGACCGGGGTGCCACGGTTGTGGGACCCGGGTCAGAGCCCCCAGGAGGCAGCCCCGGTGTTGTGTCCAACACGGGTGGTGCCGGGGGGGCTGGGCAGGGCGAGTCCTGCGCTGGTGGGGCGCCGGGCATAAAGCCGGGCCACCACGTGCATCCCGTGGCCGAGGCCGGGGGAAATCCCAAGGATGGGTGCCACGGTACCATGTGCGGTGCCATGGGATGCGGCATGGGCTGAGCCCAAGGGGCATCAGGACCCTGACCCCATGAAGGGTAGGGCCTGGCCCGGTCCCCAGTGCCCAAAGGGCCAGCCTGCTGGGGGCGGCTAGGCATGTGCCAAGGCGCCCAAGTGCTCTGTCCGGAATGGGACAGAGATGTGGCAGCCCGCCATGGGTCGCTTGGTAGTTGCCAAGGCGCCCAAGTGCTCTGTCCGGAATGGGACAGAGAGGTTGTGGCGGGTGCAGCAGCAGGCTGTGGGGGAGGAAGGGAGACAACCGGGGCGGATCGACGATCTGACGCCCGTAAGGGTGGGGTTGTCTCCCTTGGCCCACCTGGCGAACCAGGGGGTGTCCCGCCTGGCGAACCAGGGGGTGAGCCGGTTCCGCTCACATTACGGTCCATCTTGCCTCCCGAAGGAGACCCATGCCCAATGCGCCCATCAGCCATGGAGGCTGAAACAGTACCAGCAGAACCGGAGTTAAGCTGTACGAAGGGGGCGAGCACAGAATCGACAGAACCGGAGTTGAGTCGATCACCGTGCCGGGCAGTGTGAGGGCCGTAAAATGCCGAAAATTCAACTGAGCCGGAGCTGAGTTGAGGGCTCGTGGTCACCGCAACCGAACCGTAGCTGGGTTGCGATGACTTGTCGATAGTGTGAAAGAGAGAAGACGTAAAAGGGAGAGACGAAGTTGAAGAGAGAGCGGTTTGTGCACCGGTGGAACCACCCCTTTGTGGGTTTGAGAATTCGGCGGACGAAATCTTCTTAACCCTCGCTTTGCCACCCAATCGCTTCACATAAGTTTCTCCCTTAAACGAAAACATAGGCAAGACACAAAAACAACAACGACAATCGATCGATCGCGTAGCGAAATCGAAAAATACTTAGCTGCTCAGAGCGTACGAGGCGAGCTGGAAGATGGCTGCCGAGAAAAGAGGAAGAGCACCTGCGCATGCGCAAGACGTAGACACTCTCAGAGTTACTGTCCCTTCGGACTTTATTGTTACGAGGCAGAATTGGCAAACCGCTGCCGCTTATTGCATTTGTGAGCCACGGTATAGTATGTGTAATTAAATGACAGTGTTAAAATAATAGGGTCTATGGCTTGTAGGGACAGTCTCATTGAACACCGAGTCCGTTTTCCTGCACTGTCTACCACTAACTTGCTCTGTCGAGAGGCAGGGCTTAGTTGCCTACATCATGGCCATGAAAGCCAACGTAAATTTGGCACAATACCAGTATGGCATGACTAGCCGCGCGCAGTCTAGCTCTATTTATAACGTCTTCGTAGCAAGCATTCACTTATTTTGTCAAACCATGGCCAACAGGCTTTGCTCAAGACAAAGAATGCAAGCACAGTGAAAAAAAACACTCAATGCAGATAAGCCAAAAGCCCATCAGTTGTTTGAAGGCATGAAATAAGACGTAGCAATGCAAAGTTCACCAGTATCTTTAAGAAGCTGAATCTGACAGCCCCCACGCACATGTGCAGTACTGATTTCGTACTTTCGCTTCTTACAAAATTATAATCAGATGGTAAACATCCTGCTGTCATAAATTAGTTGAAAATATTGTAAAATGCGCCAAATGCATAAGGGTAAATAGGTCCAAGATAACCAATTTTCAAAATCGTCAGATTGGGGGAAATTGGTTTTGAAGTATTTTCCTCTTTGTGCAGCTGTTTTGCCGACTCTCTTCAGTGCTTTCCTCTCTGTGCACACGCACCGGCTGACAATTCCTCATCCCCCATCTTGCTTTTCATTTGAGCGGCCATTTGACTCATTTTAAGTGTTGCTTGATCTTTTTAAAAAAATGTTCTGCAGCATACTTGTCAATATAGCTAACTGTGGACCAAGATCAGCAGGGACAGACCTACAGCTGGATATTCAGGTTTCTTTGTCGTCTTGTCTGACTTCACAAATGGTTATCTACCAGCAGCAATAATACCATTACTGTGATCTGCATTTGTTTCACACGAGACATCCTCCATCACCGGAGTTATGACGTGAAATTCAAAATTCAAACTTTTTATAGAACTGCTCAACAGCAATCACCTGTTGCTGTTACGCAACCTGAATTTGCTGCAAAGCAGCTTTGTATGGATGCCGAGCATTCAGTGTCTTACATCGGCTGAGGGGGCACACTTATAACAACCTCAATGCTGAACAAAGCCAGTCACCAAAACAGTGTACAACCACAAAAAAATAGAAAAAGAGCACAAAAGGAGATTTTCCTTCTAAAATTACGTCTAATCTAACATACTTACCGTGGCTCACTGATGCAATAAGCGGCAGTGATTTGTCATTCCTGCCTCATAAACAAAGTCCGAAAGGACCATAACTCTGAGAGTATCCATGTCTTGCGCATGCACATGTGCTCTTCCTCTTTTCAAGGAAACCAAGACCCTGACCGTGAATGGAAGGAACCAGGAAGGCGGGGAGGACGGGAGGGACTCTGTGTGAGCCACGGTAAGTATGTTAGATTAAACGTAATTTTAGAAGGAAAATTTCCTTTTAATTACACATACTGTACCGTGGCTCACTGATGCAGAATAGCGCTACCTGGAAGGAGGGCTTACCTGGTTAACGCCTGGAGGAATGAGAGTCAGGGCATGCAGCAGAGATGGGGTGTTGAGCCACCACAGTGGAAGCGATACTCCTAGATCCATCGTCACGCAGACAGACACTGCGCTGGTAGGATGGAATGAACGTGCCCGGAGAACGCCAATGCGCAGCGTCCAGGACACTCTGGAGGCTGGCATTGAGTGAATGCCAGTGACAAGGCCCATGCTCTAATCTCATGGGGCCTCAGGGAGAAGACAGCCAAATCTGAGCCCGGCCTTGCATACGCCATCCTTGATGACTCTCCACAGCCATCAAGAGATGGATGCGCAGCTAATGGCCTTCTTATAACTTTCGTTGTAAGAGAGAAACAGGTGGTGCTGCTTCTGGCGAGAAGATTTCGTCATCCGGAGCAAGGATAGACGTCAGGGGATGAATGGAGTAGGAGAACCTGGCGACTGGTTCTTGGCCAAGAAGTCTGGGAGTAGGCGGAGAGACATTGAGCCCTCCAGTTCGAAAGTGACATCCCCGGGGAGTCCGCTAAGAGCGTGCACTTCGCTACAGTGCCTCCCCGACGCTAGAGGGAGTAGAAAGGCCGTCCGAAATGAGAGGAACTTGGGAGAACACTCCCTGATGGGCTCGCTTATTAAAAAAAAAAAAATCTCTAGTGGGTAACCCTAAGCACTATTTATTTTAGTAATGTAATGAGTAAAACAAAAATCTCTAGTGGGTAACCCTAAGCACTATTTATTTTAAGTCATGAGTAACTAGAAGATGAGCTATCTGACAGTGTATGTTTAACTCACTCGCTATGTACGATTATGCCCCTTGCCGTTCCCCTGACACGCACCATTTGTATAGGTAATGAGAAAAATTCTCATACAAACAAATGAAAACAGAGTTTTGAAATTTGGCAAGTCATATATTAAAAGGTTGGTGTACAAAATGCTGAAATTTTAACTGTCTAATCCTCATGGTTGCTGAGTAATGGTACAAGTAAAATCAATCAAATTTTAAGGTGAAAAATGTCTTGCAAAATAAACAGTCAGGTCAATACATCACTTCCTACAGTCACATTTTGAATGAAATTTCATAAAATCCAACGTGCACACACTCCACGCGCACTGAAGGAAGAGATCATGTTGAACAGCGCAGAGTTTTTGAGTACTGTTCAGCCATTTGCTTTTCCGTCGTCTGCTTCGCTGCGGAGATAGTGGGTCGTGAACTTTAAACTGTCCGCACACTAAGTGCGTAGTACAGTGGGCTCATGGCCTGAAACGAGGCTAAGAATGAGCAAAGAATCTATTTCTGGCCATTAGTTTTGGTTAACGGAAATACTGAAAGCCCCGCGCATTTTCAAAACTCCCAAGTCGAGCTTCTCCGATGCTCGTAGACAAGCGTTATTGAGACATGATCGGGAAATCCCGACGCTCGTAGAGAGAGAGTTAAAAAGGACGATGTTATGGCATGCATCTTCACTTCAGCTATGTTCAGGAAGCTGCATTGCCAAGTGACGGAAGTGCATGCATTCTCACAAAACCTCATATCGAAGAATAAGGAAGTGAAATCAACTTATTTTAGATACAATGACCAAGAAATGTCGGTCTGCAAGTTATTACTATATTAGCAACTATATCTATGCGATTTTCAACTAAGACAATATCTTTATCTTCATACCATGTCTCATCATCACAGTGAGGAACTTGATGATGACTTTGCTGCTGGGTCTGATTAGGACCTGGCGTTTTCCTCGTTGCTCAGCACGGGAGATATTTCGCAAAGCATCAGCTAACACGTTCATGCGCACCATCTTGTCTGAAAATGAAAAGGTCTTATTTTAGAATCAAACAGAGAAAGGGAAAACAATAAAGGTTAAAATAGTGCAAGTCAAGTTTTGAAAAAGCACCCACATAGATCCAACAAGAACACACAAACACCAGCCCAACCAAACTGATATATATATCATAGTACAGGGTTCATACAGATTTCCAGCAGGAAAATTAAGGACTTTTTAAGGACTTTTGAAGCACTTTTTTTTTTAATGCCTTCACACGAACGAAAGCTGTAACGACTTGTCACTACTTTTAAAGTCCACAGCAGTTCAGCTTTCATTGCCTCTGTTTTAGTACGGCTCAGGCTGTTCACTGACATCTGAGTTTGAGCAGAACAGTTGGTTGATGAACTGCAAGATGACGAACTGCTAGAAGTGATGGGATAGCTCGTTGTAGAATTTTTTGTAAAAAAATTCGAAAGACGAACTGCAGGATTTGAACTCTTCCAAGTTCATCAGGTTGCAGTGTTTTTTCCCTTTTCCATGGGTATTTACAGCCGATTCTCCCACTGAACGAATGTCTATGGTCTTCTTACAAATGCGGCTCCACTTGGGTCTGCCTGCAGCCATTCTTTGCGTTCGTCTTTTTCCAGCCAAACCACAAACACTTCCCCGGCATGTTGACTCCTCAATTTCAAAATGGTGGAACATTCTTTCACGTACGCGCATGCACCATGAAGGCCCATAACTCTGGTGTTTTGACCTATAGCAGATGACGTATCGGTGAGATCGTCGATCTTAACTCCGACTCGCTTTTTTTTTTCCAATTCAATTTCAACCTTTTTTTTATTTTTTTTTTACAAACTCAAGATTTTACAGACTTTATTAAAAATCATAGGCAGTGACAAAACTTAAGGACTTTTTAAAGACCTTTCAGGAAAAGCCCGATTTTTAAGGACTTTTAAGGCCTTAAAAAGCATGCCCTCAAAATCAAGGACTTTTAAGGACTGTGCGAACCCTGTAGTAAGGGTGGAAATCAACCAAAGATTACAAAATCAACCAAGATCCATATACCATCAATACGCTTTTATAAATACACTTGTTCACCTTGGCATTAAGTGAACAACACTTACACTTACCTGGGCAAATCTCTTAAGCATTCCGATCACTCCCCATTCCCCTACTCCAAAACCTAAAAAATGCCATCCAGACACTTAAAGAACATCTCTGTGTTGTCACTTCTTTTTCTCCCCTGCCCCGTCTTCTTCACTACGCTAATTAGGTACCAGAAGCCAAAATTTCAAATAAGAAATAGTTTTAAAACCATGCAATATTGAAAGAGCATATAAAGACAAAGAAAACAAAACAAAAATCAAGTGTCTAGCTTTATTGGTTCTTGAGATATGATTTTTTACATATTTAATTTTGCGTCGAGAAATACAGCCAGGCATTGACTTTTCCCAAAATTGGAGACTCACACTATATTTTGCAATGTACATAAAACTGTCAAAAAACATTTTCCAAATCTATGTGTAGCAGACAGTTAAAACCACCAGAAATATTATGATCTGTAGGAATAAGAAATGAGTAATAACATGTCAAACATGGCAAAAATCCAAATCTGAGTATTTCGGAATTGCTAGAATGTCCATTTTCAACATGCCCCAGAACAGAACGGGAGAAGCGGTCTCTTTGCAGAACAAAAAGGCCCTTCACGATCGTCAACACTCGCTTCTTCTGACTCGGCACTTGATGCACTCTCAACAAAGCTATCATCACTGTCACTGACAGCTATTTCATCATCACTTTTGTCAAAAATTTCTGAAACAATGCGACAGCCTTGAGATAAGCTTCAAACTTATTCTCTGTAGAGTATATATCATAACTTATTGTGTCAAGTTTTTCTGAGTTGTTCAATTCATTGGTTCCTGAGAAATAAAGCGCCAAACTTGCTAAAATCGCCAACTTTCATGGCGGAAAAATGGGTTGGTTTAGGGATGTCATTTAAACATTACGAAACTACTTGAGGGATTTTCATGAAATTTTGACTACTTATTCTCTATGTTCAGAGCAATACGTACAAGTATGTAACACTTCCTGTCCGACGAGCCGCAGTGAGCGGCTTGGATGACTTTCAAAATGGCCGGCGAGCCGCTCACTGCGGCTCGGCACGGTTCGTCACTTTGTACTTGCGTTTCTTCCCCATTTAATGACATACAACTGCATGACGGCAGATAACGACAGTCGGATACTTCCTTTTCAGCCATTTTGCTTTATCATTCCATGTGTTTTCTTTATGTGTGTGCCTCGTTTGTTAATATGTTTTCACTTTCGTAAGTGGAGTTGCCATGGCGTCAGGCAGTCGGCGTCCTGTTAGGCTCACTGCTGCTCAGGCTGTCGCATTGTTTCAGAAATTTTTGACAAAAGTGATGATGAAATAGCTGTCAGTGACAGTGATGATAGCTTTGTTGAGAGTGCATCAAGTGCCGAGTCAGAAGAAGCGAGTGTTGACGATCGTGAAGGGCCTTTTTGTTCTGCAAAGAGACAACGCTTCTCCCGTACTGTTTTTTACATCATCTACAGACACATTGGGGCAGGAACAAGGCAGATCGGCTGATTCTCCTGGTGACAGTGGTGATATGGGTTGTAGGGGGAGAGTGACAAGGATAGAGGCAGGCCTTCTCAAAGTAGGCCTAACACCAGTGCAACCCCAGGATGGACAGTGGTGTAATAATAGTAGTTTTGTGTTATTTTAGGTGACAATGTTCAGTGTTATGTAACTTCATATTATATGAAAAATGAACTTTTTTAAGGTGCTGTGTTCATTTAATGGATGTTGAGGAATATTTTTTTCTTCTTTGACTTTGGAGCTATATGGATTACCTGGTCGGCTGGAGCTTTGTTAGTTGTAACTATATACATGAAAAATTATCTGCATCAAATAGTATGCATGCAAAACTCACGGGTCAAGTTTTATATAATGAACATTATCATAATTTATTACCGGTATGTTGTTCAGAATTCAATTCTGCACAACCCAATAACAACTTTTTTGTTCTATGTTGAATACGAACATGTCTACAAGTGTTTTACTGACCTTACCCCCTGTTCCCAAACAGGTCGCAGATGAACCCTGCGTCCAGTCTGAAAACCCTTAACATACAGGAAGAGTTAATATGTTTTAAAATGTATACTGGCTTACAGTAGCAATGTCGTGCGAACCGAAACGCGACGTCAAATTTGTGGTACCAAAAACTGGGCAAAAACGGGGGCCGGCCGCAAAACTGGGGGGTCTTCAGTTCAATCAAGTATTACTGCCTCTTTAAGCGGTGTTTCATCCTCATTTTTTTTCTTATATGAATCAGAAATGAATAAAGATTTGAATGATTGCCATTTTATGTACTTACAGCGAAAATGGAATTTGTTATTTGATGAGAAAGTCGAAAATCCGCGTTTCGGGCGTAATTGCGGATATGGTATGCGTTTAGAATCGAAGTTCGTTTGGGGTGCTTCACTATTTAGGTCGGTACGGCTATATTTGTGAACCAATCACATTGTAATTTTGCAACCAATGAGAATCAATGTAACAAAATGATATATCCCGACGAGAGCTATGTGTGCCAGTTTCGAACTGAGATCGACGCTTCCAAAGTTTTGCTTTTTTTCATCGGAAAAGTTTGCAGGCAAGTCGCCATTTTTGGAACTTCTCGTCGGCGGGTTTCGATTTTGCATACTTTTTCCTATGTGCATGTGTAATATGAAATCAATTTGATGTAAAATACGGCCGTACGCCAACTTTTTACATGAGGATCTGTTCCAGATCAGTAGCAAAACAACGTCGGAATGTGCCGACGCTATAGGCCTACTACCGGCGTAACAGAACGCTGTACAAGTTTCAGCTATGCAAGTTTTACGTTGTCGGACAAAGACTAGATCTAGCAATCAACAGATCAAGTTCTGTTTTATCTGTGACATTGTATTTTTGAAGAAAAGGACAACTGCGTTTGAACTCGATTCGGAGTTGTCAGCCGAAGCGAGGTTCGTCAACCATTTCCTCCCCGAGATCATGCTATTTGCATATCGCAGTGTAGATCTGCTCACCCCACGACGGGCGAGCTTACTACTAAAAATACTATGTGCTCGACGTGTTTCGCCGGGCCGTGGAAAATGGGTTTGCCCAAACAGAGGGGTGCGCATACCCGCCTCCCCAACTCTCTCTCAAATAAATGAATGAATGAATAAGTCTAAATATTTTTTTTTTCAAATCAACAAACAATTCTGTGCAAGTTATTGTACTTTCCTTGACATGAATCTCTCTCTCTCTCTCTCAGAGAACAAGAAATGAATAAATAAGTAAATAGGCCACAATACATTCATATCCAAGTTGCTAACAGGCATGATCCTCTCTCTCTCTCCATCTCTCTCTCTCTGACAACACACTCTCTCTGACAACACGCACACACACTAAAACACACAGATATTTAGAATGTCACAAAACAAAATCTTCTGTTCATTGTTATAATATTCTTCATTTAGGTTTTGAAACTGAATAGAAGGCTATGAGTTGTATTATTTGTAAAGTAGACCATCCATTAGTTTATGTAGTTGTTTCAATTTGTAGTCAATATCTGAAAAGGATAGGCCCATTGTCATTAATTTGTTTTAAAGGGAAGATTGCATCTTATTTAATAGTAGCCTGTTGTTATTGATTTGTATTAAAGGGCAAGAGTACACCGGAAATACTTAGCAGGATTGCTCTGCTTTGGTGGATTTTTACAAGTAATATGCTAAAAATCAAAGTCGCGAGTTTGGGCTTAATGTTAAAGTAATGTTAATGTGAAGATTATGCATTATGGTTTCCTTTCCTTTCCAATCTCTCAATGAATAGTATATATTATGCAGAAATTCATATATTTCTCTATTGTAGGAGTTAAGTGACCTGTTCCTGAATGGTGAGTGGTCCCATATCCTTCCTGAAGTTTTCTTTGGACGCTGGCTGTGCTAAGTGTTCGGGGACTTGACTCATCCACAGACAGTTTAGTCTATTTTTTAAAGACTGATGTATAAAATAAAAATCAAATGTAACGTACATAAATCTTGTCTGTTATGTTTTTCTGTGTGTGTGTGTATATATGTGTGTTATGTGTGTGTGCATGTGTATGTGTGTGTGTTTAGTTTTTAGTAGAATTTTGATCGGATGATATTTTTGGACAGACTGCAGCATAAAAGCATGCAGTAATTTTTAATATTTCAATTATTTAAGTGATTCCAGAAGTCATTGATTCTCAGATGTCCTTTTATATGTACAGAAACTGATGAAATATTAAAAGTTATTCATAAGACTACTGAAGTAGCGAGTCGTGACTTTTTTGGTTTAATTTGCAGTAATAACACACTTGAACGATGAGCAAAATGATTTTATATCTATCTCTTGAAATGATTTTGTTTCTAGCTTCATTTTTGTCTGTTATTAATACAATATGGGCAATTATTAATGAAACACTGATAAAACATCCAAAATATCACATGTTTCCTGTAATAAGACAAAAATGGCTTGTCACAGAGTTCCAATAATGGTTTTATTCAATTTGGCACGCCAAAATACATCAACGACCAAAATTTCATGACTTTTGATCCGGTCTGTCTCTCACAATTACAAAATAAATGTCATTTCCAGCAAAATCAGCATACCATGCCATTTGATGAGTTTGTTCTGTGACACTTGTCCTTCTGTGTCCCACTAAAACGTGGTACCAAAATTTAAGAAATTTTTGACGCTTCAAATTGGAATATCTCATGAACTATTAGTCCGATTTGAAAAATTTAAACTGCTTTTTACTCAGAATAACAATATCTTCAAAACCACATAAATTTTTTAACTCAAAACCAAATTTCAATTTTTCATGCGGCATTGCTACTTACAGGGGTTTTTTTTCATCACTGTCCATGATAAAAAAAAAAATCATAGCAAATGACACCATGCACACAATCATTAAAAAAAACTTTTTTCATTTACCTCGATTTACACCAAAGATATATATTTGTTTCCACTACTGTTCTTTAAACTAAAAAAGATGGCTGAGTCACTGTTCTACTAGTTTTACGGTCATAGAAATCTACATAAAAAATGTTGCTGTTAATAATGAACAAAAACTTTTTTTTACCAAAACACTGTCTCTGTCAAGCAATCATGATCGGGGGGGGGGAAAGGGGGGGGGGTGGTACTTGCACATCAGCAGAACTTGGCCTTGTAAGTGGCATGCCGCATACACTCAAGGAGGAAGCTGCCCACATTCTTCTTTTCAAGTGCATCTGCAAGCTTGACAGCAAGAAATGATAAGCGTTCCTATTCAGTGATATTCAAAGCTTTCCTCACAGTTGCATGTACTTCGAACTTTATACTCTTCTCAAAAGAGGTCATGTCAATAATAACAGTTGCGGTAAAGGCTGCCATCTCTTCCCATGTCTTGTCGCAATCTTCCCTCAAGGCTTAATAAAGCTGGAGAAGAAGTTTGCTGGTTGTAGGACATTTGGTCAAGGTCTTCAGCCTGCCTCTCCCCTCAGCCATCAGTACTGACCTCATGGTGTTGTAGTCATTATCAACTGAAAATACAAAAATTTTGACCTCATGGTGTTGTAGTCATTATCAACTGAAAATACAAAAGATTTAGATTTTAAGTGTATGATTTTTTATTCTACTGTTAATATAAAAGTTGTGTGTGTGTGTGTGTGTGTGTGGTGATAGAGGGGGAGCAGGGGCATTTGCAAAATGTATTTTATACATAACATGACACACAGGTGCTTGCTGCAAAAAGACACAGGTACTTGCTGCAAGCACCCCCCAATATTTGTTTCAATCACAATAATTTGACAGTACGCACTCAAAAAAGTAAGAAATTCTGCGTGGATAGAGTACAGGAGTAGAGGTAGACAAATATTGTCATGCACACATGTATACATGATACAATATAGGCATAGGCCTGTAATTTATTATCATTCACACACACACACACACACACACACTTTTATTTTTTATGCAATTAGGCTACTAGTTACATTAACAAATACATATACACACTTTATTATCATTCAGACAACAATAAAGATTTAAGCCTTTCATCTCTCCTCTCTCTTGTATGAACATACTTTTTAGTTAACAGATTCAATTAACACTGTTCTTTGTAACTCTGAAGTAGATCAAATAAATACATGTCAGTGTTTCACACACACACACACACACACACACACACACACACACACACACACACACACACACAAGAGCTGGGAGGGGGAATCTGATACCCACACTGATAATTTTTCGAAACTGGTAAAACTAAGAATAAAATGCTTTTGTTAAGTACTGCACAATGAAAGCATTCAACAGTTCTTCTGACTATATCATGCTGATATTACATGATCTTTACAAACATTTAGGCTTATTAATTGTGGAGCTTGAAATGTGTCACTGAGGCACATGTTTAAAACCTTTAAAATGTAAATCAAAAAAGCTTTTATTATAAAACCTGAATAAATCAATGACCAAACTACCCAACTGAAAAACTTAAAGTTGGTTCGCAATCAGTCGATGGTTCTGCAAAGCTACTTCCTGTTTTGCAATTATGAGTAAAACATAAGATGTTGCCTGTAATCAATGAAAATGTACCAAACAATAAATACTCAAAACAAAACTATGCATATTTTTGTGCAATCAAGTCTTATAAAATACACAAGTACAATTAGAAAATTATACAATGCATCGGAACATGGAAGACCTTGCTATGTTGTATCATGTCACTGATTCAAACTTCGAAATTATCCTTTCTGTCATCAAATTAAAGAACTAAAGCACAGATTAATCAAATAATGATTGAAACAGCCAAAACTACTTACCGATATATTCTTCGTACATCAAAATGACAGACAGCAGCAAATTTCTTCGCGGCACAGCAGACAGCAACTCCTACGCCATTTTAATTCATAGTGTGAGGGTGGGGTTTTTTTCGAATCAACTAATCGGGGTCCTTACTTTAAATGGGTCGTGCGTCATGGCCACCTCACTGATTGAGCTCATTTGCATAGAAATGTAAAGTGCGAATCTTCAACTTTTCTGGTGATCGAAAACATACACCTATATGTCAATTTTAGATTTTCTATGATATATTTTGCCGAGAAAATTTGGGGAATTTTTAACACAACATTTGAGCGATTTATACTGGATACTTCACATTATAACTTAGTCGAAACAAAAGGTTACCTTCTGCTCTTTCCGATGAACTAAAAACTGGGTTAATGTATGCAGTGGCCATCACGCAACAAGCAATTTGCCAAGTGATGCAAAATTCAAGATCGCAGACAGTGCCGCAAGGTCTTCACCACGGCAGCACGACATGGCTTCCAGTGGGCATCATTCAACTTATTTCACTCCTTTTCAGTCGCAACCACAAATAAAAGAACCACACCACTTAAAAGCAGAAAGATCATCTTTATAAATGTGATTTTTTTTATTCATTGTGTTAATTTATAATAAATTAGTTTAGAAAATAGAGCGTGTGGAAAACTGGCAAATTTTGCTGCGTTTGCCAACTTTCCTCCACTAAATGAGCGCTGCTGCCGGTACGTACTCTAATGTTGCTACCCCAAAGCAGCTTCTTTCAGCTCTCCAAAACTCTGCCAAACCCACCTAAATTGGTGTCATCATGAGAACAGGGCAAGGAAGGCCACAGAATCGGCAACAATTTTTCACACGGATTTGATGATGTCAATGGGAATATGATAGTGATCAGGCTGCAAAATTTTCATTTTGGTCAGAGACTGCATGACTTTCATAATAAAATATAGGCCTATCTACATGTTTGCAAGATATAGGCCTATGAGATCTTTAGATAACAGCACAAATTTGAGCAACACTCTCAATGATACGTTTGTTCCGGTCTTCCAAAATGAGCCCATAGCACATTTGTCCCTGGGTAGGAAATGGTCAAGGTCGAGAAATCTTTGTTGCTGGGGGGGGGGGCTAATGCCGGTCTGCGCCAGTTACTAGTCAAAAGTCTTGCATTAAATGATTATGCATCGTGACATGTTGACTGGTTGCGATTAATCACTGTGACAGGCTGACTGGCTTGAACCATTTTTCAGTTTTTGATTCACATTTATCTTCCGTTCTCATACATCGAGTACATAACCAACAACAGCGGCCTAAATATTCAAGAAGTTGTCTACAAAAGTCAAGACAAGAGCCATTTGGAGGAGGAGAGTGGCTGACACAGCCAACCCTGAACATGGTGACGCCGACAATTCAGACAGCTGAGGCGAGATACTTTCATCCCTGTACTACTTCAATTACTTTTTAGTCTATTTCAGAGCTACACTTTCCCTGCTACTCATTTTAATAAGTACTACAAAACAAATAAAAAAAAAAAAACTTTCTTACATCTATGGCCTGAAGTCCAGCAGATCTGGCAACAAAAAGAAAGGAGTTCACAAGACACTGGCCTATGAATGATTGCTAAGTTCTTGAAAGAAAGTCAAAGGGTTAAGTTTTTGCAGTTGGTGGATACTGTGCAGGTGTCAAAGGGTTAAAACATCAAACACATGTCTTGCCTTTGAAGTCCAACAAGTGCTGTACATTTGATGATATAAGATATCTACTGATCTCTTGTGCAGTGAAGATAAAAGAGACAAGGATGTGGGCCTACATAATATAATTTTGAATAGCACTGCTGTATACTGGTCTACATTGCTCCTCATTACAACTTCATTTTCAGGGACGAAACCGGAAATGTTACACTCGCGAAAATGCATGCAAGCCAATGTTAAGTAGGCAAGGCCTAAGATTTCAAACTCCAATAGCCTGGCTGGCTTGTACAAGTAGAACATTTCTGGTTTCTCCAGACCTGCTTAGGCCTACCTAACCAATCCAGATTATTTTTACTGTTGGATGATGTTAAAAAAAAAATTAAAAAAAGGGGGGGGCTTATTCATTTATATTGGTGAACAGCTCAGATCATGCACTTCGTTGCAGGCTACTCACTTCGCTTCAGGTTTAGTTCAGCGGCAACCCTATCCCCCTTATCAGTGCCGCGCCCTGCTGGCCTGCTGGCACCGGACAGCTGGCCCCTGTTATTCCCTATTGTGGCATGCTAACATGTAGTGGATTTTACCAAAGTTTACGGTGCTGTGGTTCCTAAACCTGACTTATTATGGATGTGATATTTATGTTTGTTGCTTGTTGGACATTTCCTCTATACTATGTAAGTGTTTGATTTACTATACAGTTTGACTTTAACGTTATAGAGGAGTTGAAAAGAAGTGTGTGACTGTATAGTTTGTGCTTCAAAGCATGTGCTACTGCAAGTAATATCATATCACGGCACAGGTCTAGCCATGATGGAAGGAGAAAAACATTTAGACAGTGACCATGCCTTTCGTCTCAATTCTTTATGTAGAGTTTGTGGTGAGAGGTCAAAAAGGAACCGTGACTTGAACCCCCCAAAGTTGTGCAGAAACTATGCTTCTGACATGGAACATTTTTATGGTTTAGTTGTGTCTAATGACTCAAGCAGTACACACACCACAACACTTTGCACAAAATGTTACACAAGGCTGTTGAGACTAAAGAACTCATCATCACCATCTGAGCAAACAATACTATCAGCCAAAGAGGCTATACAGAAATGTGCTATGTTGTGGACTCAACCTTTTGATCCATCAGTTGCAGTCAGTGACTGTATTGTGTGTAAAACCTTTTTCAGTCAGAACACAGCTGGTAGACCGTCCAAACCCAAACGTGCTATCCCCCAAAATATATCAGTCACAAACGCCACCACAAGTAGTGATTGTGGTGATATTGATATCGGGTTAGATTGTTCATTCCAGCCTACATGCATATCAACCCCTGAAAAGGATCACACTTTTGACAAAAATGCAGACCAAAATCCAACGACAAACACATGTGTACTAACACTCTCTCAGACTAAGGAATGTGTGGTGTCAGATCAGATAAGGCCACGGATACCGACCCCCCCCCCCCCCCCCCCATGCCAGAACAGTGTGGTAATTAGGCCTAATCACAGCCTGCCGCTCCCCAGGGCAGATGTATACTGAAACAGGTCAGTGTACTGCATGGCAGAGATATGTAGCTTGCTGAGCGGTGCATGTTTAACAAGCAAGCGGTGCATGTTTAACAGAGAGAAAAGTCAGATGTGACTTACAGCATGTTTGGAAGAATGATGTTTTTGACTGTGATATCGTATGGTAGCTTGTCCTGTCTCCCTTCTATGTACGAATTATCCTTTATTTTCAGCTGTTTTTGTTTGCAAAAGATATGGCACATTTGGAGTCATATGAAACTACTGTTTAAGACCTATCTTATGATTGGTTGTGCGTCACAGTAGTCAGCAGGATGAATTTGTACTAGCAGGAAAGAAAAGGGTACTGTGTTTTCTGCTCACAACTCTTAGCGCTGGCTCGCGCGCCCAGCAGAGAGGAGGGGTTGACTCGCTTATCTCTGCATCAGGAGGCCAGGTTCTCTACCCTTCCGCTAGCAACTAAACCTAAAGCCTGCAATGCTGTGCATGGGTAGGCCTACAGTTGACACCACATTACAATGCTTATTTTTTAGCCATCTATTCAGTTTTTAATAAAAAGAAACAAAGCACTCTACAGTACTGTACTTGGAATGAACAATATAAAAATGGATAGAACCAACAATATTGTTTTGTGTTTGTGAGTTGTAAATTCCTTTTTTTCACAAAATATGGTGGAAAATGGCGACCGATTTGTTACACGATGACGGTACACTTCTTCAACCCAGGAAAGCAATGGAGGCCTAAAATATAAAGGTTTATATATAGTTCCTGTGCTTGTCTGTGTATTAAACTGTTCTTGCAAACTATCTTCTGAAACATAATAGCACTCAAAAAATCAGTCTTACGCGCATAACGTTCATGTCACTCAGTCTTGTCAACTACAGACGTCATGTTCTTACACAAACCCACTGACAACAAAGACCAGTCATTTTTTTGCATAAAAATAGAGAAGGTGTACCATTACAGTGCGTTTTGAGCAAGAAAAACATCATAGTGTCGGCAGAACAGGACTCTAGTCAGATGAAGTTCATGTCCACAGCGTTATGTGCGAAAGACCATGTTCGTGTGCTGCAGCAGACGCACTTTTGGTTGAAAAGTTGATGTCTACGTCATCATTTGTACTCAGAGAGCACTGACACAGCAGGTTTTGCATTAGAAAACCACGTGAAAGGGATCATGACCTCATTTCCCGCTTGTGTCCCCACCAAAACACATCAGTTGTGCGCGGAAGATTTTGCCAGCAATGCTCAAATTTTAGACTTCTACGCAACTGCCTGTCCAGCTAGAACATCACAAAGGTAAGAAATGTTTCTTCTGTGATATACAAAGGCATTTACTGGGGCTAAATTCAATGAAATACATTTTAGCACAGGTGATTACATGATTTGTAATATGTGATCCGTCAAACCACTGGCCTCACCCTCAGGATCAGTTTGCCGTACGAAATGGCAACGATTAGTAGTGGTAAAGGGGTAGGCCCTATCGTAGAGCAGTGTTCGGGTTCTATCATGTCAAAAGGAGGCCAGAATCAAGTCTGATAATATTACAAACTTCATTTTAAAAAAAAACACACACAATGCGGTATTTTTCGACCACGCTCTAGGATTTAACCAGAACAGGTTGATACTAGATCTATAACAATCCCTACATGCGCGGGCAGTCAAACTTGTTTTGAATCCCTACATTCTAAAACAACGTTTGCGAAATCGAGTTTTCCGCCACCGTTTTTCACTTCTCGGCGCAATCCACAAAAATTGAGGTTAAAATGAAACAGTCCGCAAAGAAATTCAAGGGCCCCAAAGCACACGCATGACATCCTACATTTGTTCCAATATATTACTATTAGATTAAATTCATTACAAAGGCTGTTGTCATCTTTAGCACGGCCATTTTAGCAACGTGACAAGTATGATTAAAATGTGTTTGCAGGAGAACAGGAGACGATTGTGCATTTATCGTATGCCTTTTCGATCATGAAATTACTTCTATGCCTTGCCACAATCAATACATATCAAAATTCCTCACATGAAATAAGATGAACGCGGATAAAACTTCGTCCAAGTTTTCGTACCCACCTTGTCTTGCGACGACACACTGCAAAAAGGAAGTGACTTATTAAACCGAGGCTCCTTGTGAAGGGAAGTAGCTAGTCAACTTCCGGTCGTCACCTTCCGTGGTTCCAGTCAACTACTTCGAATGCAGCTAATAATCGACCATTTGTCTCGTGAGACTTTACAAAAAAAACAGCGAATAAATTGATTTGGAAGCTGTCTATGAATGAATTGAATCGTAAGTTTATAAACTAAAACCGAAGTACAATTTTGATGTTTAAAAGACTTTCTTTTTTAAATCAGGGACTCTAATCTAGTCTTTTCCTTTTGACTTTCTAAAAACCCAACCTGGATCTATTATTCTATTATAATCTAGATTATATCTCTGCATTAGACTAATACTAGTAATAGTCGAACTAATCATCGAATCCGAAGATCAGATGATGAGAACTCGTGGTGTATCATATAATTATAACTTGTGTCACTGTAATTGTGAGGGTGTGGTCATCATCATGATCATCATCATGTGCCCTGCCGTATGGCGTATGCGATTATCATTATGGCCCTCCATATCATATCATATGGATATGCATCTGTCTATAGATCCCTTGTCGCCGCAAGCACATCTTCCACGCTCTCTGTCCTCAGTCACCCTGCAAGTCCATCCAGTATTTTCTCCCTGGGTCTACTTGGTGTTCTCGTTCCCTCCAGCTTTCCTGTTCTGACCAGGTGCTCTAATTCCCCTTTCCTCATAAAATGGCCTATACATGTTGCTTGTCTTTTCCTAATCTTCCTTATCAATGATCTTGTGTCTGTCTCCTTCAAGACTGTCTCGTTTGTTTTCTTTGCTGACTATAGAACTCTCAGCATTCTTCTTAGAAACCACATCTCGGCTGCCTCAATCTTGTTCTGGCTTTGCGATTGACTGTCTACGCTTCACATTCATACAACAGGATTGGTTAGAACTACATGACTCTAAAGAACACTCTTCCTGATGTTAACTGGTAGGTGTTTGTTGGTAAGAATGCTTTTCATCTTCTTGATTGCAGTTTTGGCTTGGCTGTTTCTGCTGGCTATTTCTGATGTGCATCTGCCGTCTGGTGAGATGACCGTTCCCAGATATTTAAACTTATCAACCTGTCTCAAAGTTGTGCCATTTGCTGTTATTTTGCATGAGGAGATTTCATGTTTTTTACTGATTACCATGACTTCTGTCATGCTATTTAGCTCCAACCCTTTATTTTTGCTTTCTATTTCATAAATACTCACAGGGTTTTGTAGGTCCTTTTCATTTCCTGCAATTAGCACAGTGTCATCTGCATAACGAATGTTGTTTATCATTTTTTCTCCAACCTTTAATCCAGGGCATTATTCAAGGTTTCTCATGATGGTTTCACTGTAAAGTGAAAACAAATCTGGTGACAGAACACAACCTTGCCTGACTCCTCTTTTGATATTTTGGAAAGAGCTTATATCGTTTTCTATTCTTATACTAGTTATAGCTGCTGTTTGTTCCCAATATATATTTCTGATTATTTGCAATGCAAATCATCATCGAGGCAGAATGCACATGGACTCTAGGGCACAAAGAAGATTGTATGCATATATCAATTCAAGCAGTATAAGACATAAACTATCCATGAAGGACAAGGAAGCCAATACCTATACATGTATACGAGTAAATACACATGCACACACATACACACCAAAGTAAAAGTACATGCACAAAGACCCATGCACAAAGAGCCATGTCCATATAAAAGTATCTGAAGTGACAGTATACTGAATTCTGTTGAGGAAATCTTTATAGTTTGTCATAAAGACCTTGTGGCTTGCATGTTCCAAGTTTATCTGTGAGGTAGGATTCTCTTTCTTTCCTGTCTGTGGTGCTGTTACTGTATAGAAGCCACAGACCTTTCACCCCGGTGTCATTGATTGAGTGGTCTGATTAGTTGAAAACATGCAGAGCAGCTGATCACGTAAACAATGTTATAGGTTTGACAATTAAAATGTTTTGTAATTTTCACATGAGATTTGGGGCCTCTGACTGTACTGGCTGAGCACACGAAAGGACATACTCTCTACAAATAAACCAAACTCAGTAGCATACTACTGATATTGGTGATAACTTGTTGATTTGTCATTTGACATTTTCCTGTATACACGTGGTTTGTATAGGTCTAAAAAATAATTTTAAAAAAACATACACTCATGAAACTTTGACACATGTTATTGTTTGATTGAATAACCATATTACAGAGTTTCAAAGCTGTAACTTTTACAGTTCTCTTTTTGTAGGCAGTGTTGACAGACAATTTTTTTTATGACAACAAAATTGGTTGCAATTGGATATAGGTAAAGTTCACACTGCTTCTGAAAAGTGGACTGTTTTCCAATAAATCACACTGAAAATCCCAGTAGAGAGTGAACAATGGCTGCTTGAGATTTATACTTTATACAAATCAGCGAAACGTTGCTGACTACTTGGTGATTTGTAGTTAGCTTCAGTATACCAATTGCTTGAAAAGAGTTGGAAAAATGATGAAAAATGTTAACAAACTACACACCTTCGAAATTTTAACATATGATTATTGTTTGACTTAATAATCACAGCACAAGGTTTCAAAACTATAACCTTGACACACAGACACACACTCTCACACACACACACACTCACACACACACACACACACACACACACACACACACACACACACACACACACACACACACACACACACACCATACAAACACACTCATACACACACATACACACACACACACACACACACACACACACACACACACACACACACACACACACACACAGTGCACATGCAAACAGTTCAAACATTCAAACACACAGTACAAACATCCACATAAAAGTGCAGGTGTACACACGTGTAAACACACACACACATTCATATATGCACCATACAAACATATACATACAACATACACCAAAACCCTCACACACACATACACACACACACTCAAATACATGCATTTCATTCACTGTTGTACCATTTCCAAACTGTATTTTGTTAGTCCCCCTTATGCCTGAAGGCTGTGAACACTGCATCTTTGTTTCATCAACCATATGCTTCATAATCTGTACCGGCATACAACTTTAGCCTATGTGTTTGGTGGCCTGTGTATGGAGGAATAACTGGGGGGAAAAAACACAAAATCTTCAAGGCAGACATTCATCATGAAACAATAAAATCAACCTCATTCAGATCAGCTGGTGGATTATTTGCGTAAGTGCCACACTACGCACACTGTGTTAATCACTACACCCGCCCCTCTCTTCCTTTCACCTTCTCTACAGGTGGGACACATTTTCGTCAATTCCATTCCTTTTGATGGGCTAAAATCACTCTCTTCGTACTGTTCTGCACCTTCAGAGTCAGACCTTTTGGTAAGAACGACTTTTATTGCCTCACGTAAACTGTAAACAAGTCTTGTTCGACTTCTGTGAGCGGAAATCCCCAGTTTCTATACGCATCAGAACCATCAAAAGGATGATGGTGGATGTTTCAAGAAAGAAGAAGAAGTAATTCGTTCTCGGTTGCGACACCATTGTTCTCAAGTCGTAAACAGGAACAGGGTCCGCATAAAAATAGCTCAAAGTCTGACCGGTTATAGGTCACTCACCACGTGCAATGGTCAAAAGTTACTCCATGCTAATGAGGCTGTATCATGACTCACTTCGATTACCACTAACTGGCAATATATCACCAGTAAGTGGAAAGTTTTTCAATGTCAGGTCCTCTATAGCGGCTTTCAGAGCGCACCCATCTCAATTGGGAGGTCCTTGATCAAGGATGTTAGAGCTGAGTGAGTTCATTAAACAAACCACACTCCCAGACCACCTACTCGTTTTGACAGCTTTAGAGCTGGTTTACAAAATATTGTATGATTTAGGAATTAACAGCCATCTTGGTTTTCCACGATACAACATCGAAAGAGATAATATACTTAAAAATTGTATCATTAAGTTTTGACAAGAGTGCTTCCACATTCCAATGAAGAAAAGACAATGAGTACAATTAGTTCTTACTGTTCCTTCAACATCTAATATATTTTTACATTTGCTTTGATTTACATTAACACGTTCTTCAAACTTATTTTGGTATAATTTCCCCTGTCACATTAATTTCTTTCTTGTTCACTTTATTGAAAAAAGCATACGGAAGGGAGTATAGGAAAGGAGGAAGCAGTTACTACGAATTCATGACATGCCTGCACGATAGTGTGGCTTTTCAAAACATCACTGACTACATCACAGAAAATGTTGGAAACCAGTGTTGAGTAGGAATTTGTTACCTCTTGATATTTGTCTAAGACATTTTGATTTTCAACTGTAAGATATACATGTACTTGTCTTGCATTGGGTCAGCCAGATATCTATTTGATTTCTTTCAGTTCATCGTCATCCGAACCAAACTTTTACCCTTGGTTAGGTGGCCTTTTTGTTGCTATCTCTAATGGCTTTCATGTGTGGTCCCATTCATTTTCTAAATGTTCCTTACTCTCTGGGCATAATCTTCCCCTATGAATATTTGACTGTTTTCCAGTTGTTGTTGGATTTTGTTTGTTTGTTTGTTTGTTTGTTTTTTTCCTCTGAGGATTTCTTATTTATCTGTATAGAAGGTATACCTGGCTATGGTCAGGGAGTTTGGTTTAGTGCTTAGGCGATGTACATGGTCAAACTGTATTGTTTTGGTAGTTCTTAGCACAATCTCTACATTCCATTTTTGTTTCACCATCTCCGTGAATGTCGAAAAAGCAATAAAAAAAAAACACACACACCAGAAGACACAAGAGACAAACAAACAACAAACAAACAAACAGAGGCAGGACTACAGAACTCACTATAACATTTTATTAGACTACCCGCCAACGGGCGCCAGAGTCAGTCAGGATCGAACCCCAGACCTTCCAAATGGAACATCAGACTTCCATTTGGAAGGTCTGGGGTTACATCAGACTTCCATTTGGAAGGTCTGGGGTTCGATCCTGCTTGAATACATTCCACCTGACGGATAAAGGGTGGATACTTTTCTGATCTCCCATGTCAATAAGTGTGTGGGCCTCTCAATGCATGAACCTCGTTTATGTGCATGTGCACGAAGAAAGCAAAAATGCACGTTAAATGTCCTTGTAAGTCATGCCAGTATTTGATGGCACATGGAAACATGAAAACATCCAGAATGCACGCCCACTGAAGACGGTATATGCAGATTGCGCAGTAACGTACCCACTGCACGATGTGGGCAAAACAACGTGCACACACGCATCCGAGAACAACAACAACAAAACTTACAAACAAACAGATAAACATACAAGCAAACAAACAACAACTATTGTCAAACCATTCTGTAATCCCACTTTTTATACCAAAAATGGATAACAAAACAAATAGTTGGTTTTAGCATACACATTTCTCACTGCAAATTTCCTTGTTGTTGAAAAACTTAAGAAAACAAACTAAACCAAACCAAAACAAAACAAAAGAACAAAACAAGACAATTATATTGTTTAGACTAAGGTACACTTTCTCATGCTCGTGGGAAAAACGAATAATAAAAAATGGAAAACAACATGGAAAATTTAGATTTGCCTGACGAACATTATTCTTTATGATTTTAAACACTGAATCGGTGGTTGTGACCTAATAACAGGTCATGACGCTCGAAGCGTTTATGTGAACTTTATATCTGTATCTATATACAGTCGACTCCGCTTATAAGAACCTCGCTTACAAGAAACTCCGCTTATAAGAAAGCAAAAAAAATTGTCCCTGCCGAGGTTGTTCTTTGTGATTACTTACAAAACCTCTTATATAAGAAACTCTGTTACAAGAAACCTCGTCTACAAGAAACACGATTTCTTGCTCCAGACACGATTTCCCTCCGATTTAAGAAACTTCTGCTCAGCTATAGGAAACTCACTTTTGAGTTCCTTGTAAAAGAGGTTCGACCGTAAAGGAAACTGAAAGTTAAAATTTTCCGGGAAGTGCTTTTTTTTGTTGTAAGGCGAAACCGAAACTAGCACCATATCTTTGTCTCGTGTGGATAGTGGGTGCTACCATTTTTTCCATTTCCATTTTCGCAGCTGTGTAGAAATCTGTGAGTCAGTGACCACTCAGCAGTACTGTTTCTTGGCTACATTGGCAATGGCTGAAGGGAGAAAGCGGCAAGCAATCTCCTTAAAGAAAAAAATTGAGATAATCAATGCTGTGGAAGCCAATCCAAACAAGAAAAAGAAAACTATTGCTGAGGAGTTTCAAGTTCCTGTGTCATCGGTATCCAACATTTTGAGAGAGAAACAGAAGTACCTGGATCAGTTTGCCTGTGGTACAAAAGGTGTGACCAGAAAACGTGACAGACGGTCCAGTCATGACGGGTCTTCAAGTTGCTAGCTCATATCACTGCTGGAGGAACAACGAAGTTCACCTTGCTTGAAGCAGTTTCCACCCTGAAACAGTCCTGGGACAAAGTTTCTCCTTCCACAATCGCCAACAGCTTCCGCAATGCAGGCTTTTGCAAGCCTGGTGGTGAAACAAATACAGGTGCAGACGACAGCTCGCAAGAACCTGACCCCAAAGACCATGAAAAACAGGAGCCCCTTCTTACACGTCTCTTCGAAGAATGGAACATTTCTCCTTCTGACTGCTGTAGTGTGGATGATGGTGTTGCAACAGCCACAGAAACAGTCACCGAGGATGCATCAGATGGAGAGGACGACTGTGGCGAAGGCAAAACAAGAATTTCAAGCAAAGACGCTTTGGACTGTGTCCAGAAAATTGATGTGTATTGTTTGCAGTCAGGTTGTGATGATGCTATTATGAAGTCGTTCCATGTATTCACTGACCTGCTGGAAAAGCATATGGCAAGCGCTAAAACTCAGACACAAATCACCGACTTCTTCCAGGTTGGAGAGAGTACGGCAAAGTAGACACAGACAGTGTGGACTGTGGAGAGAAGAAAGAAGTGAAAAAAGATAAAGGAGGGAAGGAAGAAGAGGTAAAAGCTGGAGGAAAGGAAGGGGATGGAAGGAGAACATGATGAAGAGGAAGAAGAAATGAAAGAAGGGGGAAAGGAAGGAATGGAGGGAGAGAAAGGAGGGAGGGAAGGTAGGAATAGAGGGGCGGAAGAAGAGGTGAAAGCAGGGGGAAAGGAAGAGATAGAAGGAGGGAAGGAAGGAAGAATGGCAGTTGGGGGAAATGGAGGGGTGTACGAAGAGAAAGTAAGGGAGGAAGCTGGGATGGACGCAGAGAATGGAGGGAAGGAAGGAAAGGTGAAAGGAGGGGAAACAGAAGGGATGGTTGCAGGGAAAAGATTGAAGGAAAAGGGAATGAAACCAGAGAAAATGGGAAAGATAACAGAGATGGAAGGAAGGAAAACGGAGGAGATGGAGAGAGAGAAAGGAGGAGAGGAACGGGACGAGGATATTCGTTTTGTACGGCCAGAACCAGAACCTTCGCAAACCTTCAAACCGACGAATGCAGCTTGGCGTGTGCGGCAGTGTCAAAGACTTGGTCTTCCAGCCCCTCTAGATCTGCCGGAACGGAAAACCAAAAAAGAACTGGGAAAACCCATCAAGTCAATAATATGGGAGATGGAAATTATCTGTATAGAGCGCTCAGTTTTGAAGTGTGTGGCACGCAGGACTGCCATGAGCAGTTAAGAGCTTTGATAGTTGATTTTATGTGCCAGAATCAACAGTCTTTTACTGCCTACGTTGGGCAAGATCTTGGACAGTACATTTCAGAAAACACTCTTCAAGACAGTTCTTGGGGGTCGGATGTGGAGATCTTTGCCGCAGCGACACTGTTACAGACAACCATTGTTGTCTACACTGCCTGTTCTCCGATGTCTACAAAGTGGTTGCCCCATCCACCACTTTTTCCTATTCCTGGAACAGACGGTAGTGAGGAAAAAATCTATATCCAAAATTTGTGCCAACATTTTGAACGCGTTGTTTGTGTTGCCTAGCATTCTCAAAGAACTCAAAGGTTCTCCAGGTGTTGCAGTAATATGACGAAACTAGCAAGTCAATTATCAAAACTCTCAAAGAAGAGGGAAGTATGCCTTGGACTCATAAATAAAATATTACGCATGTACACCGTATATGCGTGTGTGTATATGGATACTGAAACTAAGAATTTCTCAAATAAACTCTCAGCATTTTGAATTTTCGCCGAGATCTGTGAGGTGTTCTGCCAGGAAAAAAAAGAAGACGCTCACGGCGTCACATCATCCCATTCTATTGTTACGTCTAGCAGCATACACTTATTTAGTCTTCTTACAACAAGAATAATGTATGATGGAAGAGGAACAGTACATGTATATTGAAATAAAAGAATTTTCCCTCTCTATTACGCATTTTTTCTTGACAGGTGTGTTCTTTTCCTTTTCTTTCTCTCTTTCTTGCCATTTCCACGGTTATAAAAAAATGCACTTAAAATTTTTTTCTTATATCCGAGTCTTCGTATATAAGAAACCTCTGATACATGTATAAGAAACCAAAAAATTGTGTCCCCATGACTTTCTTATAAGCGAAGTGTACTGTAGAAGTATTGCAATATTGGAAATATGTTATGAATTCCTGGAAAATCGAGGATACAATCTTAAACAAATGTAAGAAAAATAGTAAATGGTGAACGTCTTCTGTAACTTTCTCTTAGTATGTGCATGTATGTGTGCCATTTTAAGCTACTGATTTATGTGTCTGTTAGTAAAAGCATTTGATAATCATTGTGATTGTAGAATATTCTCTTTATAAAAAAGTAAGCTTACTTTGACTCAAGTATAATAGTAATGTCGTTTTGGGCAACCTAATCTAAACTCTGCGGAAAAAGTTAGGGACCGCCCTCGAAAAAACCAGCTGACTTCATCTGTGCCAAACTCCTTGTTCCTAAGTTTATAAAATCCAATGGCTGTCAGGCCGAACACACCAGTGGGTGAGCAATGCTGTGTTAGCCTGAAACTTGCTCGGGAACCACGGAGGCCTGGCTAGGGCACGAGACAGAAACTGCCAAACTGCAAGAAGTGGACCATTTTTACGCTGGCGCGTGGGCAAGCCCGGGCGGAAAAGATTAAAAATTCGTTGTGCACATGCAGGGGGGATGTCTTGAGAGGGAACTGTTGTCACCACTTAGGCTTTATAGCCCCGCGATTTTCCGCTAGCCACCATCTCCTCACCATGCCTCCCAGACGAAAGGAGACCACCTTCAACAAAGCCCGGGCCATCGCATGGCTGCAGGACGGCGTAAGCAAGCGAGAAGTGGGCAGACGACTTGCGGTGTCCCATTCTGTCGTGGTCAGGCTGCATCAGAAGTTCCAGGCCACCAACAGCGTTCTCGAGAGGCCCAGGTCAGGACGGCCTAAGAAGACAACACAGCGTGAAGATCGCTTCATCAGAAGACAAGCTCTGCAGCAGCGAGGCACCACTGCAAACATCATCAGGGACCAGCTGAGGGAGGCAACACACACCAACGTCAGCACGAAGACCATCCGCAAACGCCTGCACGAAGTTGGTCTGCGATCACGTCGTCCAGCTGTACGGCCACGACTGACAGCAGCTCATCGCCAGGCTCGTTTGGCGTTCTGTCACAACCATGCCAGATGGACACGCCAGCAATGGGCCGATATGCTGTTCAGCGATGAGTCCCGCTTCACTCTGCACCATCAGGACGGTCGGGCTCGTGTGTGGAGGCGTCAGGGTGAGCGGTACGACAACGGTCTGGTGCAGGAGAGGGTGGCCTTCGGCGGGGGCTCCATCATGGTGTGGGGGGCCTTCAGTTTTCGACACAGAACCCCCCTCTACCACATTGTTGGCAACCTGACGGGCCAGCGCTACAGAGATGAGATTGTCGCCCCTTTGGTTCTACCCGCTCTACAACAGATTGGTGTGCAGGCTGTGTTCCAGGACGATAACGCGACACCTCACAGAGCGAGGCTGGTAAACAACTTCATCCAGCAGGCTGGTGTCACCAGGATGAACTGGCCGGCCTGCAGCCCTGATTTTAACCCCATCGAGCACCTGTGGGATGAGCTGGACAGGCGAGTGAGGAAGAACCACCCACCCCCAAGGAACCTGCAGCAACTGCTTCAGTTCCTGCAAATCGAATGGCAGGCCATTCCACAGGCCGTCTGCAGAAAGCTGGTAAACTCAATGAGGAACAGGACTGCAGAAGGCATCGCAAAACGCGGCGGACACACCCATTACTGAACTGTTCGGACCTTGCCAATTTTGTTTTCGACCCCCATGTTGTTTCAGAGCTTGTTGACACGTAATGCGTGAATGACATGTGACCATATTTTCGAAAAGAATCGCAGAGATAATGAATTAAACATGTTACAAATTTGATTCAATTTTGTTTGGTGATTTGGAAGCTGTGTTTGTTTGAGTAAGTGGTCCCTAACTTTTTCCTTTCAGTATATTTTTTCAGTATGTAGCTATTGATATGCCACTATTCAGCTTCTGTGGGAAACAAAGAATGCTACTAAACAGTACTTAATGTTTTATGACATTGCCGTGACTGCAGATGCTAAACATTTGAACAACAGAAGTGCATATTGAGAATGAAAATCAGTTATACACAATATAAACAATTATAAACAATTGTGTTCTGTTCTGATATTAATGTTTGAATACTAGCTTTTTATGGAATTTGAAATGGTTTTAATCCAAATCTTATATCGCGATCTGTATTTATTGGTTGGTCTGAAGTGCTGCAGAAATGTTCAGAGTCTGAAGTTCGTTTGTTCAAGGTCTAAACTCCTCAGTCTGCACCAGTTTGTGTATCATGTCAAACAAACTGATACAGGTAGGCTTATATTCCAAAATAACAGAATTCAAGTAAAAACTAGCTAATTCAGACCAGTATCACTTATAAACGTTGAAGGGAGGATCTTATTTTCTGTCATGGCATCAAGGATGACCATATCATGCCTCACAGAAAAAAAATGTGTTCGTGGATTTGTCAGTCAAGAAAGGAGGCATCACAAGTGTCTGTCTGTCTGGCTGTGTGTACAATATGTCATGATGAGTTGGGAAGTAATCCAAGAAGCTAAAGCAGAGAAAGTGGACATCGGTGCGGTGTGGGTTGATCTGGCAAATATGAATGGATCATCCAGCACAAGATGATTCAACTGGCTCTCGAAATGTAGGCCTATTATATCCGAAAGAACATCCAAGAAATGCTGAAGAAGTACTTTCATAGCTTCTCAGTGTGGTTCTCCACAAAACATGCATGATAGACCAGATCAGTTTGGAAGCTGGGATAGTAAAGGGCTGTGCAGTTTCTCTAACACTATTCCTGTCAGCATTGGAGATCATCTTGAAGGCAACAATGAGCAGGTCAAGTCCAGCAGACCTCGGTAATGGATACTAACTGCCCCCTCCAAAAATCTTTATGGTTGACATAACCGCCCTTTCCACAAAGAAAGACCCTTTCCACAGAGAACAACCCTTTCCACATCCAGGTAAAGTTGCAAACCAATGAAATCATGCAGCCTCTTATTGTGGAACAGAAAAGTAGCCAGAACTATTGCAGTCACGTTTATTGAAACCAACCATGTCATTCCATCAGTGGGTAAGATTCATATTGCTAATAGCCCAGCCGACTACTGGAGCCATATCAGGGTTAATTCACAACGTTAAAAACTACACCCAAATTTAAGTAAAAAGACAACAGTTAAAAACCAAACAGACCATTATCCTTTCAGGTCCAAACTGTATATAAAATTCGTTCTCATACGTAAAATCATATCAAATGAAATCTATTGATCTTGTAAAAACTTGAAAATTGCATCCAGAAGAACATCTCAAAAGAGATTCTTTAAGGAGTCCTCCATGTAATGTTTATGTCTCACATCATTCAAGTCCAAGCATTCAACAAGAAGGTGTCTGCTGCTCAGCAGCTCGTCACATGGTATACACCACAGTGCTTCTTCGTTTTTTTGGTTGGAACGAGTGTTGGATGTATGACCCATGTGTAACCAACATAACATTGTCTCTTTCCTACGGTTTCCAGGGGTAAATGGGAGAATCTCTTTTTTAAGGTTGGGTAGGATATGGATAAAGTCCGTTGTCTGCTTGTTCAAGTCCTCCTGCCATTTATCTCTGCCCACTGTTGGACCTTATCTACGCAGAGCTGCAGCTGCCTTTGAACGCCCGCATAGACGCTTCCAGCTGCGTATACTGCAAAATCATCCACTGACAGGGAACAGTCACAGACCTGCTGTACTGACTTGAGAATATTGTTGATCTTAAGACTGATCAGCGCAGGAGAGAGTCTGCTCCCTTGTGGTGTACCCAACTCCTTCTCATGGATGTCAGATAGAGTAGTACCAACCTGGACTTCGAACTGTCGCTCAGCCAAATTATTTTGGACAGACAGGGGTAGGTGACCCCAAAACCCAGTCCATGTAGATCCATAAGTATTCCTGACTCCCAGGTGATGTTATATGCTTTCTCTACATCAAAGAAGATTGCCACTACATGTTGTTTGTTCAGAAATGCATTATGTATTGTCGTTTCAAATTGGATTAAATGGTCGACTGATGGAGTTCGTTCGTTATTTCTTTTAACGTCTATTCACATATGTGCTTTTAGACGAAAAAAAAAAACAATAGACAAGATAAGATAAAGAGGTGTCTATGGGGTGGAAGAATCTACGAATCATAAAGACGGTTTAACATATTAAGTGACAATAACAAATCTATTGAACAAGAGAAAAGCAATCAGAACATTAGAACGATCAGGTTTTAACAGATTGCACAGGGCTGTATGTGTGTATGTAAGCGCACGCGCGTGTGAGTGTGTGTGTGTGTGTGTGTATGTGTGTGTGTGTGTGTGTGTGTGTGTATGTGTGTGTGTATGTGTGTGTGTGTTGTGTGTGTGTGTGTGTGTGTGTGTGTGTGTGTGTGTGTGTGTGTGTGCGTGCGTATACGCACGCGCACGCAACGAGCGTGTCCTGTGTTGGGTTATGACAAACCATCTGTGATTATCTGGTGGGGCAGAGTAGCATTTTAACAGTCAAGGAGTAATGATAAAACTAACAGGCAAACAAACAGAGGTAGGTGGGAGTTACAGGTATAAAACAATCGGTCTTAATCAAAGAAAACGACCTACGGGACTGTGCAGTAAATGCCTAGCAAAGTGTAAATACAAAGTGAAATCAGTGTGTTTCTGTTTAAATTTTGAAAATGATGCAGGGAAATAAGGTCTCAATCGCTGACAACACAGAAGGTGTTTAACTGTGATAGACTCACTACAGATACATTTGGTGGTTTTACTGAACTTAGACCGAAGTGAGTTCAGATATAATCTGTAAGCTAAAGTTATTTCTAGTCTTGTAAAACCCTGGTAATTTACGATGAAGGGGCGATAGTGACATTGTGCTTTTACTTTGTTTTCTAATATAGCATTCATTTCATGTTCAGAGAGTCGAAGATCAAGTTTAGTACTGCCAGCCCTATTCATTGCTGCACTTTTAGCGATTATGTCGACTCGGTCATTATATATGATACCACAGTGTGATGGAATCCAACAAAAAGTAACCTGAGTATTATTTGTTATTAAACAATGAAATAAAAAGTTTATCTCAAATATTAACGTACTGTTTACTTTACATTTGCAGCTCGTCAGGGATTGTAATGCAGATTTCGAATCTACACATAATAAGATACTAAACATATCTATGGGTAAATCTACTATACATTTCAGTGCCATTAGGATGGCAACTAATTCAGACGTTAAGATTGAATGTCCCTGTCCTAAAGAATAAGCCTTTTGTACTTTTAAGTTTGGAATCATAAAACCAGCGCCTGCTGCACCATCATCTAGAACAGAGCCATCAGTAAATATTTTCAAGTGATGTGAATATTTTTCATGCAAATGTGACAGAACGTCAATTGCCAACAGGTGTGGATTAATATATTTTCTCAAGTCAGTTTCAATGTAGTTGATATCAAAAGTAGCAGTGGACAATTCCCAGGGGGGTAGAGGACAACACATCAGTTTATGTGAAACTTTTTTAGGTACTACGATGCAAATTTCGAAGAGTTCATTTGTGTAAGTGGATATTGTTTCTTGTGCCTTTATTGTTCTTGCTCTCTTGTGGAAATGGATGTCAGACCGAATTTTAAGATCCGTGTCAACATAATTAGCTACTGTATTTGATCTAACTATATATTTAGCAGCTGATAACTTCCTCCAATCTTCCAAAGGAAGGATGCCAGCTGTTTTATACAGTTCTTGTGTTTTTGTATACACCGGTACCCCAAGAGCACATTTAACAGCCTTACTATCTAAGCTTTGAAGTTTTTTCAAATAACATATTGGGGCTGAAAAATAGACCTCGCGGCCATAAGCCAACTTTGATCTGACTAAAGCTGTTACAAGATGTAACAACATTTTAGTGTCCTGCCCCCATGGCTGTTTACTAATTATTTTTATTAATTTGAAAGCTTTTCACAGCTTTGTATAACAAGGCATCAATATGTAGGCCTACTTTCCATTGTAAATTAGAAGTCAAGTGAACTCCCAGAAATTTCACCTGAGTGGTATATTTCAGTTCCTCCTTATTAATTTTGAACAGCGGTAACTCTTTAGGACTGAAACCATTATTAAAAAGCATCATATGTGTCTTTTCATTGGATATTTCCAGACCGTTAACTTTCAAGTTAGTGGAAATGTGATCAATTTCACGTTGATAGATCTTTTTAGTGTAGTTTATTTCTCTTAAGGAAGTCTTCCTTTTCAACGAAACATTCATCCAGATCGCTATATCATCAGCGTACTGAGCTAAGTTTACAGTGTTTGAGACTTGTGTTGGCAGGTCATTTATCATGTTTACATATCGTTTTTCAGAGTATGTATTACCTATTTTAGCGACTATACTTCGATCACATATAAAAGCTTTGATAAAATAATAAAGATTACTTTGGAGACCAATATGTTTTAATTTCAACAAAAGTCTTGCATGCCAGACTTGATCATACGCTTTTTAAGATCAAAAAAGGTAGCTAAGACCTTTTTTCTTCTGGCAAACTGAGTTTTTATTTGAGTTGTTAATTTGACTAAATGGTCTGTCGTCGATCTACCTTTTCGAAATCCAGATTGGTTAATAAGTATTATATTATTTTTCTCACAAAAATAAGTCAGACGATTCAAAGTAGTTTTTTTCCATTAGTTTCGAAACATGGGATGTAAGCGAGATAGGCCTGTAACTACCTGGATCAGAGCGTGGTTTATTAGCTTTTGGTATAGGTATCACAACTGAAGTCTTCCAAATGTCAGGTATGTGACCACTTTCCCAGCATTTTAGTATGATATGGTGTAAGTATTTAATTCATTTCTCTGGTAAATGACTTAAAAGGGTATACGAATGCCATCCAGTCCTACAGCCGATTTTTTTTTGTTCAAAGAGAGAAGGGCATCTTTAAGTTCTTCACTTCTTGTAACGTAATTTTTGAATTTATGTACATGTGACTACCGGGGGGAGGATCTGAGTATTCTTCTGATTCCTCAATTATCCGTCTTTTCTCCTGTATTGATGGAGACAAGCTACTGGAATTACTTGCTCTTGAAAAGAACTGTACAAATTCTTCAGCTTTCTCAGATGATGAAGGAAATTCGTTGTCTTTAATCTTGATAGGAAACTGTGGTAAATGAAACCATTTTTCATTTCTTTGATTTTATTCCAAATTTTAGGAAGATCTTTAGAACCGGAAATTTGTTGAGAGCAGAAATCTGACCAATAACTCTTTTTGGCTTGGGCTATGACCTTGTTCGAATGAATCTTTGCCACTTTCATATTGTAATGGTCTTCTGGAGATTTAGTTTTTAAGTAAGTTTTATGCATTTTCTTTTTTTCGTTCTTAGCTTCTTCACATAATTGATTCCACCAGCTATTTCAATCAAAGTTACCTTTGTTTACAGGTTTCCTTTTTGGAATTGAATTTTTTGCTGCCTCATGTAATGTTTGTGAAGTGTGAATACATAGAATTAACACTGTCACTCTCGTTAAACATGCAATCTTTTCCCATTAAGATCTGGCGGTATTTTGCCGAGTTTGCACGGTTGTATATATATCTAGGAATACAGTCATCTTGCTCTGATGCTTTATCAAATAATTCATCAATAACTGTGACAATTGGTAGGTGATCACTTCCAAGGGAGTCAGAGGTAATATCCCACATACAATTAATGACGAGGTCAGGTGACAATAAAGTCAAGTCAATGGCAGAAGCTTTATGTCTAGGATTATCTGGTATTCTAGTTATTCGACCGTCATTTAATAATGCCAAGCCAGAGTCAACGATATTTTCAACAAAACGATTGTTAGACACATATTGGCAGTCTTTGTCCCAGAATGGAGAACAGGCATAAAAATCTCCGGCGATCAACCATTTCTCAGCATGTTCTAAAGTTCTAAAGTTGACACACAATTAATTTTCACTTTTACAGCCACACAATAAACTCCATCCGTGTCCTTTGGCACAGCAGGTTGAATGATTTTATAGTCCACATCTTTACGGATATATATGGCTGCATATGTCTTTGAGTTATGATCACAAATGTGTGTCACAGGAGGATAGAAATAGTCCTCTAACTTTGGCAATTTACTTTTCGTTACATTCATGGACTGTAAGGCGACAATATGATGCTTATTTTCGAATAAGTAGTGCTGTAGATGAAGATGATTAATATTGATCAAACGACTGTTCCATTGAAGAACAGAAAACCCTGTTTCAGAACGTTTTTTTGACCTGGATAAATAACCAGAAACCAACAGGAAACAACTATATAATGGAAGTAACAAAAAATAAAATTAAAATAAAATCAAGGGTGATGACAGCTATGGCGACAGTAAAAACAACCTGTAAGCGACAGTAAAAATCAATATATGAAAGTTCAGGCTGACGCTGGTGCATACACAACATAAATTCAGTTTCACCAGTCAAATAGATCTCTCAATGGATGGGAAAAATGTTGATTGGAGATGGCACCATTCCACCATGGACTCTGGGATTCATCGAAAGGGGGTGGTCTTGAACAGTTGTCGTAGATGGTGAATGGGTTGTTCTGAGATCTCTTACTTTGATGATGACGAGTTTTATGCTTTGTTGTCTCCCAAAGGACTCTGTTGATATGTCTGCCGATGTTTTTGGCAAGGATAGATGAGCCGATCCGATTGGGATGCACATTGTCTTTGAAAGTAGAGTGGAATTTTGATTTTAAATTGCCATGATTCAAGAAAGAGATGTTGTTGCGACCGTAAAGTTCGGAGTGAAGCAGGGCGTTAAAAAGACCTAGTTTTATTTGAAGGTCCCTGCCTCGCACTGGAGCTGTCTTGTTAATGACTATTTTACTTTTAGGATGTGTGGTCACAATTTCCTCCACGGTTATCACGAATTTCTTACAAATTGTTTGGGGATCGTTGGCCCTGAGATCATACATTCCACAATGTAAAACAAAACAATCAAA